>VZDJ01000056.1:9052485-9171081 GCA_008694505.1 Cyanoderma ruficeps | reverse complement strand
AGCAGCAATCAAGAGTTTTTCTGGAGCAGCTCTCAGCACAACTGCAATCCCTCACCGCAGATATGCAGCAGCATGCTGTGACCTCTGAGCCAGACTGTGAAGAATCTC
Organism: Cyanoderma ruficeps; assembly: GCA_008694505.1. Classification (NCBI taxonomy): domain Eukaryota; kingdom Metazoa; phylum Chordata; class Aves; order Passeriformes; family Timaliidae; genus Cyanoderma; species Cyanoderma ruficeps. Next base: position 9,170,973 of record VZDJ01000056.1, on the reverse strand, counting down.
TGGGGAGATGATATTGGTATTTCCTGTGGTATTCAGCACTCGTGGTGCCCAGAATATGAGAAACTATCATGCAGCTGCCTGGAGGGGTGGAGAGGAGACTGAATGTACATTCTGATGAAGCACAGGTCGATGGAAGAGCTGGGAGAGCCCCGCTGCTGTGCAGCCCACCAAACCTTCTGAGTACTTTGTTTTGGCCAGTGGGGATGGGGAGAGGAGTTCAAACCATCTGAGTTTTTGCAAGAGAGCCCAGGACTTGTACAAGCAGCAACAGCTTCTCATGTGGGAATAATTATTAACACCCAGATCTCACTGGGTGTCAGCCATTGGCACTTCTCAGTGACACCAAAAGCACTCTGGTTTTTGCTGGATGGAGGATTTACAGCCACACCTCACAGTCCCAACAGCAGCAACTGTCTCTCCCTGTGTTCATTCCATTCTCCCCAACATCATTTCTCTCTTTTTGTTTTTTTAATCCCGAGCAGGTTTTCATCCTCCCCGACACCCTTTTCTCTGATCTTGGTCAAAGCATTTAATCTCTGTGACCCACTTTCCCCATATGCAGACTAAAGACTGCTATGAGAACATGTGAATGCTGTGCTTAGGAAGTAGGGGGGTTTTGTTTGGTTGTTGGTTTTGTTTTGTTTGGGTTTTTTTTAACTTTCTTATATTTTCTCAGATTTCAGGAGGAGTATTTATCCTCTGGTGCTTCTCAAGCCCCTTCTGGTCCTCCTTACTTTCTTGGAGCACTCTCAGCCAGCAAAGCGATGCTGGTGTGCTGGCACTGAATACTCCTTAATGTTCTGCCATGTCCTCGGTATTTAGTTTCACATCTTTTGGAATTAAGCCCTACTGTACAACACCCATCTAAACCCTGTATTAAAGCAACTGGAATTCCTTCTCTTTTGCACTACCACAGCCAGGATCATAATCTGATGGACATCACAAGTACCTAAAATATAAAATTAACTTCAAACGCTAACTTCAAACAGCACTGATTTTGCCCTCAGAGTATATCAGGAGTCCTGAGACAGCCCTGGAAGCTGTGTGCAAGCAAAAGGCACGGTATACAGATTTAATTTTGGTTTTTTGTATGCTTGTGCTGTAGCAAGGCTGGGTCTGGCTGCCGCTGATGGGTGACAGCAAAGCACCCGTTATCTTCAGCAGATAAGAACCAACTCACCCATCTCGTGAGGGCATCACTGAGCTGGGGGATGCCTCTGCACAGAGCCTGGCATTCAATACAGCAGCACTGCTTGATAAGCCAAGCCTAAATAAAACCACCAGGTCACCCAAAGGTGAGTTTTCATCCCCCGCATACACGACTGACTCTACAACTTGTGCTCATTTTTTTTAGAAGTGAAAAATCTGGTCCTTGCAGCTTTTAAGGAGGTTTTAAAATAACTATTTTCCCATCTCTGTGGTTTAAATAGAATCATAACCATACTACTTATAGCCTGGAAGAGAGAGAGGATGCCAAAATATCAGACATTTTTAATAGAGTAAAGAGAAAGGAAAATATTGACTTGGTTACCAGCAGGATTAGGAAAAAGATGGTAAGATCTGAGTTACAGATCACAGTACTAGGCCCCTACTATGTAGGCAGCTTCTGAGGGAAAGATAGGAGAAAAGTTCCAAAAGTTGGAACTCTGTAGAAAAGGCCTAAAACTAAATCAGGGTATAAATTATACTTGCAACACAATTCCCAGCAACAGCATCCATGCCTTGCCCCATAGTCTTTGTAGCACTGCCCTACCCCATCGCTGTCCAAGGCTCACTAAGCTATTATCTCATATTCCAGCCTGAAAATATAATTAGCACTGATAACCAGCTGCTGGTGTGATCTGAAGTATGGGACAGGTTTCCTTTTGTACCTAGGTACATCTTCAAAATACTCCAGAAGCTTTAGAAATGATCATTAAGTCTCTCTTTGTTTTAAAGATACCCCATCCACGGTCACATTTCTTAGTCCGGTTCTGGCAGCATTGGTACTGCAACTGTACTAAAAAACTCCAATTGCAACCTTCCCCTTATGCACTGCAGGAAATGCTGCCTTTCTGCTGTCCAAATCCCAGCTGGGGTGGAAAACAAGACTTAAACCAAACCAGGAGTCCCACCTCATTCCATTCCCTGCCTTAACCTGAAGCTGCCACCTTTGCCCTCTTCTGATCTGCCATGTCTCTTGTGCTCCCTTCAGAGTCACGGGACAACATTTCTCAGTTGATGTCTACCAGTTTGGGACTACTCTCCACAGAAATACTCAGCAGATGCAGATTTCTTCACGTAAACTGAGGTTGCATCCCTGCCATTTAGTGTGAGACTTGCTCCAGCACAGGTTTGTTAAATGTTACACGATCCAGCAGAAAGGGAAGCACCTCAGGGACAGCCTCCTCTGAGACAGCTAAGAAGTTGTGCCAGGATCCTGCCATCAGGTTACTGCTCAGAACGCTTTCAGAGACATTTTTTGAGAACAACAGAGCAGGTAAAACGCCATGCTTAATAAATGTCAGCTTCTCATTAAGAATAGTTCAAAATGATTATGGTATTGACCATGCCACAGCGTTAAAAAACTGCTTTGCCAACTAAAATTAGCCATCCACAATTACACACCCTTTCCTATGATTAACAGAGGAGCAATTAGCTACAACAGAAATTTGGTTTCAGCAGACACAAAGAATTGTGCTATTTAAACCTGTTGCCCATCATGAATTTAAGTCTTCTTAAAAATAGCTTTAGTCACTTTTATTGGTATAAACACCTAAATTGAGATCTAACAGCAAATAAGGATTGTGCTTGTCCATAATAACCTTAGCTGTGAAATCTACTCAGACACAAGACATACAACCTTCCACATACACAAGTTATTTGTCAGCAAAGCAGAATGCTGCCATTCTGAAACAATTACATACAGTAAAGGTTTTCAATATTTTATTAAAGAAAACAGTCAAAATGTACAAGTATTACCCAGGTTTGTAGATAACTTCCTATAAAGGCAGTAAAATATGAATTTCAATCTAGGTTTTAAAAACTGCTATAGTTGCTTATTTTTAAAGTTGGTATTTTAAAATCACGTTTCACAAATAGTTCTGAAATATTACCAAATGAATAGTGCAACAAGAAAAATTGAAATTAGTTCTACACTGTTTGCATGTCAAGCAAAAGTTATAACTAACGGCTTCAAATACTCAAACCATTTGAGAATGAATGAACCCAACAGCTCCCACCAAAACTGACTTTTGACCACATTAGGAACGTCCTCTTCATGTTCTTCACTTAAAATCAAATAATAATAAAACAACACCTCTTGAGGTCATCAAAAATAACTTTAGTATAAAATTGTCTTGGCCCTTATCAAATATTACATGAGTAAAATTGTTAAGCCTTTATCAAAACAGACAGGAATAGGGAAACAAAAAAAATGTCATGGCCTTAATCCATATCTGTTGGAATCATGTTTAGAAACGTTAGAAGCAAGACCAGAAACTCGGAGCCCTGTTTTGTTTTTAAAAACCACACAATCACAAAGAAAAAAAACCAGCTTCTTACTGCCTAAGGTTTAGGGGTGTTCTGCTCAAGTACCATAGACAGCAACCTGTTATGTTCTGAAGAGAGCATACGCAAAATATAGAAAAATAAATAAAATAGCTTCTTACAGCCTAAGGTTTGGGTGCTGGGTGGTGGTTTAATATGTCCCCCACAGGTCACACTCTCTTGAGCTCATATGCAGAAACATGGAAATTTATATCCATCTTTCTTTTTTAGAAAGAGAAAAGCCCCCCTACATCCCAAAGCTCTTGAGATCGCAAAGGATGGTGCCCTGGGTGCTCTGGATGCTTTGGCAGCATGGGAAGTGGGCTCGGAGGCAGACCCTGAGCTCCTTGTTGAAGATGAAGCACAGGATCGGGTTGACCCCTGCCTGGGCAAACGTCATCCAGACGGAGGTGGTCAGGTACACCTGGGGGATGGAGCTGGCCTTAATGAAGACCCGCAGGTAGCAGGCCACAATGTAGGGGGACCAGAGCAGCAGGAAGAGCAAGGTGATCATGTAGAACATCTTGCAGAGCCTTTTCTCCATCTTAAACTCCTCCAGCACCAGCAGCCTCTTGATCTGGCTGTGGGTGGCCTGCCTTATGCCCACGAGGGTGGGCGGCGTGGGCCCCCGGCCAAAGCCAGCCGTCCAGTTCGCAGCCGCTTGGCCGGTGGCTCCCGGCCCGTGGAAAGTCCAGTTCTGGCTGATGGCCGGTACCAGCTGGGCCGGCTTCATCTTGCGGTGGCCGTGGATGAAGAAGAGCAGCTTGATGTAGACCAGGTGGGTGGCGGCGATGACGGCCGCCAGCATGAGCATGAAGCCCAGCGTGTCGTTGGCCTTGACGTAGCGGTGCTCGAAGATGCACTGTTCCTCCTCCTGGATGAACTTGTAGGTGCCCACGTCAAAGACGGGGGGAAAGGCCATGGCCATGGAGAGGGTCCACACCATGCACACCACAGCCAGGCAGGTCCAGCCCGTCATGCGCTTGGCGTAGAAGCGGTGGTGGGCGATGGCCATGTAGCGCGTGACCCCCACGCAGAAGAGCAGGAAGGCGGCGTGGAAGCAGAAGAGCACGGCCAGGAAGGCCAGCACCTTGCAGCTGAGGGGCCCGTGGGGCCAGGCGGCCCCGCTGCGCACCGACAGCATGACGAAGGGGAAGCAGGCGAGCGAGCGGAGCCCGTCGGCCAGGCAGAGGTCCAGCAGCAGGTAGTAGGGCGCGCGGTGCAGGTGCCGGTCCTTGAGGATGAGCCAGGCGAAGAGCACGTTGCCGGCCAGGCTGACGCAGAGGATCAGCCCCAGCGTGGCGAGCTTCAGCCCGGAGGCGCTCAGCAGGCCGCCGGCGCTGGGCAGGTGCGGGCTGCTGCTGCTCCCCAGCTCGCTGCTGTTCGCCATCGGGTCCTTCCTCCTCCTCCTCCTCCTCCTCCTCCTCCGCCTCCTCCGCGCGGGCAGGGCCGGGGGCTCAGGGCCGGGGGCTCAGCGCCGCGGCAGCGCGCCGGGGCCGAGGGCCGCGCCGCCCGGCGCCCCCATGCCCGCAGCCGCCGCCGCGCTGCCGCCGCCGCCCCGGCCGCCCCGGCGAGGCGGGGCGCTGCCGCCGCGCTCCCCGCGGGCCATGCGGCTCCCGCGCCCGCGCTAGCTCCGCGCCCGCCGCCGCCGCCGCCCCGGGGGCATCGGGGATGCGCTGGGGGGGAAGGGGGGGGGCGCGGAGCGCAGCGGAGCCTCCCCTTACCGCCGGCAGCAGCTCCTCCGCGCCGGGCGAGGGGCCGGACGAGCCTGCGCACAGCGGCGGCGGCGGCTCTGCCCAGCTCCCGCCGAGGACAATGGGGTAAATCCCCCTCCCTCTCTCCCTCTTTTTTTTTTTTCCCTTCCCTCCTCCTCCTGCTGCTCCTCCGTCCCTCCGCCCACGCCTCCGCCCCCCGCGCAGCCCGGCCCCTGCGGAGCGCGGAGCTGAGCCAGGCGCGCAGCGGCGCGGAGCGGCGCGGAGGTTCCGCTGCCGCAGCGGGGATGGGAGCGGGGCTGGGCGGAGCGGAGCCGCCCGCAGCCGGACCCCCCCGGCCCCCGCCCTTCTCCCGCAGGGGGCGACAGCCGGGATGGGGTTTGGGGGCAGCCGCGGGGTGCGGTGAGGTGCGGTGGGGCGCGGTGAGGTGTCCGGCCCCAGCGGCCGTGGCGGGGATCCCCTGCATCCCCTTCCGGAGGAGCAGGGGAGCGTGATGCCGTTCACAGCTGATGATGGAGACAGTGCATCTCGGCATGAGATAGGTCTATATGTGCACATATACACACACACCGGCACATATGGCATGTGAATTGGTTCAGTATAGCCACGCATTAGTGATACACCCGTGTCACAGTCACCGGTGTGCTTCTGCTAGATTTGACCATATTAAATGGCCATTTAACTTCGTGCTCGAAAGCAAGTCCAGCAGCACCTGTTGCAGTGCAGCATCCGGGTGTGCTATCCCTTGCTGGGCAGGGGGTTTTGCAGGGGAACCTTGCAGCAAGCTTACAGGGCAAATGTTTCAGTGTGAACATCAAGGAAAAGGTGCCTCTGCAAGTCAGGAGCCTGACATTTGGGTTCCTAGTGGAACCTGTCATTTGGGGTCTCACTAGGGTTCTTAAGGAGGTCAAACAGGATGCTCTCCATGTTTCTGTGTTGTTCAGGGGTTTACCAGCTCCCAGGCTCAGTTACACAGGACCTACGGAGGGCTGGGCAGGTTTTGCGAGCTGGATAAAACCACATTTGACCTGACTAGCACAGAGCATCTGCTGATGCACCTGTGCCGTTGGTGCAGGTTTATAATGGGCAGTTTAATGTAGGCCAGTGAGACGCAGATCCTTGTCCTCTGTCTCCCACTTTGCCATCCTTGTGTATGTAGGGCAAGGCCTCTCTGCGTGCCTTGTAAGGCACGCACCAACGCACGGCCCTGGGCTCACTGGAGATGCTAATGCAATTATCGTACTATTACTGAGTTTCCTTCATGGCCTCTTGTGAAGGACACGTCTGAAATCATTTTTGAGCATTCTATTAAAAGCCATCAGTAAATTCAGCGTTATTCCAGAAACTGTAGCAATTAAATCATCTGCATCAGCCCCAAAAGTGAAGGTTGGTGGAGCATCTTTCAAGCAGATCTTTCTGGCTGGTTTCAGAAAGTCTCTCTGCATGTAGTGGGGACCAGGCTCTGACCCTGATCGTGTCACCAGACGTCCAGAGTAGCTCTGCTGAACTCCTGGCATTTTAACAGTGGTGAACCAAAGCCAGACTTTGGCCCAAGGATGTGTCGAGGGCAATCTGTATCACACAGGACTTTATTTGCTCCTGGATCTGTTTTTTATTTATTTATTGCAGTGTTAGGAGACCAAAGAAATCCTGAGAGGGGGGGAAAATAGGTGGTGGATAATTGAGGCCGTTTTTTGCTTCCTACCAGTGCATCTGAGCTGTTTTCAGTTGTTAGGTTTCTCATTTGCGCCGAAGTTTTACTGTGACAGAGAATTGCCCACGGGTTGTTCAGTGCTTTGTGCAATTTTCCAGGCGTTTCTCACATTCATGCAGTGACTCGAGTGCCGGGTTCGCGGCGTCCCCTCGGCAGCCCTGGCACCTCTGTCGGGAGCGGTGTCTTTGTGGAGGAGCCGGGACACCGCGTGTGTCGCCGGTCCCCGGTGCAGCACAGAACAGGCTCTGCCAAGGCGGGCTGCCAGGAGCCGACGGTGCTTTGCCAAACACGAGTACGATGATCGATTGTCCTTGGGGGCATGTGGCTTTTCAGAGGAGCAGAGCAGCCCTTATGGCCCGTGTTAGCTCTGTGATCTCTGCCATCAAGTGAACTAAAGGGAATAACACACCTGCTTCCCTCCTCCGCTCCTGCGGGAAGGGTTTCTCCTCTCCCTGAACGCTCGCCAGCGCAGCTGAGCTGGCTCGGGAGCTGCCGTAATTCACTGCTATCTTGCCAGGCCAGCAGCAAATTGCTAGCTCATCTTTCTTCCACCTGTAGCGAGGAGAGAGCCGGCGGGGAATGGTGTTTCATCCATTTTCCCAGGGCTGCTTCCCTGATGAGGCTGTTACATAGTGCTATAGGAGGTGCGAGCCTAGAATTTGGCTGACTGAGAGATGTGACACTAAAGGGACAGCCGGAAGGAATGGAGAAAATAAGGGGCAGGTAGGGGGTTAATAGTCTTTATATGAGCAGGCTTCTCGCCTCCCAAAGGGGCTGACCTGGCATTAGACCCACCAGGATAACTCTGCCTGTTAGTTACACCCTGCCAGGAGAAGAGCCCTCCCTGCCCCACCTGGGTGAGCCCATACAGGCAAGCCAACCCCAATTCAGACTGCTTCATGTCTTGTTGCATCAGAACCATCAACTTCAAACAAGTTCCTCGTCCACACTCAGTCTCAGCTTGGACATTAGTGCCAGACTTACAGCATTTGAGTAAAAAATAGAAATAGGGTCTTTTGTAACCCATTGGCTGTTGCAGAGGTGATCACGGAGCTGTTCCCACCCGCAGGGACTGCAGTGCCTGTGGAAGTGTCAACCACTGAGAGCCAAAAGGAGCAGCAGGGACTGCTGTATCCACATGGCAAAGCCTTCATCTTCGCTGCTGCTTGGCTCTGCCAGGTGTCCAGCCCCCAGCCAGGCAGGGACACCTCTGTGCATGGGTGTACCCCTGGACACTGAAACACAGAGCACCTGCCTCCAGTGACCTGGCAGGGGCTGGAAACACGGTGCTGTCCAGTGGTTTGGGTATAGCCAGACAAAAGCCAGACCCACCACAGCAGTTGTGGGGTACAGGTAATTCCCAGAGATTGTAAGGAGAGTGTTAAACTATTTTCCTTTTTCCCTTCAATCATTTTCGCCAAAGGAGTTTAATGAAGAGCTATTCTCTGCTTACAAAATGGTGCTGCACAAGCTAGATGTATTCCTCTGACCTTTCAATGTGCTTTACTTGAATTGGCTGCCTCTTCATGTTCTCCTCTCAGAGCCTTGAACAGGAAAGACAGCTGAAATAGGGACTCTTACAGCAAATACTGTGGCATATTGCCTTCTTTCTATCAGTCACTGGTGTGCTTCCTGAATCCTTATCTATTTATTATTAGTGGTTTTATTTGTGTTCCTGTGGCTGGGAGCTCTGCATAACATTTCTGGAAAGAGAAGTGTCCTGTACCCCTGTAACAGTGTAGTAGAAATCATTTTTGTCCCCGGTGTGATGTAAGGGAAGAAGTAGGAAATGTCTGGACATGCCTGAAGGACAATCCCTGAGCTCCACCATGGCTGACACGCCACAGGGAAGCGGGACAGGTGAGAGCAGTCAGGCAAAGCAATTTTGCCGTCACAGATAATTCAGGCAAGGAAAAGTTTTCAGGCTTTGCAATCAAGGAGATGGAAAGGTCAGTCTGGAGAAAAAAGGGATAACAGAGGCTTGAGTTGGATCTGGCACAAAAAGATTAAAGGTCCTCCTTCCCAGCTTCCTGTAATTCCCAGAAAGCTCTCTGGATGACACTCACTATTTGTGTTATCTTTGCACCTCCTGGAGTGAGTCAGGGACCAGGGTGCTACACAAGCAAAACAAAAAGCTGTCCTTTTGCCAGGGAAACTTAAACTCCAACAGTGCAGTGGGAGAGAGAGCTGATAGGAACCCTAGAGATGGGGGAGAATGAGCAAACCACAAGGTTGCAGCCTTGGGAAGGGCACTGGCATAACGGTGGCCATCAGTCATCCCTGGAAGGGGAGGAGGGAGTGTCAGGAGCTAATGAGGCAGGTTTGTGGGTGTTTACAAGGATCATGATAATACTTTGTGGCAATGACAGAACAGAAGATGACACATTAAGGTAATGTTTGGGCACTGGGTAATGTGAAAACAGCGTGAGAAGATTAAAATCTGCAAAATTTACAGTACTACCCAAAATAACTGCTCTGCACAGGAGCCATGCTTGCCCTCTGTAACCAGGGCACAGGTATGATACTTGCCAGCAAAATGAAGGCAGATTTAGACAATGCTGGGAAACCTCCACCCTGCCTCTTGCTTGCAGAGGATCCAGATGTCAGGTTGGGAATGGGGCACTGGGCACTGCCATCAGGCTGGGAAGGGCATAAGCCAGCAGAGCCCGGATCTGTGCTCAGCAAAACACTACTGAAGGGTTTTGGATGTGGTTTCGTTCCCATAATTATTAGCACAGTAATGCAAAATGTACAGATGACACCAGAGTGGATGGGACTATTAATGTCACTGTTGAATGCTGATTTCCTGGATGGCAGCAGAGGATCTGCAAGGGAACAGTCACAGAGCTGCATCTCTGTGACAGGGGGGTATCTGACAACTAGCGATCACATTTTTCAAGGGCTTATTCCTGGCTGTTTAATACTTCATATGCTCTCTTGGGGAGGGAGGAGGGAAGAACGGAGGAGTATATTTGGCACAGCAGGGAAGTGGACTCGGGTCTTTTCCATCCCCTAGTGCTGTGCTGTTGCAGGGGGAGAGAAAGCCTCCTTCCACAGCAGTACTAATCCTCCTCCACAGCAAGATGAACGTTTTGAACTTGAACAACTCCTCTCATTTTTCCCCCATGTGATTGTGAGTCAGGCTGAGCTTCTCTATTCTTCTCCATAATTGAGTAGGAGATTATTTTGACTGGAAATAACCAGACACAGGTATCATGGCTGTGAAAGCCTCCATGCATGCCACTTGCTAAAAGTTCTGTAGCCTTCTGCAAAGGGACCTGGTCTTTAAAGGCTTTGCTCAATGGAGAGGGAAGAAAAGCAGAGGGGAAGAATAGCTCCTTCCTGCTCACTTCTATCACTATCTCTGCTAAGCTTAACCTGCTGAATTGTTGGTGACACACTGTTCTTCAGAAGCAGCTCCTTTGTGGAAGACCTCCCCTGTGACACGGGGAATAGCTGCTGTGAGACAGGAAATAGCCCTGACACGATGGCTTTCTACAGGAGCTCGTAGCTGCTATCCAGCCCCATGGGCACGCTGAGATAGTTACGAAAAGCCATTCCTGTAAAACCTCCCCAGGCACGTATTTTCCTGTCCTTCCCTTCCTGTATCCATAGTTGTCTTCCATGGGATGCAGGCCAGCTGCTTGGGTTGCATTCCCTCCCCTCTGTCCCAGAGGCAGTGAGTGATGGAGGAGTGCAGGGTAAGCGAGAAGCAGATGCAATGTGAGGCTGTGTCAGGGCACGTGGTTTCCTCTGCTGCCGTGGCAGGGGATGCTGCCAGATGCCAGTTCTGGCTCTTGGTGGGTACCAGGGAGGGGCGTGCAGCCTTGTGGCAGGGCTGAGTTTGAGCTACACACACTTCTACCAGCAAAGCCGGACACTAAGGAGCATTGCACAAGATCAGGCTTTCTCCAGTTTATACATAAGTGGGATTGCTTCAGGCTATTGAACCAGCCTGCTGCAGACTAGCCAAGCCCAGAAGTTTTATCTGTGCTGTAGCAAACTCAAGCCACTGCTGTTCTGCTTGTGCATCTAATGTCTCAGCTGCTTGCTGAAGAGCTAATGAGCTTTGTGGGATACATGGGTGCTATAAACTCCTTAGGCCAGAGATAAGCAGCTTATTGCCTTTAGGAGCACTGCCAGCCCTTGGCTCTGGTGCTGCGGTGCTTCTCAGGCCCGAGCTCTTCGTTAGCAGGAAGGGCTGTAAAGTCTTGAAATAAGCGTGTTGCTGGTGATGTGTGTACGTGTGCATGCTGCAGCCATCTCCACAGGGTGAGGTAAAACCAGGCAGAGGGACAAGCAGGCAACAACAGGCTTTTCACACTGTTGTCACATCCCCCTGTGTGTGACTTCAGCCCTCACAAAGCACATTCCCTGCGCTGAGGCTGTGCTGTCTCATCTGTACAGGATGAATCCACCACCCTCATCACAGCAAAATGGCCTCTGGCACCCAACAGGAAATTCACCGTGGACAGTGTGGGCAGCTTCAGAACAAAAGGTGGCTATGTTGGTCAGGAGCCAAATTATTTCCATTGCTATCCTCTCTTTACTTTTGGATAGACCTACTGTGAATGGGTAAAAGAAAAATTGAGGTAATGCACAACTGAAAGTTCACTTGCAAAGCCACTGTGAAGGCAAGTTTTTATTTTCTTCATATGAATTCAGCTCTTGCTGTTCTCCACTCGTTGTCTGCAGTGTCTACACCAAAAGCAATCCCATTGCAACAGGCCAACAGGCTGAGGTTGCTACTCCTACTAAAAGCTACTACAGAGAGCCTTCAAATCTGCTTGCCTAGTCAAAACATCTCCATCCTTATTGTGTATTTTAATTTTTTCCTCCTCTTTTGCCCAGGTATAAAGTAGCCAAACAGCTCTCTTTCAAGGCATAACTAGGAGCAGAATTTGGTATGCAACTCTCAAATTTTTATTCAGTTGCTCTCGTTGGAGCAGTTTTGGAATTAATCTAGTCATCAGGGAGCGTTATTGGAGGTGCTGGAAGTACCTTCTGATACCATCTTTTGAGTAGATAAAATCTGAAATCTGATTTCCTTGCTGCTCCATTTTCCTTATATGTTACCTTTCCTGTCAGTTTACACTGTGCACAGCCTAGATGAAGCCAGAACTCCTCCCTTATTTTGGCACTCTGTGCAAATGGATATCCTCTCCTTGCCTATGGCCCCTTCCCTCCACAGCTGGTGGAGATGAAAGGCTGAGCAATGTGAAACCTTTGGTGTGACTAAAACTGTGAGATTTAACTGTACCAGAGAGTCCACGAGCACTGCTTGGATGCTAAATTCCCAGTTAAATGGGTGTTGTCTGTTGAGATAACGCCCTTGCTGGGGTGGTGGAGTAGGATGATGATGTGGCAGTGTTCCTGTGACACCACGAGGTCAGCTCAAGGCTCTCCCCCACCGCTGCTGGAGCAGCACAGACAGTTCAGTGTCACGCCTGAATTCAAGTCCAGCCATCACCAGATTCATGCTCACGGGCTGAAAGTCACCAACTGACCCTTCTGTATTTAAATCACTTCTTCAACAAAGGCGATCTCTTGCCATTTAACTTCGAACTGTAGGAATAGCACATTAAAAGGTTTTGCAGTTTTAAAGTGTTGGTGGGTCTCAACCAACTTTGTGGGATAAGTAAAGCGTGAGAAACATTTTTCACCAGACTATCCTATCAACTGAGCTTTTAAGGCAGAATGATGAAAAGGAAGCTATTCTTTTAATAGTGCTTTCTCTCCGGTAAAAGGTCTTGCTAACTTGTTGAAGCAGAGCTTGAAATAACAGATGAAAACTGTCAGAAAAGCTGTGATGTGCTTTGGATCTGAGTGAAAATTGTGACCAAAATCTGAGTCTGCCCAAACTCTGAGTTATATGCCAAAACGCCCCAGGATTCCTTGGATCATCATGCAAGCTGATAAAGGTAAGAGCTTATTTGTTTGGAGTTGGGTTTTTTCTTAGGCATTCCTTTTGTGCAAAGGGTTTTTCTTTGGAAGGGTTGGGTCGTTTCACTTTTTTATTTATTTGGTCTTTTGCCTTTGCATTTTATCTAACAAAGTTCACTTCAGTGATGCAGGACTGATGAGGAAAAACTTTCCAGAGCTGTGTTAAACCTGAACTCTCCATACCTGAGAAAAGCAGGGCCTGGGCTTTTGGGAAGATCCAGCAGGATTCCACATTTTTTTGAGATCTTGAAAAAGTTTTTTGGGGTTAAACAAAAACAAAGCTTAGGTGAAAAAAAAGGACGCTGGTTATATGCATGGCACAAAAGCCTTGTAGAAAGCCTCTGGATGCCACTGGCATGCCAATTGATTTACCTTTGCAATAAGGATGTGATGACGGGGAGGATCACGGAGAGCTGTACGAATTCTATCCATGCGATGTGGGAGCTCAGCCTGGGAAACAAACCTCATCTGCCAAGTTCTGTAGGGCCATTTCCAGCTTTTCTCCTCCAAGGAGAGGCTCTGCTACCAATGAATAAAGTGGGAATTTTGACACTGATTTCAAAGGAAGCTAAATTGAGCGCCATGAAAAGGGAGCAGTAGCACGCAATGCTGCTCTTCGTTTTTTCTTATTAATGTGACTAATTAAATGTTTGTATTTTTTAAGCACTAACGGTTTTTTTTGATGGTCGTTTAGAGACTTTGAGAAAGTCAATAATTTTGATGAAATAGGACTGTAGACTCCAGAACAAAGTCCACATGGAATCCGTGGTGTTGCTAGGATACAGCTATTAGTATTTTCAGTGGCTGGGTTATTTTTTTGGTTTTTTTGGGTTTTTTTTTAATAGAGTTGGCCTAACCTCTCTTACAATCCATAGAAGAACACATGACTGCCTGATCCCATTTACATGATGCTCCCTCGGTTTACCTTGATGAAGCCAAACCTGACCCTTTAATTTCAGCCACTTTTATGTGTGAAGAAGAAACACAAAGAGCAATTTTGACCCAAATCTTGTTGGTTTTTTTTTCAATAGACGTGCAGGATTTTCTCCCTGTGGGTGTTCCATTGCTGAAGTCAGTCTCCCTCTAGTGGTTTATTTCCAGAGGGGGCCTTTGCTTTGCTGCCTTGGACAGGTACCAGTTGTGCTGGTGTGATGCAGAAAGTGGAATGATCCTTATGAGATGAACCATAGAGCAGCGAGCTCACATAAAAAATATTATGTCCTCTAAGTTTTATCTGTTGGAATGTACTTTTTTTTACAATATCCACAGTAGTGGGGGGTTTCCATCCCAGACTCACTCTGCAGTCCAGGCTAACGTGGTTTGTACAGTGTGTAGGATGTGACTCTTGCACATTATTTCCTTCAGCTGTATGCTGGGAAGTCTGTAAAAAAAAGATCACTATTTAAGCTCATGTTCCACATCAAAGCCAGTGCCAGATGTGGTGTCAATAACATTATGACACAGAATAGCATTGAGGGTGGTGCTATTTTGGGATCCTCATGTTTGGGGAAGCAATATCTAAGTGAAACACTGCAGATATTTTACTGGAAAATCAGGAAAAGCGAGATGTTTGGAGTTTGTTTCCAACATATAACTTTGAGATCTGTCAGGTTTCTTGCATTTATGCTCCTGACCTCACCTTCTCTGGGCATCTCTTCAGCACCTCAGAGAGCCCCAGGGCTTTCCAAGTGTGGGGAACAGGGAAGGATGAAAGCAGAAGCCCAGTATCCAAAGCTAAGTAAGAAATTCCAGTCTATTAATATATGATGCAGGGACTGGATGCTGGATTAAGCCAGTTCAGCTCCCCAAAGATGGCTCAGTAAAGAAATAAAGATCTAATCAAAAGCTTGATGAAGTCAATCCATGCCCTTATTTAACAGTAAAGGGTTTTGGATGAGGCTCAGCCTTCCTTCACAAGTGGTGGTAACCAGAGAGAGCTGTGATTCTGGAATGCATCAAGGATCCTGGAAAGACTGACATCTTTCCAAATTGTACACTAACTTGAGGTAGGTACTGCCTTCTTCATGCTTATATCTGGCAGAATTCCATCCTGTGATTTGCTTTTAATAGACCAAAAGAGCTATTGGACCCATTTTTTGCCTTTATTAACTGTAATTACAAAGCCTGTTGAAATCTAGGATCACCTGCCCCAGAAGTTAGCAAGCTCCTGTTCCATTTCCACAGGAGGTCATGAGATGCCATCTCCTTCCCATGAAGCATTTTACAGAAAGTTCAGTTATGTAATAACTTGAAGGGTAAGGTTTTACTTTTGTTTGCCTTTTACTTAATGCTCAGCTGCTATTGGGCAATCGGGAATCTTGGTCCCTTGGGAGATGTTAAACCACCTTCCTTTGGATGCTACTTCATAAAGTCTGCACAGTGGTTTCCATGAGAGTGATTTTGGAGCCAATTTTGGATTCCATTTTTGTTTTCACTCTTCAGGATAAACCTTCTACACAGTGTCCTAGCCAAAGCTGACTTGTTTTTAGTTTGTAACTTGAGCAAGAACTATTCAATTTATTTTTGGTTATATTAAGAAAAATATGCATTTATTCCTAGGATGTGGACAAAGTTCTTTGTTTGACTTGGGCATGCTCATGTATTTGAAGGAAGACTTCTCTGGGAGCTTGCAGGCACCAGCTGCTGCTTGAGGACCCTCTCCTGTGGAGCACTACTGTGTGGAAAAGCTTCTGTCCCAGGCAGGACTGGACACAAGCCTGTCAGAAAACCAGGGGCAGTGAGCCAGGTTGTTTTTAAGAAAACAAAGTTATGCAATATCATTTAGTCCTGACATGTTCCCAATATGCAGCAAATGAAGAACTCACTAAATACAGTATATCTCTGGCCATATCATTTGAATAAAACTTGTTTCCATGACAACCTCTGCTTAACAGCTTGGCTGATATGAAATCATTCCTAGATGAGGGAGCTTTTGCCAAAAGCATTGGGATTCAACACTTTAGTATTGTCTTTTAGGGTTTAAAAAACATTTATTTAAGCCTCTGGAAGCAAATATCAACTAAAATCCCTTCATCCTCACCTCTGTTTCGGCTCTCAGTTGATCAGTTTATCTTCCTGAGAACCTCTCAGAAGCAGCTCCTGTGTTATTTAATATGCTTCTGAAGTCCCAGGCAGTGTTTCAAGAGCAAGTGATCGTGACACCAGCATTTGGTAGAGAAATTACATTTCATGGCTGTTGGCTCAGGCTGTGAGGCAGCAGTGGCAGCAGCTGGGCACAGCAGCCGAGGCTTGTGCTCCAGCCACCCCTCAAGTCCAGGAAGGTTTATGTTCCAACCAGCTCTGCCTCAGAGTGAAAAAGAGGATATTCAGCTGGAGAAAGGTCTGGCTAAGGCTTCACACCATCCATTTTTTGTCAGCAGCACTGAGCAAACCCAGCTTATCTCTTAGATATTTTTTAAGGTGCGGTACCTGTCACCTCAGACAGCCGTGGAACACTTCCAGAGTGGAAATGCACTGTGACTGTTCACATGGTGCTTGTTCCCTTCCTCCCTTCCAGGTGCTACACTATTAGAATATAGCTAAAATAAGCCTAATGCTTGCCTAATATTTCTTATGTACGCAGGCATTGCAGTTGCCACAGTGATGGTGCACAACTGTCAGCAGGGGAAAGGAAGGTCCTGATGGTTTTAGGAGGCATTCTGCCCCCTCAAAACACCATTGTCTTGTAGCAGGGGGATTTCCTGCACCAGCTGGGAGCAGGGACTACAGCAAAATCTACTGGAACAGGCAAATAATGTTTCAAGCACATGTAATGTGCCCATTGCTGTCAAGATTTTGGGATCAGCAAGGATTATAAGGGAAGGGATTTAAATCTCAAATAAAACCATGGAAAGAGGTATGAAGTATTTATTGTTTCTTCTGGCTATAATGTGCCTTCCTCAATTCTAATTCGCCCCAGCATGGGGCAGCTTGGGCCTTTTGTGTGGCAAAAAGGTTCAGGTGCCTGAAACTGGGTACAGACAAGCAGTGCTAGGAGCACATGATATGGGGCAGAGCAGTATTCCCTGCTCTAGTTTGTTGGGGTTTTTTCTCCTTAGTTGTTACCTGGGAAAATTTCCGCTGTTAGCCATTGGAAATGAGCTCAGCTAATCTAATCCTGCTCTCTGCCCCACAGTCTTGCTTTGTAAGGCCTTCACAGAAAATTAGCAGCTTACCTGCAGAGCCCTGCAAGGGAAAGGAAGATGTGGCTGGGAGGGGGAGTGAGGAATGGAGCCACGAGCCCCTTCTGTGGTGGTGAGCTTTAAGCAACTCATCTCTGCACCATCTTGTAGCGCAGGGCTGCACCATAACACAGTTTGCTTCTGGTAAAACTGCTTGAGAAGGTACAAGAGCACAGGAGGCATCACCAGGGTTTCCTTAAAAAGAAACCTTCCAAATATCTAGCAAACACCGATAAAATACATTTTTAATTCAAGTCCTATAAATACCTCTCTGAAAGCGATAATAACTTCCTGGGATTTTTAATCTCTGAAATGATTTCACTCAAGGTGTGCTGGCAGCATGAGGTAGCTGAGCAGAATCAGGATGCTGTGCTCGTGATCGTTTTTCCTTGTGAGATTCATCTCAGGAGACTCTTTTTTTCCCTCTGTGTCACGACTTCTTAGAAGTCTCTGTAGGCAAAGGATGCGTTAATTTGATGCATCCTGTGATTGCCCTTCCTCCACAACCAAATTAATTTACTGTTAGCTGAGATTCCCACAATGTTCCTTGCGCCACTGTGAAAACTGGTATTTACCGATGTAAATAAGGAATAAACGGAGGCTTTACATATCTCATTTGGAATAATGACACAGGCTGTGCCTCCTGGCTCTCACTCCGTGTCTCAGAGGTGTGGGGGTTTTATTTCCACAGCGTTCCTTGCAGCCCAGGTTGTTTATAACAGAATGATTTGTTTTCAGCATGAGCTGTAACGTTTTAACTGATGAGCAGCTCCCTCTTAATGGAATCTGGAGGTTTTCACTGAAGCGTGTGGTTCCATCAGAGGCAGGTGCTGGATTCAAAGTTAGTTTTTGTAATACAGTCTGGTGGGGTTGGCCTTATTTCCAGAGTGATGCTGCTGCATATCCAAAATTTAATACTGTGTTGGCAACCTCAGCAGAGGACACCAACAACGTGTTAGGCGTGGAGAGTGTCATTGGCAGTCACAGAGGCAAGATGTGGCCCTTTTGGGTCATAAGAAATTAGCACTCTCCTCCTCTCCTCCTGTCTTCTCCAGCTCTTCTGAGAAAATCTGTGCCTAGATACAGCCATTTATTGTAGGTTTGTTGTTTTTTTTTTTTTTCAGAATTAACATTTTTGGTGGGTTCGTCATTAAAATAGAGAGAAAATGCTCAGAGTGGGCATACCAATGAATTTTTAGATTCCAAGCTCTCCCAAATGGTCATTATCTTGCCTTCTACTTAAAGAGGAATAAATTAAATTGCAAGAGATGGTGCAACTGGTTCTGCAGATCTTATTTAATTTGGACTAGTAGTTTGCATTTTCCATCTGTACAACATAATCATTAACTTTTTGTGTTTCTTCATTGTCACTGTGCAGACTGCTTTTTATGGGTGAACTCTGCCCTTTCTTACTGTTAGACTTTTATTTCTTTAAAGGAGTGTGTCTTTATTGATTTTTCTTTTAGGATGAAGTATATATAAAATTATTCATCCTACTAAATGTGCTTGCAAAGAACCCTATGTGATTCATGGTCTTTGATCCTGTTATCACTTATGTGGGTGTTTAACTTTACTACTGTGCACAGTCCCAATGGGAAGAATCTTAATTTAAGAAGTACTGTTCTAAAAATAATGTGAGGGGGTTTGCACATGTCCATGTTCGATTGTGAGGAACATCTCCCTGTAAAACCAGGCATGTAAATTAAATGAGCTGTAGATAAGATGGAAAAACAGGGAAATTATTATCCCCTAAGTGTGGAAAGGTTTGATGTTGCACTGTCTCCATCCATGGTCAGTCTGCACAGCAGCCATCTCTTCACTGAGTGAATGTAGAAAATGTTTTGTCTTAAAACTAGGGTTTTGGGAAATATTTAGTGTTTTGGTCAGCATTGCCAAGCCAAACTGAGCACAAGGGTTATTTTGCTCAGTAAGGCAGCCCCAGGGACATGCTGGGTCTGTGGTGTGACCTGTGTATGTGCACAGAAGGGGCTGCCAGCAGCCTGTGTGAACGTGCAGGGGTTTTGTGTCCTAAAAGTTGGAGTTTTAGAGAGGTGTAGTGTTTTGGTCAGCAGTGCCAAGCCAAACTGAGCACAAGGTTATTTTGCTCAGTGAGGCAGCCCCAGGGACTTACCAGGTCTGCGGAGTGACCTGTGTCTGTGCAGGGAAGGGGCTGCCAGCAGCGCTGCGGTGCAGGGTGGTGGCACTGGGTACCCCGTGTGGCCTCGTGGCCATGGGCTGTTGTAAAAGTCTCAGGAACAAGATCAGAGATTCCCTTCAGCCATGCCCTGCAGGAGAGGCAGTAACGGGATGGAGCGAGCGCCTGCGCCCCGTTGAGGGGCCACCCATTCTGTCCAGTGGTCCCTTGGCCATGTCCATCTGTCACCACCCTGCCCCTTTCTCGTCTGTCCGTCCTTCCCGTCGCACCTCGTCCCCATCTCTCTGCCTCTCGCCCAAGCCCGAGTCCCGCTCGCCCCCTCCCGCGTCCCTCCTCGCAGCGTCCCTTGTCCCCTCCCCGCGCCCCGTCCCGCCCCTCGCCCCCCCCGCCCGCCCGGGGAGATGGCGCTCAGCCCCCCCGAGCGGGACGTGCCGGGGCTGCCGCTGCACTCGCCATGGACCTTCTGGCTGGACAAGTGAGTGGGACCGGGGGGCGGCGGGAGCTGGGGAAACCCCCCGAGTCCGTCTAGGAAGGGATGCGCATCTCTGGGGTTATCGGTTCGCTCGCCCGAAGATTGGATCGGGAAGTTAATGCTGGGCTGCGGTATGGGAAACGTGCTGGTGCGAGGGACTGTCCCGGTCCCCATCGAGAGGGTCGGGAGCGGTTCCGCGTAGTGAAACTGGTTTGGGAACGCTTTCGGTTCGGTAGTTCGGCGGACACACACTGGTCCAGGCACGGTCGGTGCACGTTTGAGCTCTAAATTTAGAGATGACGCTCGCCAGCCCCGGGAATAGAAGGCTAAAGGTTGTGCTTTGTGCATCCCTGCTGCCCCAGGTGGACCCGGTGACACGCCGGATCTTACAACTCTTTAATATCAGGTTTGGCTCCCGCAGGTGATCAGTTCTTAAAATCCGAAGTGATAATGTTTTGAAGGATTAGCTAAAATTTATTAATTACCTGCAGGTTCTTATTACACTTCGTTTTCTTGAAGTTTGAGCCTCTAAATGCTGTGGAAAGAAGCTGCCAAGGGAGCTCACCCCTGTGGTGCACACAGCGAGGCATAGGGAAGAAGTGCCAAAGTCAAAACTGAAAGTTTCTTACCAAGATTTGCTGTTGTTTTCCTAGCATGTATTTTCTAGTATCTTGCTCTTTAATCTAAAGCTTCATTTTCTCATTTTTTTGGTGTATTTCTCCTCGCTCCCCACTGCAGAAGGCAAGTTTATCAGCTTTTCTGCCACTGAACATACTGCCCCATGCTATTGGTAAAATTCTCGCCTTTAGCTATTTTTCTGGTAACTTTCCAACTCATGACAGAGAAATAACAAGAAACTGTTGAAAACTCAAGGTACAGTAAATCAAATCTAATAAATAAACCCACCAATTATTTCTGATTACTCCTTTTGCAGTCGTGACGCAGTTATGGTCAGGTTTGGGATCCAAGTTGTATTTTTTGCTTGTTTTAAAAAAGCATCATTTCAACTGGTGTTTCATCAAGTCACCAGCCAGGTCTGTTTGTTTACATAAGCCATGTGGAGATAAGCATGTCTATTTTTTATAATCAATGTCAGCAGTTAAAATCCATTTTGAGTTCCTGAGTTCTTTCATTTTTTTTCTCAAGTCTTACTTCCACAATGCTTTAGACTCTTAAAATTCATTTATTCTATAGGGTTGTTTTTTTACTTTTCAGATCATTTGTAAATGCATTTAATTAGTAGTGTCATTTCTTAACTTATAAATCCAAGGTTGTATATATAAGAAAAAAAAAAGTGGGACCATAAATACACAAAACTGTGTTTTGTTTACCAGTAACAGGGATAGAATAATAACAGGAAACAAGAATGACAGCAAACAAGACATGTTTTATACACTCAAAAATCATTTAAGGCATTAAAAACCACACAAGAAACTGAACCATGATCTTAATTTACTGCCGTGCGTGGAAGTGCACGTCTCTCTGCAGAGCCCCACAGAAGTGGCTGAGACATTTATTGGTACATCCAGAGATTTGATGGAGGCTTAGGCTTGCATCAGTGGGACCTTCCATAGAAGGTAGCTGTGGGCACTTTTTAAACTGCCTTCAGCAGCACCTCATGTGGAGCAGTGCTGTTTCCTCAGGAGATGGTATTGATTTTTGACCGCTGCTACATTGTACCCTGTACTTACAGAGAAAAGCAGGAAGAAGTGACGCTTAAGGATAAATAGATGTTGAGATGGATACGTAGTTATCTCTTTCTATTAAATTACTGCGAGGGAGATCCATAACATACAATTTCAAGATCTCTAAAACATATCTTTTCATTAAGTCATGCTGTTAAAATAAATATCCATCAGCTAAGTGGTACTTTCTGTAGCAACTAGCGATGTGCTACCCTTGGGGTTCGTGGCCTTGCTTTTATCATAGCAGCACTGGATCCATCTCCTGCTTTGGAAGTAAATGCCTTTGTTTTATCTACATCAGCACTTGTTGCTGTGAGTCCCTTGGCAGAGGCTGAACACCTGGAGGGTGGCATCCTGTGGCCAGGTCCTGGTTCATCATCCCACACGTGTCACAGAGCATCTGCATTTCCTTTTAGTGATAAGCCTTTCTTGAGATCTGTGTCTGAAAGAGCAACCATCTGATAGTGCTCTCTGCTATCTTATCCCGTAAACGCCTTAGGAAAACGAGCATGATGAAAGCCTTGGGAGAATATTATTCACCAGTTTGACAAAAAAGATCCTATCTATGATCTTGAAATGCTTGCAGGTCAGTAGTTCCAAAGAAGGTGCAGAGAAGCTGGCAGGTGTTTTCCTCTTAAGATGAATGATATTTCCTTTTTAACTGTTAAAATGTGCCAAGGTCAAGTGCTAAAAGTTTGAAAACCAGGAGTTTAGATCTGCTGTTTATACAAGCCCATTCTATAGATGTCCAAGTTCATAGCCACATGTCTCATTGGTAGGATTTTTGCCTGCAGTGATGTTAGGGAGCAGGCGGAATTTCAGCAAGGCTTGCAGGAGCTTTTGGTGCCACCTTGGGAAGCTGATTCATGCTGGTGGCGCTTCACACTTGTGCTTATCTCAGGAAGACTCTAGTTCTGCTTCTGGCTTTGAAAGGAAAAGTTGCCTTCGTAGGTTTTGCTATATTGTGTAGTCTTTCGGTTATTTTTACAACAAAGTGTCAATATCCATCACTGAATATAACAAATAAAATATGAGCATTACACTATAGCGTGTAGCACATTCAACACCGGAACTGCACAAAAAGGAAAAGTCAAGTGACATGACTGTCAAAGACTAGGCTGTCCTGGATAACAAGCCACCTTATGCACTTGAAACCATCCCTTAATGGGATTTGAGGCTGTGGATTTGTGATATTTGTGTAAATACAAAGCTGTGAAGATGGTTATAGCTTTTGATGTACATGTGGACATGATACAAATATCCTACTTAATAAACTTCTCAAATCTCAGCTGTCACTCAGGCTGGGTATCACATAGTGGGGTTTAACCCCAGACAAAATCGAAGCACCACACAGATGCTCACTCACTCCCCCACCAGCAGGATCAGGGAGAGAACTGGAAGGGTAAAAGCTGGAAAAGCCGTGGGCTGAGATAATGACAGTTTAATAGGGAAAGCAAAAGCCTCACACGCTGGCAAAGCAAAACAAGGAATTAATTCACTGCTTCCCATGGGCAGGCAGATGTTCAGCCACCTCCAGGAGAGCAGGGCTCAACCCATGTGCCTTGGGAAGACAAACGCCATCACTCCAAAGTCCCTCCTTCCTCCTCCTTCCTCCACTTGATATACTGAACACAAGTTGAGATGGGGTGGAATATCCCTTGGGTCAGCTGGGGTCAGCTGTCCTGGCTGTGTCTCCTCCCAGTTTCCCATCACTCTGCAGGATCATGGCCTGCTGGCCCTGTTTTCTCGCCTGACTTCAAACAATGCCCTTTAGATAATCTTAATTCTCTTGCAAGAAACATTTAACTCTTCAGTATCTCTGTGAGGGGAAGCATGTGCTTATAAATATTGTCAAATAAGCAGCGTTATTTGTCTACTCCAGCAAAGAGAAAATATTCGTACATAAGGTATTATCCTTATGCACTGTTTTTTTCTCTCTGTATGTTGTAGATGGGTTCTATATAAAGCTGAGTAGATACATTTTGATAACTGAACCATTTTAATAATGTGTTAATCTTCCTAACTGAACACATCAGATATTTGAAACTAAACTTAATAATTTCCCTTCTTCCCTATAGCAAAATTTATTTATCTAGGATCATCTATTTCATCTATTACAGCTTATGAGTAGGTGGCTTACAATGAAAAATGATGGTTAATATTATAAGAATGTTCAATCCAGTAAGTGCATTTTGACAGGCTTTGATGGCTTGAAATCAGTCTTTGTATTCAGAGTGGATTACCAGATTTATTTAGTTGCCACAGCATGTTTTTGACTTTATGCTTTGTAAGTAAATATTTTGCTTATTTATACCAAAAGCAGTTGTGGCTAAGCACTTAGAGGAGTATTTTCAAAACTGCATGGCAGCTTTTAAAGCTCCCGCTAAAGCTGTGATGAGATTCCCACTGGGAAACAAAGGCCAGTGTGAGCACATATGAAACAACTTCTATACTTAATTCTTTGCAGAAAAACAGAAAAGCTACAGTTCAGCTTCAGAAATTAACATAAGCGCAACCACCTGGAGGTTTATTCATGGATAAAACAATGGAATTTATCTTTGTATCCTTTGTTCTTTATTCGTGCTGGAATAATGAAGGAGTAGCAAAGAAAGCTGGCATTAGGATTCATTTTGTGGCGATTATTCCTGTTTCTGCATTCCCGTGTGATTCACCACGAGATGCTGTACAGTGGCCTG
The DNA here is from genome assembly GCA_008694505.1 of Cyanoderma ruficeps. NCBI lineage: Eukaryota > Metazoa > Chordata > Aves > Passeriformes > Timaliidae > Cyanoderma > Cyanoderma ruficeps. The sequence goes on along the minus strand of VZDJ01000056.1, from coordinate 9,146,887 downwards.
AATAGGCAACTCAATTAGTCCTGATCCTGCTCTAAATTTTCTCCTAAGAAGGTTCTGAAGATGCAGTGGCATCACAGGGCATGAAACGGGCAGACCAGGAGAACCACTGAAATATTTTATGTGCAGACTCTCCATGGGAAACCCAGATGCACAATTGTTGGTGAAGTGGTGACAGAACAACTATTTCCACCCCCAGAGGATCTGTCAGTGCCAGGCTGGTGCTGTGATCCAGCTCCTTCCTGTTCCTGTGCTCTTGGGGATTGGCAGGGCCTGTTGAGTCTTGGAAATGAATTCTTCACCATGGCAATAACTGCCAGGTCAGTAGGGCATTTTAGATGATTTGTATTGTTGATGGCAGTGAAATTATCTGAATGGGAAGAATCCTGTAATGGCTTCATTTTGAGGGTCAATATTTGCAGGGTCTTGTTTTGTAGTACCACGTGTACTGACGTTTTTACACAACCATCTCACTACTCCAACCTTATGGCCTTGCAGTGCAAGTTTCTGCTGGAGAGTCACAGAAATAAGGATTTCTACAGATTCTTTCACTTGAAAATCATCTGTCATTTCTGCTGACTTAATTTAAACTTAACTTATAGTGTGTACTCAAATAAAAAGAAAATAAATCCCAATTTCATGGGTTTCAAGGCATAAAACTCCTGAGTGGATCTGTGGATTTCTGGGTGAAACAGAAACACTACAGTTCAGATTTGTCAGCAGTCTGGAATTTCGCAGGAAATTCAAGGATTTTTCTTCTGTTTGATTAAAATAGTGTCTCTGCCTTATACTCATGCATGAAACCAAATTTGTGCAGGTATAAATTCTGGAGCAAACGATCCTTGACTTTTAAATTGATGCATCATCATTTTCTCAATTACGATTTTTTAGTAGGATTTTGGGTTTGTTGGATTGTTTGTTTTTCAGATAAAAACATTTGGGTGTTCATGCTCGTAATCCATAAATGACTGACACTTTCCAGAGCTGAATGAAAGGCTGAAATGACACTGTAATCTGGTGGGCCTGGAGCATTTACCAGGCAGGGTACTAGGAATAAATGGTCACTCACCATAACTTTTAAAATATGTAATTTGCTGGTTGGTTGGTGCTTTCTGCCAGCTGATCACAGTTTCTCTGGAAAATGTTACAACCATCAGAATGAACCATTTTATAACCTTGGAGTGGTATATTCTGTCTACCTGTCTTAGCTGCTCTTTTAAATGGCATTAAATTTGCTAAATGGCTACCACGATGATCCAGGTAACCTTTGAAGGCCATGGCTAGAGAATACACTTTAATCTTTTATTTGAGCAGACCTTACTATTGAAGCAACTCAGTGGCAGTATCAGCACGAGGACATCAAGTTGTACAACATATGTAATGCCAGATGCCTTGGTGACTGCTAAGCCACCAGTGACAGAAACAGTCCAGAAGAGAAGTAATTTCTTGGGCAGTGAGATGAGACAAAAAGAGGCAAAATTTACCTCAGGTTTTGCCTGTTTGTGTTCCATTCTACATGGAACACAGTGTTAGGAGAGGTGCTAATGTGGTTAGCAAGAAAGAACAAGGGGTAGTTTGCTGTGAATCCACTACTCTCTACTGACAAATAGTTAAATCACTTGATAAGTTTTAAAGTCTGATGGAACTTACTACCTTTTTTTGTGTGTGTGTCCTTTCAAAAGCAATCTGACTGGCTCTGTTTCTGTAAAATACAGTAAATTTCTCTTTTGGCTCTTAATGCTGAGTGTACAGTGTACATAAAAACCACCAAAATACACACAAAAAAAACCCCCAGACCTCCAAACCTTACTATGATAATTCCTTTTATCACATTGATGACAGATTTTTTTGTTGCTGGTTTTAAGTTATCAGGTTTTTTTCATGGGAGTTCTCATAATTCATGAGCCAGGGGACTACAAGCTGTGCCATGGCGATTTCTTGTTGATTTTTTTCTGTTCTTTCCTGCCAGTTCCACCATTGTAATGTGCTCTTAGTTCTGGTAATTAACAGGCAAATAGTAAAGCAGATGTTAGTTTGCCTGTTTCATACTGAAAAAGTTGGGAGGTATTTTTCTGCTGGTTTTGTACGTATTTTTAAAGCAGCTTATTTTAATAGGAGCCTTGAAAAAACCTTAGAGCTATTATTAGACTTTTGAAGATGTGATGCTGTTTCAGTAGTTTTGAATATTAAATTTCTTCCTACACATGAATATCTAGGGTTTGCCCAGAGCTTCAATTATATCTGTAACAACTGAGAGTAACTTCAGTGTTTCCCTGGATGTATTTCATGCTGATCAGATGTATCAGGGAGGGATGCTGAGATCTGTTTTGCTTTTATCCTTTCTTCAGCTGGTACCCGAGCAACAGCTGCGTTTTCTTCTGTTTCCTTAAACCTTCTCTCTTGCTTCTGTTTCCAGATTTAGTAATTTTACACATTTTTGTTTCCTCTTCTGAGACACAATGGGAGGTTGCTTTTGTCTTTGATCTTCGTTTTTCTTTAGAAATCCTACTTCAGCTTCTGAAGGGAAAGAAAAAAAATGTTTCTAGTTCTAAGAAATTGAATGTGCCTCAGCAATTTTGACCTCATTCCCCCAAAATTGTGCCTGTGGGATTGTGTGCTGGGAATTGTGAGGTGGGTGTTACAATGCAGTTAGTGCAGTGACAGGAACACAGCCATGTCTGGGGGTGTGGATGCACTGTCCCATGTCTCATGCACTGAAGAGTAATGAAAAAAGATTATAAATAGAACCATTTAGGTTGGAAAAGACCTTTCAGAGGATGGGATGCAGCTGGTGCTGTGTGTGCCTAAAGAATCACAGAATATCCTGAGTTGGAAGGGACCTGTGAGGATCAAGTCCAACTCTTGGCCCTGCACAGGACCATCCCAAGGGTCATCATACCCTGTATTTGAGAACATTGTCCAAGTGCTCCTTGGCAGCCATGGGACTTGTGACCATTCCCTGGGGAGCCTGTTCAGTGCCTGACCACCCTCTGGGGGAGGAACCTTTTCCTGATATCTTGTCTAAACCTCTCCTGCCACAGCTCCAGCCATTCCCTTGGGTCAGTGGTCACCACAGAGATCAGTGCCTGCCCTCCCCTTCGCCTCGTGAAGAACTTGTAGACTGCAACGAGGCCTCCCCTCAGTCTCCTCCAGGCTGAACAGACCAAGTGACCTCAACCACTCCTCTTATGGCTTCTCCTGAAGGCCCTTGGGAGAAGGAAGCAGCTCTGGGTGGAGCTGGGGATGGTCAGTATGAGGGTGAACTACATAAACTGAACCATGCCTGGCGTACCAGGGTGCCAGGCAGTGACACCAGCCCAAGGATGTCTTGGCTTTACAGGCCGTGCTGGTGGTACGTGTGGCTCCAAGGCATCAGTGCCGCCGATGGAAGAACTGCCTGGAGTCATGGAGGTTCCCTGGGTGCCTTGGCTGCCATAGCCTCACCTGCGGGACTTGTGCTTTCTCTCAGCCGGCGTGCGTGTCCCACCCTTCAGGGGCAGCGAGGAGCTCGGGGCGGGTGTGGCCGGCCCCAGTGAGGGCAAAGCGGGGCTGAGCGAAGATGCGGTCGTGCCCGCGCCCCGCCGTGCCTGTGCCCGCGCCCCGCCGTGCCCGCGCCCCGCCGTGCCCGCGCCCCGCCGTGCCCGCGCCCCGCCGTGCCCGCGCCCCGCCGTGCCCGCGCCCCGCCGTGCCCGCGCCCCGCCGTGCCCGCGCCCCGCCGTGCCCGCGCCCCGCCGTGCCCGCGCCCCGCCGTGCCCGCGCCCCGCCGTGCCCGCGCCCCGCCGTGCCCGCGCCCCGCCGTGCCCGCGCCCCGCCGTGCCCGCGCCCCGCCGTGCCCGCGCCCCGCCGTGCCCGCGCCCCGCCGTGCCCGCGCCCCGCCGTGCCCGCGCCCCGCCGTGCCCGCGCCCCGCCGTGCCCGCGCCCCGCCGTGCCCGCGCCCCGCCGTGCCCGCGCCCCGCCGTGCCCGCGCCCCGCCGTGCCCGCGCCCCGCCGTGCCCGCGCCCCGCCGTGCCCGCGCCCCGCCGTGCCCGCGCCCCGCCGTGCCCGCGCCCCGCCGTGCCCGCGCCCCGCCGTGCCCGCGCCCCGCCGTGCCCGCGCCCCGCCGTGCCCGCGCCCCGCCGTGCCCGCGCCCCGCCGTGCCCGCGCCCCGCCGTGCCCGCGCCCCGCCGTGCCCGCGCCCCGCCGTGCCCGCGCCCCGCCGTGCCCGCGCCCCGCCGTGCCCGCCGGCTGTGCGCCCGCGCCACCTAGCGGCCCGCGCTGAGGGCCCGGCGAGGGTGGCCGGCGCAAACTGTGCGGATGATAATTCCTTTTCAAAGTGTGAAGCGCTGGGAGCGCCTTAAAACGCTAAAAACGGGGGTGGGGTGTATGAAATGCAATTGAAAATAATTCCGGGGTGGGATCATGCGGGCCCCTTCTGGTAGGCCATCACCTGTGGACAGCAGAGCTTTTGATGGCATGTGGGAGCTCTGAGAGCAGCATTGTGCTACCTGGCTAAAACTCCTGATACTTCTGTTTAGTTTTACAAATTACCTGGCAAATATTAATTTATTCGCAAGTATAAAAGAACTTTAGCTCCTAGCTTTAAATGACTCGTGATAATTTGGAGTTGGACTTCCCCTTTGACATGTGAACATTTCAACTTCACACTTACGTGATTCACATTCCCTCTCCATCTCCTTTCTCCCCCTCCTTGCTAAAATAAATGTTTTAATTAATCAGTGCTTTGTCTTCAAGGTCACTTCCTGGTACAACAGCGGCTGAATGTGCATTAAATTTGAAGAAGATTTATACAGTACAAACAGTGCAGGTAAGGCGTCTGGCTCTGCTACAGGACCTGCCACATATTATTAATGTAACTTCACACCTCAAGTTTCATTTTTCCTCCTAGGATGAGTCACACCTGTAGTTTTTCTTACCTGAGGTGTGAAACGTGAGTGTTGCTGGTGTTGTGTGTTTGTATTACTGAATCAGTGTTTGAATTTCGTTCGGCTTTCTGGATGGGGAAAGGAGGAAGCATATTGGATTGGGCATGCTGGATTCTTAAACCTTCCTGAATTTCTGCTAGTACATTGTATTATTATATTTGATGTATTTTAATTCTCTTTCCAGCCTTTTCTCCATCTTCTAATACAGAAACTAATTGTGCAAAGACTAAAAATTGCAGTATGTGGCTTTTTTTTTTTTTTTTTTTGGTGGGGTTTCTCTCCTTGAGTACATATCTAAAAAATGATTCTAGCAAACTGAATTAAAGGACTCTTAAACTGTGTGATACTTGCAGCAGCGAGAAATTCTACATGTCTGTGTCATCTGCCATTGCCGAGTACTGGGTATCTCTTGCAAGTAAAATTGTATTTCTGTTTTAATAGCACAGTTAGCATGAAGTATGTAGCAAATTGGTATTTGTCTCACCTTAGTGCTAAGCTGCCTAGTTCAATAAAACTCTGAAATTTTAGGGTAGTGCCAGACCCTTCTCTTTGAGAAGCACACCTGTAGGAATCTACTGAAGTTTTAAATAAGGCTTTCTCATGAAGGTCTGCACAACTTTGTACATTGCACGAGATTTCCAAACACAAAACCTTCCAAACTACATCCCTAGTTCAGAACAAAAAGAGTTCTCAAAGGTTTCCACAGCCATCTACCAGTGTATCTCTGCTCCTTCTTCTGCAAGTAGCTTTAGGGTTTGGGCACACAACCATTTAAGTGTAAGATCATAGTTGAAATTGGTGTTTCATACCAAGTTTTTATATTTTTAGTAGTCTTCAATTTCTTTTAGTGGCTGGGTAAGGGCTGTTAGGCAGTGTTGCCAAGGGCCACAAAATTTTATCACATAATGTTACAATCCTTGTTTCTAAAGTTGTGCTAGTGATTAAGTATTAGATATTACTTAATGTATTAGATAATACTTACATATTATGTCTAGATAATACTTAATGAGTTGCACTAATGATTAATATTGCATCACTGAAGTTGATGCAACTTAAGTCTTTAAAAATCCTTTCTATTCCCAACTGTTGGATAAAGAGAGAAGAGATTGGGATCTTTTCAATCATCCCTCCCTTTTGCTCACTACTGCTTTTGGGTGCATTTTTATCCACCCCAAACCTGCCTGACAGCTTCTGCTTTTACCAGCAGAAACATTGGAAAGTAATCCAGTGGTTTCTGATAATTTGAATCTTTGAATTTGTCCCCCACTCCTGTATTAACATGTGCATCTCAGGTTCTTTACATCTGGTTGAAACCTTTCACTCAGACAGACTAGTTGGGTTGCTGGTTAGACATTTAGTTCACCAGAATTATTGTTTGTGGTGTTTTTGTAACTTGGGATAATCATAATCTAGCTTAGGCTAGACTTAAGTGAAGCAAGGTGGATATCTGATATAAATATATCTTTTTAATATGCTAAGGAAGTTTTATGTACTGGTTTGTTCTGACATACTCAGTGTAACTCTGGTTTTGATGATTTTTTTCCCTCTGTATTCAAAAGGATAATCCACATTTGGACTGCTTCCCTTTTGTTCCACCTTCACGTATGCAGGATTGGCATCTAAAAAACATAAAAGTAGAAATGATTCTGTAAGAAGTTCTTTCCAGAGCATTTTATTATAACATAGAGGGTGCCCGTTCTCCAGGAGAAGGATGTGTAACTGGTTCAGAGAAAATTAGCAGGGAAATAAATCTGCATGAAACACTCTCTCGTGTTAATGCAACTAATATTTTTCCTTTTGAAGGATTTCTGGAGTGTCTACAACAACATTCCTCCCGTGACAAACCTGCCTCTGAGATGTAGCTACCATTTAATGCGGGGAGAAAGGCGCCCGCTTTGGTACGTGTGCTGTCATCAGACATTTCTGGGAATGGGCAGTGGAATAACTTGAAGGAGTGAAAGGTTTGGGACAGGGAGGGTCTTGTTTCTGTTGGCTGCAAACACCTGAACTCAAGAGACCAATGAAAGGAATACCCCAAGGTTCTTGTTCAGTTTAAAAGTGATTTGTGCCAAAGAGTCTTTATTAAAAAACACGGACTGTAATTGCATTGTCCACCTCTGGATGTAAATGTACAAAAATAGACTATGAAATAGAAGCTAAGGAATTAGAATATGACTCTGAATCTCAGTTCAGGAACACACAGAATAAGTTACTCCTATTTTAATTTTTTTACCTTGCACATTACTTCCTTTCCACTGAAGCTGGTGAAATAATGATGCAAACAACTGATGGTCCTTCACTGCTTTTCACCTGTGCAAAAGTACAGGTGAAGTACATGCTCCATATGCCTACACACGCCCATGCACCTTGGTTGAAAAGTCATTTAAGACATTATGAGGTGATTCATTACAGCAAATGCCTACTTGATTGTAGGATAGTAATGGAATAAAGTATAAATAATTGATATTTTCCTTTCAGAAATCAAACTGCATCCCTTCTTTGTTCTGTCGCATCTCAGAGAACCTCAGCACCTTCTGGAGAGTTTTGATCTTTTTGGCATCATTTGCAAAGATTGTGATTGCAATAGGGTTCTTTAACTTAATCACAGCTGTCTAACTTTGTGGTGACTTGCTACAGGAAATTTCTGTCCTAATCTATTGGAGATGTAAATTTTCTAAAGTCAAATGCATCTGAAAGTCTGTGTTACTTTTCTGAAAATATTGTGACTGGTCAGGATAGCTAAAGTGGGTATGAAAAAACATGGATATCTGTATAAATCAATTGGGCCATCGTGTGCAGGCCTTCATAGCTTTGTAAGGATGAATGAGAGCATTTGGGGGTTTGATTTTTTGGGATTTGTTCTTCCTATTTTTGGTTTTCATTTGTTAAGTGACTTCTAGAGGTGCAAAATGCAAAGATCATTTCTGAAAACTAAACACTTTTTAAAGCCTATCAAAGTAATTTTGCATTTTAGGAAAGGGATTGCGAGTGATTGATCTCATCATCAGTAATTTGCTAACTTTTCGATAATTACTGCCAAGAAGCTTTTCTCAGATTGCCATTACAGTGTATTGGCCAATTTCAGCATTCTATATTCTTTTTTCTTTTAGAAAGAAATAGAAATTCTGAAGTAAGAATTGAAAATGCACATTTTTGAAGATGTCCTCCCAAAGTTTCCCCCTCTTTTCCCCAGCATCCAGCAGGATTGGTGGGAGACCATTGATCCTGAGGAATCTCTATAGGTGTCACACTGGGTTTAGAGATTCCAAAGATGAATTTTTTGGGTTGTTCCTTTAATTTGGCCTTTACAGAGTTTTAACAGGAAACTAGAAGCCCTAATTTAAAGTGTTATAAAAAGAATTGTGACAGAATAAACTTGAGAAGCTCACAGGTTAGTGCACTGTGCCTTTGTCATTACAAGGCAGTTTAATGGTTACATCTGCCCTGACCCGGGGCAGCTCCAGTCATTTTTTAATAAGGGCAATTAATTTCTAGATGTCACAAAACTGAAATGAAGTGTGCTCATGTTCTTTTATTAAATTGAGTAAATGGAAGAGTAAAAAGCTGCTTCTGTGAAAATATGCCAGAGGTTTTCCAAAATTAAAGGTTACCATAGTAAAATGTAAAATTGTTTTGTGGCTTGTTCCCATACAGTGTGCAGCCACTTCAAAGATAGTCTGTAGTCAGGGAAAATACAAGTGTTTTCCAGCACACAAAACTTGGGAAAAGGATTAGGTGTTGAGAGATACACTTCATATGAACAATGAAAGAATTATCTCTGATGTCAGAAGTCAGAGTCATGCTCCCTGGAGTTAGTAATTGCATTTCAGATGGGATTTTTCTGGGAAAATTAAACCACAAACATAGGGTTATCTAGATGTAAATTTGAATGTTTATTTTCACTGATCTATTTCCCATAACAGGGAAGAAGAAAGCAATGCCAAAGGAGGTATATGGAAAATGAAGGTCCCTAAAGAAAGTACGGTATGTTACATTGACTCTTTACTCAGAACTTGTTTAGTAAGGGAGTTTCTTTAAACTCTGTTTGATAAGGCTGTTGAAAGGTTTTTACTTCTTACATCACCCAACACAACAACCAAACACTACTTTAACTTCCATAACCTTTTAAAGGCAGTGAGCAGAAGTTTCTTTTCCAATAATTCCGTATCTCTTGCTTTAGATAACATTTGGCAATGTATTACAAAACAAAGGAAAGCTACAGTGTTTCAATTTGGAAACGTGGTAATTTATAATCACCTTTGTTCTCGAGACTGTTTGCTTATAGGCATGCAAAGAAAAATAGAAAGACCTTTTCCTGATAATCCATGCTAAATTATATATATATATTTTCATTTTAAAGTGTGGAAGATGAAGTCTATTCAGGCATATCCTTGATCTCTAATGAAATAACTGTGCTTCTCTTTGCCTCTCTAATGAAATGCATGTGAGTAACTCCTGTGAACTGCCACAGAAAGGAGATTTGACCTCTTCACACATGGTGTTTATGTGTGTAAGTGTGCTCTGGATCAGGCCTTTAAACAGAAAAAGTGAAGTGTCAGAAAAATGTGACAGCCTTGCAGAAGGCATTAAATGCTGAAAGATGGTACTCAAACTTTCAGCCGAAAGTTAATTGATTTTTGCCTGTGGGCTTTTTCCTTGGCTGTGAGTTGCAGCTTTCCTCCCCCGCAGTCCCAAGTGGTCACAAAAGACTGAAATTGAAATTGTCTTTTTCCTCCTATAATCCAAGGTGTGAAGATTGTCAGAAGTGACAAGTGGTTTGGAGAGCCTGAATTACTGGGCAGTGAATTTAGGGACCCCAGAGGCCTTGTGTTTTAGAGGCTGAATGACAGCCCCTTTTTGACATGAAGGTACTTTTGATCTCTCAAACTATGCACCACATGGCCTCGGCCACTTCTGAAAGGTTTGCTTGAAGGTGAACTTCAGTCAGCTTTCAGTGCCTTGTAAATAGCATAAATAACACCTTTATGCCTGTTTCTCATTTTTTGGCTTCATCCTTCATCACACATGGGCACAGCATCTTCTTGGCTACGATGAACCATCCTGTACAGACCCAACAATTAATTATATAACACAGCATGCATTTACAAAAATACTCCTTTTTGTCTAGACAACCTCAGAAAGAAAAGACACTCAAAACTGAGCTAACAAACCTAACTTCTAATTTAAGAAATAGTAATGTGAGTGTAACATTTTTCTGCCTCCTTAGGCTGCAGTTTGGAAAGAGCTACTGCTAGCAACTATTGGAGAGCAGTTTACAGATTGCTGTGCAGCAGGTAATGATTGAGACATTTCCCCATCATTTCTTTTCACCATATTTGCTTCTCTTCTAAGCATGAATATCTAATAAAAGTGGGTGTTACAAAGACAGTGAATATCCTCTTAGGAATTGTCTTTCACTGGCTATTATTCCATGAAAAAGAATGGCATTTCTCAAGTGTGCAGAGCGGTTCAGAAATAACCCTTCAAATGGTCTCTCATACCCTTTATACACTGATAGAGTTGTCTTGGGGTCACTTTAAGCAAATATATGATATTCTGCTGTCCACAGAGGTGGTTCTTGCCCTTGGCCATGTGCTTCTGACACCACCTTTGTGTATTGACAGTGACCCTTTCCTTGGGATGCACAGAGCAGCTGTGCCATGGAGCTCACAGCTGGATCAGCCACTGCTCCCAGCTGTGGCATGGACTTTGTGCTCTCCACAAAGCTGCATTCTGAGAACTTAACACCAAAAAGAGCTTCTTCAGTGTAGCACTGAGTTACCAGCACTGGAAGCAGCAGCAGCAGCCTGACTGGGGCTTTTTTAATTTCATTAATTTTGTTTTCTTTTTTTTTTTCCTTCTGTTGCTGCCTTGACAAAATGTAAAGGAAAAAGAGAGCAAAGTCTGGAAAAGCTGGTGTCTGATCTCCACCAGGTACTGTTCCTGGGGTTTTAGTTGTTTCACCCTCATCCTTCCATTTCTGCTTGTAGACATCACTGTAGGTAAATTGTCTTTAATAGTTCATATTGCTGACCTTACTGGAAGGAGTCTGGTGATTCTCTTCTAATCAAGTCAAAGAGTGCTAATAGGAAAGATGAATAATCCTATGGCACTTCATAAAAAATACCATGAGGTAGTATTTCCAATAACTTCTAAAAACAGTTTCTTTCTGGTAACTTCTTTGTCTGGTTTGGACATTGGTATTTTCCTCACTGGAGATTGCTCTTTTTTTCACATCTTTATTTTTTTTTCCAGCTTTTGGGCACTGTTTCATAATACATAAGTAACAAATTAGACATGTCTCACTTTTAAAGTATTCCTTAATGTTTCTTCCCCTTCTGTGCAGATGATGAAGTAGTAGGGGTTAGTGTCAGTGTTCGTGACCGTGAAGATATTGTGCAAGTCTGGAACATGAATTCCTTTTCAGCAAGTGAAGCAAAAGTTTTAGAAAAGATTCATAAACTTCTCCCACACACATCTTTTAAAGCAGTCTTTTATAAATGTAAGTATTTTGTACTGTTCATTTCTACCTTCATTAGAAAAACAAGATGCTGGTAGGGTATTTCTATGGGAATATCCTGCCTGATTAATCATTAATCACTTAGGAATGTAGTATCTGTCATTGCATTAAAATTATATCCCTTCAATGTAGAAGTTAGCTATCATTCAAAAGATATTTTTAATTTCATTGTACAGTCTGTTTTGTTTCATGTTTAATGTGTCTGATTCGCAAGACAAATTAAACAAGTCTCTTAATAACTCTCAAGGCTACATACTGTCCAATTTAAGTATTAAGTTAGAGGAACCATTTGCAATCAGGATTTTAAGGGATCTCATATTTTAGGCTCCCTATAAATGTATTATCAGTGTATTCTGAAAGATCCCGTGTTGGCACATTGTGTTCTCCCTTGACTGATTTATACATTTTTATCTTCTCTTTTTTTAATCTTTTCAACTCCTTGACAGAGTTTACATGTTCTTCTATTCCTTTTTTTTTCCTTCTCTCTTCCCTAGCCCACAGAGAGCGTCATGCTTTTGAAGGCTGATCGGGAAAGCATCGAGTGCATTGTACGCCAAGATCATTTGTTGTTATTTGGTGTTTTGAGCTGGTGTGGACGAGGAGGAGGATGGTGGAAACCAGAAGTAGCAGAAGTGCTACATGTGCTTGGCCCTTCTGAGTTTCTGACGTTTCCAACTGGCCTACTGCTACTGAAAATGAAAAAAAAACCCCAAACAGTTGCCTTGACACTAAATGCGTGATTCGTTGCTTCATGTTGAGTTGGTGTTTTTAGTTCTTAGTTGTTTCTTTAAAAAAATATTTTGGCCACTTGTTTGTTCAACCTGATTTTATTTGTTCCCATTTCTTTCAGATAGTTGGCTTTTTATTCTGTGCTGTACTTAGTGAAAAGCAAACATGGAGAGATGCTGTGCTGCTTTTCCAAGATGTGCTGTACATAGAGGAATCCAGACATGGGGAAATGTGTTTTCAATTTTCACTTTGAAACATTCCTATCATATTAAAATTTACTCACTGGTTTTGTCCCAAGAGAGAAACAAATTGCATTGCATTTATTCTAATGTTCAGTATAATCTGGTCTTGCACTGACAACAGCACATACTGTAAATGTAAACGGGAAAGGGTTCCTTAAATGAGCAATTAAAGAGAATTCATTTATATTGGGACTAACTCTGGGTAGGGTGATGTTAATTCTTTTAATTGTATTGATCTCAGGTTAGCATCAGAAATTTCTCAGTAGGAAAGCCTGCAAACTCAAAGCCTCTGATTTAAGGGTGTTTATGGTCTTATATTGTATGCTCTCTTATGGTACCTTTCTGTACCTCCATGAAAAAGTGTCATGAATAATTTCTAATGAATTGTACAAACTGGATCCAGCCCTTCCACTTCCTTAAGTACATCAGGCCCATGTCTGCACCACAAGGTCAGTGTCAGAATTGCTGCTGACTTCAGTGCAAAGGAAGAGATCCCATTGTCTGTAGTTTCAAGCCCTCAAAACTTCCTAAGTGTCCTTTCTAAGATAAACAAAAAATACAGAAAAGAAATTTGTGTTGCAGATTGAATAGGAATATAAACAATGTTGACCTTTAAATGTTTGTCTATGTTAACTATTTGAGATGTTTTAATATACTACCAAATATTGATGTGGTGCCTTTTGAAAGAAGCTGCAAGGTAGAAATGAACACACCCTCTGCTGAGCACTCCTTCATCCTTTAGAGGTTTTTCCTCTGGCAGCTCTTCTAGTTGCACTGATTTCCACATCTTTAGCATATTAAGAGGCAGCCATAAAAATCAAATAAATTTAAAAATAAGTATCACACATTTGAGGAGGTTTTTTTAATAACTCTATCTTGTACTTACAACTTTAACTTTTATTTATGGATTAAAACTGTGTAGTTAATGAGCATTATTAATTAAACACATTTTCTAAAATCCAAGCGTCGTCCTTCTGTAATTGCTTTCTGAGATGAAATGTTACTGCTCCTGCTTTTTCAAACCTGTGTATTTTACATTAAAACTTACTCTCTTAAAAGCTGTGTGTTTTGTTCTTAGATTAATGGTTTTTTTCAGTGAAGAGGTGAAGTACCAGTGGATACTTGCAGGGATGTACCTGGACAGCCTCCAGGCCCGGGTGATGGAGGGGAAAAGTGACTTCAGAAAAGTGAGGGTTAGAACACAGTGAGGAGAAATGTTTTCAACTGCTTGATGAGCAAGATTTCTCACTTGAAATATTTTCCTGTCTTTGGAGGAAATGTAAGTGGAATACTAATGGAGAATTAATCATGCACCTCTCCCTCTGCTTCCTTTTACTTTTGGAAACAAGCCACAGCCTCTTATTTCTTCCCCAGGTTTGTTTTCAGGATGGATGTTGATTCTGGTAGAGTTGGAGCTGCTGGCAGAAGGGGCTGATCTGGTGATGTCACTGGAACTTTCCAGTTTAAGGTATTACTTTATTCATCCAACTGCAGACAAATATTTTTATGTTGTTGCCTTGTGTGCCTCTTTAATATTAAAGACCTCTCTGCTTCAACATTGGGTAAAGCCTTAGATGCATCATTCTAGCTGTAGGGTAGGGTAGCTACAGGCTGACTGTCAAGGCCCATATTTCAAATTGTTGTAATTTTTTCATTCTCCTAAGTTCCTAGTCTGTAAAATCAGGGATTTTATTTTTTCCATATGCCTTAATTCTGCCTTAATTAATATTACTTAGAATAAGGGTTGATGGATATCTTCTCAACTAAAATGCAGTGTCTCTTACGCCACGATCCATGATTGGGCTTGGATCAAACTGGGCAGTGCAACTTCACAAGAACATGACAAATTGCATGTTGGAATTTTGCAACCGTTGATTTTAAGAGTTAGTAGAATTTTTGAACTGTCCTTTCATCCCTGTAGCTGTAGGGATGTATTTATACCAAATGATGTTGAACAGTTAATTTTTATACTCTTTTAAATATTCATTACTTTCACCTGGAGATTTGCTTTATTGAACTTGATTAAATGAGCCCCCTAGTACTTCAAAACCTTCTAAATTGTTTAAATGGATATCAGACAAGTGCCTACAACTTCCTATCAAAATTAATTTCTGCTGGCATTTCAATGTAAAATTAAAACATTTAACTTCCATGGTGACAGACTGCAAAGAAACTCCAGACTTAACTGAATGAAAGAAACCTGCTTCCCTCTTGGGGTGGGAACAAGCCCTGGCTGATCCCTCCCACCCTGAAATGGTGCCCTGGGGCACTATCCAGAAAGGCTGAAGCTTTTCCCATAGCTGGAGCACTTGTCACTTTTATCCAGGCTGTTTTGTGAATTTTGTGGAAACTTCATATCCTTGATACACCTGGGAAGCCAAGTGAGGTGAGAGCTAAGAGAAGAGTTCTGGTTGTGTTTGGAAGTGTTTGTAGCACCTTGTAAAAGTGCTCGCTGCATCCTCCTGGGGCAGGTTTGGATGCTGCATGGTGTGGGTGAAGGGTGGTGTGGACAGGAAGGGGCACTGCACACAGGAAGGAAGGGGACACAGCCCAGGGGAGCACAGGGGAAGAGGAGATGCTGGCCACGCTGTGCTTGAAGCCACCTGGGCAACTGGAGCCAGGAAGGAGAACCATGGATTGGTAAGAGGAATGAATTTTTTAATGCTGAATGTTACACTTGTGCTGGTCTGCACCTTCCCACTGGCAGCAGGTGGGGGCCGAGCTCTGATGGTCCCCCCACCTTTGTGGCCGTCACTAATTGTTCTCTGGGGCTCTCCAGGCTGCAACACAATGGCTGCTGGAGGGATTAGTTGGGAATTTCACTTAACAGGGATGAAGGGATGTCTTCTGGGGCTGGCTAATTAACAGGATTTTACTCTAGTAATTAAATAACAGTTTGTTGAACACAACTTAGTTGATGAAATCTTTGGAAAACATAACAATTAGCAGGCAAGGAACGGCAGCTCTGCCTCAAAGCCTGTCCCCAACCAGTTGCTGGCATAGTTTTAACCTTTCCTTCCCCAGCAGAGACAGTGTTGACTATGAATTTATTTGGGTTTGCTGCTGTTGTTGGACAGCTTGGTCACCCTCTGCTGTCTCAGCAGCTGGTTCTAGGGTTTTATCTCAGCTGAAAGGGCTTGAGATGTGCCACGTGTTGCTCTCTCTGGCACTGCCTTCTCAAAAGCCAGTGCTGGAAGACAGGAGTGTTTGCTGCCAGACAAAAGAATATTTTTATTTTTATATTCTTTCTGTGGCAGATTAACCAGAGGGGATGAAATCTAAAAGTTGTCTTAAAACATAAACCTGACAGAGGGAAATTATTGATACCATGCAGCTTATATAAACCCTCTCATCTGCACACACACATGGAGGGGGGAGACGCCTTCAGCTGGAAATTGTTCCTGTCTTCATCTCTCTACTTCTCCCTGTCTTGTAATGATTCTCTTAGGACAACAAGGATGAGGAAATTAGATTAGACAAACAGTGGGAGATTCCACAGTTTGCTATAAAAGCCACCTCCAATCTTTGCTACGCTTTGACAGCTCTCAATTTCTTAATTTGACGAGGTAATGAACACTGGGTTATTTCTGAATGTACCACAGCACAGGGCAACGGGGGCTGCACAGTGCACAGGGACGACCCACCCCAGCACCTTCCTCCCACCCAGGTTACAAAATCTCATCCCGGGGAGGGAGGTGGTGTGTGCAGGAGCCAGGGCTGGGAGCTGTGGTGTTAGTGCAGGGCTCTGCAGGATGCTCCCGTGCCAGGAGACAAGCGGACCTGCCTCGGGAGCGTGTGTCATCTCCCAGAAGCTGTGCAGCAGCTTTTGACCTCCCCGTGTTTTGCTTGGCTGGGCAGTACATTGTTTCCTTCCACTCTCCCGAGGCTGTGCAGACAGTGGAATGGGCGGGCCGAGCCAGCCAAGCTAAATACAGCAGGAGACATCCCGTGGCTACCTCCCAGGCACAGCATTCCTGGAGTGGGCGGGTGGGCATCCATGCACCTGCATGGCTCTTGAGTCCAGCCTGGTGCCCTGCTCCCAGTCAAGGGGCAGGAAAAAGGGGCTTTAAATGTGGTGGAGAAACTACCAGCTGTTGGTGAGAGTGTTAGTGGGAAGTGCAGCAGTTCTGGAGCAGACCTGGGATGTTCTTGCTCAGTGGTGAGGCCAGGAGCAGAGTTTCAGCTTTTACTGCTCCCTCTCCAAACTGGCCATTGCAAGCCCAGTGCCTGTGATGTGCTGTGTCTCGTGGAGGAGCTGGGAGCATATCCATCAGCACTGAGGCTCCATAAATAAACAAGCACATGGGAGCAGGCTGGAAGTGAAGTAGGTATCATTCATCACACGAGGGGGCCTGGAGTATGTTCAGCTCATAATGTGTAGCAGAGTTATGAACAGGCATGGGATGGATCCCCTTCTTTTTGGATCATGATTCTGTGTAATAAACATGCAAGACAATTTGTATAAAATAGTGAGGATTCTTTCCTAGAGAAGTCATTTAAAGCTATATTTGCACATCGGCAAACAGCTCAGAGGAATGTTTTGTAGTTACATTTCCATACAAGTGTGCAAAGAGAAAACAACCCAGTCAGCAAGTGATGGATGGTGCATGTAATCCTGTGCCATGATGTGCCCTCCCATATTCCGTGGCCTCCCACCAGGGAAGCACCCATCCTGGCACCTCTGCCTCCCTGCTGGAGCTCTCACAGCCATGGGTGGATCATATTGTAAATCCCATCAAAGGTAGAAGGGATTTTTGCTGCATGTCTTTGGTCATGAAATAGGGGGTTGGGAGTAGGAAAATCCCGACTCAAATGCATTAGCACTGCTAGCTCTTAGCAACTTTTCAAAATAATATTTGCCTGTGAAAGGACAGGAAGGCCTGCCAGATTAACTGGGAAATGATCCTGCTTTGTGGCACAGGCATGGTCTGCACAGAAAGCTTGATGGCTTTTTTTTTTTTTTTTCACTTTGCAATAGTTTTGGGGAGACTTTTTTGTGTGAAGTATTTCCCAGCCAGCTTGTTGGTCACTTCCTACATCTACACCCTGCAGCAGTAGCAGTGCCACTCTTCTGGCTTTGTGTCTTGGATCCCCCACACTCTTGCTGTGACTGTGTGGTGGGGGTCAGCTGGTGACTTTCCTGGAGTTTGTCCCAGCTGGATGCCTGACCACGGGAGCACAGGACAGCCCCTCTCCATGTTTTCAGAAGCAATGAGGGTAATTTTTCTCCCTCTGGAGTCAAGCTAACTACAAAAGTGATATGAGCATCTTCATTGCCCTCATCTCCATCCTTCCTGCTTCTTAGAAAAGAAGCTGCTTGTTCTCTATCCTTGAGCTTCCTTGGAAGGCTCTTAAGTTTCTAAAGTCTTTAAGTTTTCAGTAATTACCAAAACCTCTCATTTCATCTTTTCAGGGTTTTTGTTATGTTTTGTTGGTGGGTTTGTTTGTTTGTTTTTGGTGGGGGTTTTTTTGTTGTTGTTTTGTTTTGTTTTTGCAAGCTTATAAATTTAAGGCCTCAACAGCTCGACAAGAAAACACCTGCAAAGGGCTGAAAGTGGCTGTCCTGTGAAAGGCTGGCACTGGAGCTGCCATGAGATGGCACTGCGACATCAGGCATGGAACTGAGCCGCTCCATCCCACCAGGGTGTGCGGGGAAGTACCTTCCTGGAGGGAGAAAAAAATGCCAGGGAAGAGAAAGGACTTATGTAAGGATAATTCTGCTATTAGTCAGGAGGAGCTGTCATGGAGCCGTGTCTGGACTGGACTTTTCCTGCTTATACAAAGCACATAATGCTGTAGGAATTCGTGTATAAACAGTGCAAATAAGAGGGGAGGGTGGTTAAATTATGAACAGCAGTAAGGAAACAGATTTTCTTTAACTGTTGCTGGCAAATTTAGAAAGTCTTTTATTTCTGGGGGGTTTCTGAACGCAACTGCATGCTGAAAATAGTCATGGTGTAACTTTTTTCTGGGCTTTTGTGTTTCTCCCTTTCTTTGAGCATACAAAAAGTTCAAGACAAGCTATAGGAACAGAGAGAAGCTGTCATGGCTTAACAGGTTTGCAGCTGGAGTGGGGCTGGCTGTGCTGCCCTGATGTTTCTCCTTAGGGATGGGATCTCTTTCTGGGGCTCTGAACTCCTGGTAGGACATAGGAAAAGCACTTTATGTCTGTAGGGGGGCAAAGCAGCATCCTCCTTACAAAGAGCCAGGCAACACTGGTGGTGTCAGGTGACATCTCTGAGGCCATAAATTAAACACTCTCGAAAAAATGTTTTTCCAACCATTTTGCTCAAAGCTGGGCAGAAAGCATGGGATGGAGCATGCTACAATTTCTAATTAATTGTAATTAGAAATACTACAAAATGGAGGGAGCCTCTATATGCTGTGAGTGGCTTCTCCCCTCTCTTGAGCTAAATGGAGTATCTGCCTTTCCCTCTTTCCTCCTCCCCTAGGAAAGAGCTCTTTTGGTGCTCAGACCTGGCCTTGTCCGGGTCTTGCTCTTGGAAAGTGAACACAGCTCATCAAATGCATTTCTGGATTCAGTAAGAGTGGGCTCCATCTCCATGGCTTCCCTATGGTGCTGACCAGGTCAGAAGCAATCCTGAAGAAAAGGGCAAAGCCCATCCAGGAGAGTGGGTTGGGGGTGATATTTCCCGTTTCCTGCCCCACAGCACAAGGAGGGATTGGTAACTGGGACCAGCAGTGGGATTTTTTCCTTGCTCGTGTGCTAAACCACCCCAGGGACCTGCATTTTCCTGTGCTCCCAAGAAGAAAAGAGTTTTGGTAGGGAGCAGTCTGGTATTGGGGCCAGCTTGTCAGCAGAGAAACACTTTCAGGGCTGTAACAGGTTGCAGAAATCCACCTGAGCTCAGAGACTTCACCGCTGCCACTGCTGATTGAGGTCTGGTTTTCCCAGGCACCACGATCTGTGTTATCCCTGCCCATTACNAGAAAAAAAAGCAGCCTCTCGTACTTGACCCACATTTCTCCGAGGTCCCTTTTTTCTTCCCTATTTTTATCCTCAATATCTGTATTTCACTCCAGACAAGGAGCAGACGGGTCATGTCTCCTTCCCGTGCCGTTCTGAGCCCGGCAGGCAGTCACTCCTGGCGCTGCGGTACTTGGGGTTGGGCTTTTTTTCTCCAAAGGCAAAAGACTTAGTTTTTAAGGCTGTTGTTTTTTTTTTTTTAAATGAGACTTTGGGGAATAATTACCCTTTATGCTACTTCAAAGAAGTCCCCAGCACGATTAGCTGTACCCTCAGAGGACTGTGCCTGTTAGGAAAATACACTGGTTTAAGCATCCTGTGAGTAATACAGACTTTGAGTGATGGTACTTAGTACAAATGGGCCAACGATCACATGCCTGAGTCTCTTAAAGCCATTCAGGAGATTTTTGCACCGATTGCAGCCTATTCATCAAAACAAGATGCCAATAAGTAAAGCATTACAACGCTTTCAGAGGGGAGTGTGCAGAGTAAAGTAGGAGAATTCTGCCCCCAAATGGATATTCAATCTTATGACAAGGATTGTGTATTAAAAAAAGGGGAATGCCTTGGCTCCTGGCCATACTGTGATCCTAGGGATAATGCTTTATCTCCGTTATCTTTCAGCTGCTTTCCTCCCTCTGCCACATGTGGACATTGAAACATTAACAGCCAGCCCCAAAACTAAACCATTTTTAAGACAGCATGCTTTTTGCTGGTTGTATCCTGAACTCTTGAGTTCATTTCCCAGCTTTTTCTCCGTGATTCCAAGGATGAAGCAGATATCCTTCCTATTTTTACTACCTCCCCAAGTATTTTTAAGGGAAAGCCAAGCACCTTGTCTGTCTGATCCTAGGACATGGTGTTTTTAGGAGTCAGTTCCATGCAATGAAGCCTACAGGAGCTGGCAGCACCATGGTGACAAATCTTGGGGTTGGGATTCACCTGTGGGGAGCAACTGGTGCAGGCAAGAGACCTCTGACTTCACAGTGGAGCTGTGTGTATGTACCTGGAAGCACTGATCCCGAGGTTGGCATGGGGATTTTTGGCTGCTGTGCTCATCCCATGGAGGAGCTTATACTGCTGTGCAGAGGACAGGTGCTGAAGGGCCACCAAAAGGACAGGTCTGACATGGTGAGAGGGCCAGGCTCCCGTAGGTGCCAGTGGCAGGGAGGTGTCATGCAGTCACAGGAATGCCTGAGGGACACCAAAATCAAAGCCCACTAGGCTTCTGAATGGGAGGGCAGGAGTGCAGGGAAGTTCTTCCCTGCCCCAGACCATTTCCATCCCAATCAGCCCTGCTGCCTCACCCACACCGGTGCGTATGGGTTTGTGCTTAAACCATTACAAATGCAAATGATCCTTCTCAATTACAAAAGCCTGTTCGAACTGGCATCTTCGAAGGAAACTCTGAAAGAGCTCCTGGCACAGCTCTTCTTCAAATATTTGGAAGCTTTGCTAAGTCTCCTGTAACAAAGACGGGCTAAACCTCCTGCTCCTCTCCACCATCCCTCCTGTGAAGCTGAGTTCTGTGCCAGAGGGTGTTACTGCTTGAATGGTGACTGTGTGACACGAGGGGTGACAATGGATGGAGCAGGCTGTGGTGGCTGCACTGCAGCCCGTCTCCAGGTGCCTTGCTTACGTGTTGCTGCTGCAGAGCAACACCTTGGGGAACACCTTCCTTGCTTCAGCATCCAAGTCTCTCTCCTTATTTTCCTGCTTTGTCCTACTGCATCGGCCTGAGCTTTTCCCCTATTCTCTGCCACAGGCTCTCTCTGCACTGAAGATTCCCCAGGGCAGTGAGCTGTAGTCCAGGTGCCCCCCTTGTTGACACTGCTCAGGCACTCCTGCCAAAAGGATGGGTGTGAGCCATTTGGAGAGCCTGTCCCCTGGCTGATTGGAGCAGGTGGAAGTAAAATGAATAATTAAATAAACACGGTGGCCACTGCACATCCTCCCTCCAACAGTACTTCCAAAGCACTGAAATGTCCTATTTCAGATTTGATACTTGCTATCAATCGAGATTGAAGGTATTGATCCAGGCTGATTGCTGGGGATAATCAGTGAGTAGAGGGGTAATTGACTGTCATGTCTCTCATTGATTGGGCACCACAGTTCATAGCAGCCAACATTATTTTCAAGCACTTTGCAGCGTGTCTTTAATAAAGAAATACAAACTTTAAGTAACAGTGATTTATGTGTGCTGCCATTTAGAGGGTGGGTGAGGACATTCTCAGCCAAGGTGTTCTTACCTTAAACAAACTGAAAGGTGTCACCAGGAGAATGCTGGAGCAGGAAAGCATGGATTTTGGTTTGCATGTGTGTCACTGTGAGCCAACACCCTGCTGTGGGACTGTCCCACTCCTCGCTGCTTGGCTGCAGCAGATACTAACAGGGGGCCTTTGAGACAGCAAAGGCACTGCACATGGGCCAGGAGAGTGTGACCTCCTCTCTAGGTTGTTTGAAATGTTAAAGCAACAAGTATTTTATATGTTTTATATGTGTTCTACCAGGGCTTGTTAGCAACCGATCCAGAAAAACTGTCCTGGGAGAAGAACAAATTGGGAAACGTCCCAAGTTGCTGCAAGCAAGTCCACAAAAAGCTCATGTAAAATTTTTACGTATAATCAGAAAGATGGAAAAATTACCTTATTCCCTGCCATGCGCTTCCAATTAATATAGACAAACATTATTCAATCCCAATACTTACAGTGACCATGAAACCTCGTTCTGTACTTACCAGGAACAGGCAGATAAAATTGCTCTTCTCCTGGAGGAGAGACTGGGTTAGTAGTCTCCAGTGTCTGCTGTTGGTTTTTAACAATCTATACTACCTGACTTTGCTGCCCCAAGTTCTTTTGGGTAGGGACTGCTCCCTGTGAACAGACGTCCTGTGAAATGAATGGGATTGAGTTGTTCAATGAATTCTTGTACCTAAATACCTTAGTGAACTTGGCTTTTGGAGTGGGTTCGGGGATGAAGGTCCCAGTTTTGGCTCCACAAAACCCAGAAATCGTTACATTCCAGTTACAGCTGGCTGCAGAGTTACTGTACATGCTGGTTTCCCACCTGAACATTGTGTACAGGCAGATTTGGAGGGTTTTTTTTGTATTTGTCTCAGATTTCCCAATGTCTGGCAGCCTGTTGGGAGCTGCCAGATGTCCAGAGACGCTGACCTCGCCTGCTAAGCATGCACAAGCACTTTCACTGCAGGCTCAAAGCAATCCCAATGCCTCCAGCACCACAGGGTTGGCCATGCACGTGGTGTCTGGCCCTTTGAAGAGTGTGAAGGAAGCCCAGGACATGCCAGGGATTCTGTCTACAGCCCATCCCAGCAGCACAGCCAGCTTCAGTCATTGTGATGCATCCTGAAGTCCTTGTCCTAGTGGGCAGCGCTATTTGTTCAAGTCATTTGAGATTCAGGAGCAGTGTAGTGGTGGGAAAACATGCAGGAAGAAGCCCGTAGACTTTGTGAATGTACATAAAGCATGAAGGCCTCTCTGACAGATCTGTGTCAGTGTGTAGCTGCTGTTCCTCGAGCACTTACTCTAAGCCCCAAAGTTGGGTTTTTCCTTACAAATGGGACTTAATGAGCTACCTGTGACTTTACCCACGTTTCTCATTAATTTCCTTCCCAGATATAGGTGGTCAAACCCCATTTCAGTGAGTTTTGGGCACTTCTCACCCGCCACAGTTGCTGAGTCGAACTGTTTCTCACCTTAGGTTTCGATCTGTTAAACAGCTCAGCCCAACTTGCTTTTCGTTTGCTTTGTCTTGACTTTTTGGTGCTGCTGGTGAACCAAAACACCCATCTCTCATGTCGAGGGCAGGGCTGACTGGGGAAGTCACTGAAGCCACCGAAATTTCACAGTGACAGGTGGCAGCCCTGCGGGCATCGCTCATGAGTCAGCCACGCTGCAGGGCAGCGAGGGCGCCTGGAGAGGTTTCTCATCCCACCCAAGTTTCCTTTCCTGGGAAGCAGGGTGGCTGTGCTGGGGTGCGTGGGCTGTGTGAGTTCCCAGAGAGTCAAACCCAAACTGAGCTGACAGAATAGCTGTAGCCTCAAGCACCCCAGCAAAAACCTCCTGTGCTGGAGGCTTAAACTGCTGATTGCACAGAGCTGGCTGGCCCTGGGTCACGGCGGAGGTGCTGGCTCAGACCATGGTTAAATGTGCAAGAGAAACAGAAAAAATGCTGTGCTAGATGGGGTCAATGCATCAGTCACTTCAAAGAGAGGTAAAGCCTACAAACAGCAGCCATGTGTTGCTTACTCCCCCTCAATTTTTTCTGTTAATCCCAACAGTCCTATACTGGTGGGTTTAGGGAAGTGTAAGACTGGGATCCCCTCCGACCCCTCTTAAAATAACTTGTGTGAGAGCTCCACACATGCTTTTAGTGAGCAACTGCACTCTTTCCATTGCATCTGCTGAAGAGAGGGTGGTGAGAAGGAGGAAGAGGAAGGTTGTGTGAACCAGCAATTAATTCTGAAGGACAAAAAACATTTAAAAGTTTAGTGCCACAGTGTTCATTTACACAAAATAAGAAGCATTTCTCCTTATTGAGTGGATATATTGCAGGGATATACGACAGGACAAGCAGGGCAAATGCATGCCACAGTGAAACAAGAGTTAAACAACATCAAATCATCCCTGTGATGGATCATTAAGGATGTGGAGTCTAAATGTGTGGTAAAATTACAGCATCATGCAGATGCTCCTATGCCAGTGACTTATTTTACATATTGCAAAGTATAGAGAAAATTCCTAGTAGCAAATGTACACAAAGACCAACCCACCCCACAGTGAATGTACTGGATTATTGGACAAGGTGAATTTTGAGGGGTGAGGGGAATGAGTTGAGCTGCTCCTGCCTGGGATTACAGCTGCCTTCAGCTGGAAATGTCTCCCTGCAACCTCCCCGCTTCAGACCAGCCCTGTGTACAGCAGGGATGGATCAACAAGGAGTGAGAAGGGTTAAATAAACAACAGAGCCCGGACTAAACAGGTAAATACTGAGGAATTATCTTTTTTTAACATGTATATATATATTGTAAAAAAATTTAAGGCAACATTCCTCCTGCTAATTAGTGTTTCCTCGGCACTGCGAAAACTACAGCTGTAGGAGGAATTCAGGAAAAGTAATCAGCAGCACAATTAAGCAATCTGCCATAATGACAGAACACAACTTTAGGGATAGAATAATCAGAAACATATATATTTCTCCTTCTTGATTTTCATTTCCCACCCAATGACTTCCCTTTGCAGGGTGTATATAAAGCAATGCCTGATAGCAATGCCCATATTTCTCTGCTCCAGCTTGTAGACCTTGCTGCAGTGAGGATGCCCATGTTAATTCCTGCCAATCACTTACAACTAATGTTATTCTTACTGTTATTTTTGAAAACCTAATGTTTGATCTGCTTTAATCCTAGTTTTGCCACCCTGTCTCATATAAACTCCTTTCACTCCTTGAAGTCAGAGGGCCCAGCTCCTTTAAGTGGAAGGTATCCAGATAAGAAATCCTGGAGCTGAGGTCCCTTTTTTCCCTGCCAGCCATCCCACCCAAGGAAGCAGAGCAGGGAGATGCTTCACACTGTGTTTGTGCAACCTCCAGCTCTGCTCAGGAGAGGAAAACGCCTACACCTGTGAGCAGACAGCGAGGGGAATGGGCCTGACCCGCGCCATCTGCACAAGCTGTTTTCCCAGAGCTCCCTCAGGCTGTGGGAGCCCACAAGGAAGGTAAGCTCCCCTCCAAGGAGATGCTTTGGAAGGGAAATATGGCCCTTAAGAAGGGGCTCCCATGCATTTCAGCTCTCTGCCAGTCATGGACCAAGGCTGGTTGGAATGAAGGCCCAGGAGAGAGGGAAGCCCGTGTGTTGCTGTGGGGAGGTAGGTGTTCTCCTTGGCCTCCGCTCGGGGGGTTTATTGGCGGCTGGGAGGGGGCTCTCATCAAACACTGAGAGGGCAGCAGTTCTGGTGGTGTCAGGAGTGATCCGTGTGCTGTGGTAGGCCACAGTCATCAACAGTGGCACTTGGTGAGTTTTGTGGTGGTATCTCCCAGGAGCTGGCAAAGTTACTGGAGAAGGCCACCGGCCTTTCCCTGGGAAGTGGCAGCACTGCAGCTGCAGAATCCTTCCAGGATGGTGGAACAGGTGGGATTGCTGCTGAAGGTGTCTGGATGGAGCTCTCAGCATGTGCTCTGTTCAGCTGGGATGTGTTGGTGCCCTGTTATCCTCTCACAATCATGGATTTCCTTCTGCTCATTCCCAGATGGAGCTTTTGCTTATTATTCCCATGTATGCAAAGAGTTGGCTGGTCCTGGAGGTTCTTAGAAGTGACTCAAGTTTGTGACCTCTGGTGTGAGGGAAGACCTTAGGTGTTTTGAATTTACATGTGGCTGCTAAAAACTTAGCTTCCATCAGAAGTAAGCTAGGAACTGTAAAAGTTACATGGAGGAATCTTCATAAATGCAATTGTCTGGTTTGCATCCTACATAACCTAATGAACTGACAGCTATGAAGTTATATATTTCAATAATTAAATTTTTATAATGAGATAAGTGCAGCTGGAAGCCCAGCACTTTTATAACCTGGAAAACTTTTATTTTTGCCTTAAAGGATAAGCTTGAGATAAAAACTTAGAGAAACACCTAACACTGAGAAGCCCAACACCTCCTCATGAGCAGAAAGATGTGAGTTCCACCTGCTTCAGGTACTAATGAAAAATTGTGATGTCACTTAAATGAGTTTCTGGCATTTTTCTTAGTATGGTAAAAGATAGGGTATCTTGGTGGCCAGATTCTTCTGTCACTAAAGCTGGTGAAAATTCACATTACCATGACCCGTTCTAGAGCTCTCGGATCAGAGCTGATATTATTCCGCATGTTCCTTTTTCATCTGGGACACTGGCTTGCAAACAAACATACATACACAGATGTGTTCCTCCTTTTCCTGCTAGTGGAAATCATTGGGAACACCAGGTCCAAGGAGCAGAGATGTGTCTATAAAACTCACTCACAAAATCCTAAACCATGGAGGAATGCTGGGTTAATTTTTCATCTGAGTATCAGCTGAAAGTAATATAAACCCCAAATTAATGCAGACAATGCCTAGTCTGGTCTGCAGGCCCTCTTTATTTTTGAATTCTTTTCTACTAAAACTCAATAAAAACATGGGGGTGGAAGGTGCTGCTGGGAATTTGCTTTTTGTTCTGCTTAAGTGCTGTATTTCTCAGCAGTCTTCAAGTTGCTCAGCATGAAGATATTGTTACATTAGAACTACCGTGGGTTTAACACAATTCGGAATTTGCAGGCAAATGGATGTATTGTGTCGGGGCTTATCCACAAAGGACTGTGAAACTACAAATTACAACCCAGCTGCATTCTCTTATCTGGATTTTTTCCCCCCATGTGCCTGTGAGTCCTCCCCTGTTCACAAGCAGAAGGTGTAAGGAGAAACTCAAGTGAGAAAGAGACACGGGCCTGAAGTCAGAAGGGACACTGACACTGCAGACCCTGCCCATGTCCATGGCTGCTTTCCATTAGCAGAGAATGTGATGCCTCTGGATTTAGTGTTTTTGTGATTGTCTGAGAACTTTGTTTCTGTAATTCTCCCTAGAAAACTGTGGCAGATGGGGTAATAGTCAACACGTCAACCCAATGCTTCTCTGACAAGGAGGAAGAAGGGGGCTCCTGATTCTCTTGGATTGCTAAACATGGAAATAAAACTGAGGATCCACCCATGTTGTGTTCTCAGCTGTTCTTGGTCCTCATTCTTCCACTTTGAAGGGCATGAAAACCCCACAGTAGGTCCCTATAGGAGAGATAGGAGACACACTCTTCAATAGTTTGGGACAAGGCTTTGGCAGGTCTTGCTAGTTCTGGGCAGGTTTTGCTGCCCTTGTCTCAGTTACAGAGCCACGGCCAGGTTATGTACCAGAGCCGTGTGCCACAAGGCTTGGGGACAGCACTGGAACAAACAAGTCTGTCTGGGCAGAAGTGCTGCACCCCAAAGAGAGAGGAGATGTTCTTGGCATTCATTCTTCAAAGCAAAGGGCCATATTAGCTGATTGGAGTGATACTCTGCACACCTGCTAGCCAGTAATAGGCTGAAAACTCAATGACCCCACTGTAATATTGTTATGTTTATTTGCTTCCTTTCAAATGGCTGTTTCTATGAAGGATGCTGACAAATGGGACCTGAACTCATGCATTTAGTGGGCCAGGAAATAAATATATCAGGGAGACAGTACTTCTTTGGACTCTTCTGAGACTTGGGAGTTGCTGGCCATTCTCTTTGCTGGCTCAGTTTAAGCAGCAGAAATGTCCATGTGTTCTGTCAAAGCACTTTACTTGTGACAGGCAAAGTGCTGCCCTGACCTGGAAAACCATTCAGAGCAAATAAATGCATTAATTCAATGTGGAGTATCTTATATTTGATACACGCCACTTCCTAATCACTTTAACTGAACATCTGGATCGCCTTGAAATGAAACCAGTGATGGCGTCATCGGCTATTTGGACATGGGATCCATTTCGGAAAGCTTTTTCCAGGAGAGCACCTCTTGGATCTTGGTATGATTTAGGTTGGGTCCTATGGGTCTAATCCAGAGCAAATACAATTGAGGGTTGCTTCACTGCTGAAGGAGGACGGAAAGTAGCACACTGGACCCAGCTGGGCCCTGTGATACTTGTAGTCCAAATTGTAGAACCATCTGAAAAAGTGCCGATGTTACCAAGGAGCAGGGATTTTTCCTATGTCTGAAACAGGGTCTGTGGCCCTTTCTCTTAGAGCAGGACAGGCATGTTCTTGCAGGAGAAATGGGAATAATCATTCTGACTGTTAACACGGTGCACGAGGCTGAAGTTAACCCCGTTGTGCTGGTAAAAGTTGCAAAGGAACACCAAGGGTGCAGAGACTGCCCTGGCTGCTGTGTGTGAGCGACAGCGATGACTTAATGAATGAGAGATGCACTCGCACTGCAACTCAGGCTCAGCTGAGCAACAGCAAGAACTATTTGCAACATCTTTTTGTCAACATCTGTTTGTCTCTGAGTTCATGAAAGTGGAAAAAAATCTCATTGATTGTTTTTTTTCTTTGTGTTGAAATTTTGTACGATTGTTTCTGTTATTTTGGCAGTCAAAATGATACTGGAATGTTTCACCTTCTTTTTTCCAAGTTTTTGAGCTGAGTTGTTCAGTTGAGGTTTGTCACATAAACCATGAGATTTTACTTCTGCTACTAGCCAAATTATAATCTTTATATCATAAGCCTTTCGTTGTTTATTTCTTTTTCTTCAAAACTCCAGCTTCTGGAATCATGAGAATGCATGAAAGTCTCTACTCCTGCTTTCTGTCATGTGTTTGTTTTCCCTTGAGTTTTTAGCACTGAGAACCGTGGAGAAACTTCTGGGTGTCATCTGAGAGATGAAAAATGGAATTCATTAAATTTTGTTTTGTTTTGTTTTTTGTTTTTTTTTTAAATACCACTGGGATAATTTTCGGAAACTATGACTCACGATTTTCAATGTTTAGATTTGGCAACGCTGTAGTTCTCTGTGCTGCTTCCCCAAGACCAGGAGTGTTGGAAGAAGCCATGTGGGGCTCGTCTCCACGGACAAGTTCCAGCACAGAGAGCCAGGGTGTGAATTCACAGTGCCCTAGTTAGGCTGCACAGCTTCCCCACAAGGATGCAGAGTGTGCAGTACCTGCCCTTTGGAAGCATTTCAGGGCATGTCTCTGTAATATCCAGCCCTAGAGCTCTCACCAACCTGCTCCAGCTCTGGGCTGAAGGGAGCAGGGCCATTCTGTGCTTCAAACTGCACTTAGTGGCAGGGACACGGCTTCAAGGTGATGCTGCTGTGGGGGTATTGACCACCTCCCAGCTGTGCTGGGCTGTGTGGATCCCACCCAAAGGTGGGATACCTTTGGGTGCTCCAGGTGATGCTGAGCCTGTTCAGGTACCCAGGGCTGGCTTCTCCTTCTGTCACCCATCCCCTGTGTCTGAAGGGGAAGCTGAACTGGTCCATTTTCTGAGCCTGTTGGTGAGGACTTGAGGTTCTGGAGCTGACCTTTCCATGCTAAATGGAAATAAAGCAAATGTGCTCAGCAGCAGCCAAGGGCCCTGTGGGGAAAGCAGTGACCCCTGTGTGACCTCTGGGTGGGGGTTTTGAGAGGCTTGTGTGACTTGGTTTAACACTGGAACTTGCCTGTGTGTTCCCAACCTTCAGATTGCCCTGAGCATGGCTGGGTTCCTTGGTGTCCCAGAGATGGGAAAACTTGGGCCCCCAGTAGGGAACACACTGGATGAGGATGGGATGACCTTGAGGGAGCACTCTGAAGTTCCTTTTGGCTGTCTCCATCAACTGTAGAGGGAAAAAAAAAGAAAACGAGCCAGTGGGTTATGCCTGGTAAAGGGGGCCATGGGGGAGAAGAAACCACTTAGGAATTTTATTCAGCCTTAGTGATGGAAAAGCTGTGCTAGCTGTGGGATACCTGCTGTACCCACGGCCAAGTTTGAGCAGCTGCTGGGGTAAAACCTAGGAGACAGAGATGTTGCTGCTAGAGCAGCTCCCCTGGCCAGGGCAGGTGGGAGGGAAGAAGCTGCTGTGTCTGGAGCCCTCCAGGAAGGGTGCTCTGCCATGGGAAAAGCAGGACACTGCAGGGTGCACCGGGGTGGAGGAGGGCTGGGAGCAGGCTGAGGTCTCTGCCCCTCAGGAAGCCGTGAGGGACTTGTGTGTTTTCCAAGGCAGCAGAGACAGGATGCTGAGGGGTGGGAGAGGGACAGATTTCCTTCTGCAGTGAATGGACTGGGGTGGGGGATGGCGGCTCCAATTTAACCCTTGCCTGTTCCTTTCATCTCCAAAATGAAACGGTGGCTTAGGAAACCATTCCGAGGCGTAAATGAGAGGCACAAAAAGTACTGGGTTGTTGGCACCGGGGTGATGCTGTGAGTTTATTATCCCAGTTCTCTCACCCCCAGGCATGTCTCCCTGGCTCTGGCATTCCTTTTTACTTTGAAGTTTGTTTGTTCAGTGGCACTGGCATTGCTATGACCCACATGAACACCAGTGATGCCAAGGGAGAGGCTTATGGGACATTACCTTGTGTCAGGCAGAAGCAGCTCGTGGAAGACAGCTGCAGATTTGGGTGCTGTAACAATTTTTCAGCAGAAGCCTGAAAAGATGGGATTTAATTTTTCTTTTGCATCAATGGTAGGGGAAAAAAAAAATCTTAGGAGTAACTCCTGAAATGGTTTCTGTTCTTGATCAACAGTGAAGGCTCTTCTGCACCTCTTGTGAAGTCATTAATAGGACAATCTAGAGCAGAAGCGGAAGAAAACCCAGCTACCATCACCTCCCACTCCCACCAAACCCTTGGAAATGCTGTGGGAACAGGATCTGCGTGAAGACCTTTAGGGCCTAAGTACACGAAGCGTTTGGGAGAGGTACCTGGAACATGGGAATCCAGAGAAAACTACTTTGTTTACTGCACCAGAGTCTCCCAGAGCTGTGGAGAGTCCACGGGGCTGAAAGTTGGCAGCCGGGCTGCAGGTGTGGTGAAAGAGACATGTTTTCTAAACACACCAAATACTTATTGCTCCAGCCTTTTGTAGATAAAGATCAGCTCTGCCTTTAAAAGAAATTACAGCAGAAGTGCTTGTATCTGGGAGGATGAGTACCTGCTTCCAAGTTGGGCTTTGTAGAATTGAACTTCATAAACAAATTACTTGATGTGATTAACCAAGTCAGAGGGTTGAAGGAAATGTGCCTCTGACTCTGACAGTATCGGGGTGGAAGCTGTAATGTGTTGGCCAGAGAATTATCCTGGGTAGGAACAAACAGCCACAAGGTTCTTGGGTGTGAGGTTTCCCATTAAAACAGTATTTTTTCTCGGAAAAAAACTCACTGCAGAAAAAATAGCCCTCCCGAAAGCCTGAATTTTTTCTGAGATTCAAAACACTGTCTTGACTCTGCAGATGTTTGATGTGCAAGGATGGCTGAGAGCAGTTGTGAACCAAAAAGAGCAAAGAATTTGTAGGAAAACATCAGGTATCTAGACTGACCAGATAAAGAGTTTTCAATAGCTCTGAAAACATTTCTGCCCTATGATTGTGCTAATTTCACTAGGAAAAACAGTCCCTGCACTGACCTCATTCAGTTTTACAAGTTTGAAGGTTGGAATACACAGATATTGGCCTACTTGTCCCTATGGTAAAGATGACTTTAAAAAAACCCCAACAAAATAAATAAAAAGCAAGCAAAAAATTGAATGTTTTGATGATGACATAGGCAAAAATATTGCAAAAACAAAAATTAAAAAACATTTAAAGCCTGAAATGGAATGGCAGTCAAGACAAGCTGACCTTCTCAGGGTCTGCTTCAAGAAACAAAAACATTTCCTCATGCCAAGCATGCTCTGCATGAGCTGAGTTTGCTCGGTCTCAAGCTGATGACAGTAGCTTTTGCTACTTTTGACAAAACAAATAATGCAATGAGGAAGATGGTTCTCTGTTGGGGCAGTTTTTGTTTTCTTTCTTCCAACTGGGATATCAGATGCCTGCCTGGTATCTGAGCCCATTCACAAACTGAATGGACAAGCCATTTCACCCAGGACGAAAATCCTACCACAGCTGGGATGTGCAAGGGTTGAAGGAAATACTGCTTTGTGCTGTTCAGAAGTTATTCACTAGGGATAAAACTATATGTTTAAGGGGAGATTTCCAGCCTTCCTCAGGTGGGATTAGCTATGCTTTGGTGCTCACAGCAGCTGACGAGGAGGTGACAATGGGAGAACACAATGTGTTGTGCTGTTGTCTAAGATGTGTTGTGCTGTTGTCTAAAAGCAGAGGGTAGGTGGGAACCTTCGGGCAGGTTCCTGCCTGCAGTGCTTCTGGTTTGGTACACCTGGCCTGTGGCAGGCAAACCTGAATTACCCTGTGTGTCCTCAGGAAGCTGGGCAGCACAGGGCTGAGGCCTCAGCAGCCACCAGTGTCACTGTGTCCCCCGTGAGCTGACAGCACGGGTTGTGTGACACACAGTGTTGTGTGCAGAAATGCTCTGGCGGTGGGTGAAGGGGAGAGGGAGGGTGGGGAGATGTGCTGGGACAGGTGGGCTGTGCACAGAGTGCAGTGCCGTGAGTGCAGGTGACATCCCTCCCTCCAATGAGCACAGTCCATCCCACCCGGTCTGCCCTCCGCCCCCAGGCTCCAGCCAAACTTCCCACCCCATCCAATTGCTCCAAGTAGTGCTGTGGGGTTTTCCTCTTTATTAAGAAGGTGGCTCAAGACCTGCCTGGTTTTGAGTCCAGCTCCCTTTAATCTGTCCCTGCCATGATTGAGGTTAACAGAGTTTCCTGCCCGGCAGCCTCTTTGGCAAATTAGAGAGAACCAGTGAGACATTGTCAATAAACTTCCCACTGTATAGATTTTGTCCAGCAGAGCCTGAATAAATTGGGTCATGCTGCCATATGTAATCCATGCACTTGAGGTTTGACCTAGCTCCTGTGCAAACCAGTGGGCAGGGATGTGTCTGGGAGCTGGACTGGAGCTCTGGCTGAGACAGCTGAATTTTGAAAGAGCTGGGGTGGAGCCGTGCCGCTCATTTTTGTGGACCAGTTTCATTTGTAGGGAAAGATGATTGATGTCTCCCCGCAGGAGCTTTTGTCTGTGCTGGAGTGTGTCTCGAACAACATTGCCAAGATACCTTGGGGCTGGGTTAGGTAATTATTTTGTGATTAGATACTGAAATCAAATAAATAAGTTAATCATTTTACAAGTTCAGAAGAAAATACATTTATTTAATCTGAAACTTCTTCACCATAGCGATGCATAACTCTGTCTTTTTCTGCATGGTGTTGGCCTCGGGTCAAATGACTTCCCACTGAACGATTCGCTGGCATTCCATGGCCCTGGTAATGCAAAGTCACCTGTTCAGAAGGAGGCAGGATCCTTGCCTTCCTCTCTTTTGGGCAGTTGATGAGAATCCTGCAAGTGGCGGTGATGGGCCGGCATGGCTGCCATCAGTTGTCACAGTTCATATTGGCCCCACAGAAAAGATCAGTGCACTAACAGGGGAGACTCCTCTTTTGAAAAGAGGCTTTAAATGATGTCAAGAACCACCACAACGATATGGTTTTTACATAAATAATAATTAATTACATGTAAATCAGACTTTTCCCCACCCCTTCCATTAGTATCGTCTTTGCTGAGCTCTCTGTCTTGTTTCTGTCCGCTCACTCTGAGTAGTTGAATGGCAACAGACATCATTTGCAATGCTAACGTCAGATACGGGTCAAAATGGACAAGGAAAACACAACCCGGGGTTTTATCAATGCAATAACAAGTAGTTCTGTCTAGAGATGGCAGCGTACTAGGGTTTAACCTCTTCACTGCCACAGAGCCAGAAACAGCAGGAATTTACTTTCCCAGTTTCCTGTTCTGCCATTTCTAACTTATTTTTCAGCCCTTTCCTTCTCCTGGACACTCTCTTTCCTCCCCCTTCTCTCCCCTTTCTGGTGTTTACTAGAGCATCTGGTAGTGTTTATCTCCCAAGACACAGGAGACTGTTGTTTTCATAGATATGTAACTAGCCTAAAAGCTTTAATCTTTGTTGATGTTGGACTTTCGGATTAAAAAATAGTCATAATAGTGGGAAAAAAGTTAAGATGAAATAATAGTTCAGCATAGAACACTTTGGAGACAGCATCAACAGAAAACCCTTCACAGGGAAAGCTGCAATTACTGCATCTCCTTCACAGGCAATGCTGGACCTGTGGGGAGAACAGGGCAGGGAGTGAGGAGACCAATTCCCTGAGAGGAGACTGCTTGTTCCACTGGAAGCTGAAAGTGTCCTCATGGAGATTTTTGCTTGTGCTCCTGCAGCAGGAGTTTAAGCAGACCCAGAAATGCCAACAAGATGTTAGAAATCTGTTTCCATCTCTGCTGGCTTCCAATGCTGCCTTCCAGGAAGGCAGGGAAGGAGCTGATCTGGCTTTTAGCAGAGTCACACTACACATCACCTGGGGTTTGTATCCCCTATGGAGTAAAGGCTGTGCAGGAGGTCAGGGGAGGAGATGGTGTTTTGGATTTGGTCTCTTGCTCTAGAGGAGTACGCTGGTTTTCTCTGAAAGCTTCAGAGATGCTGAGATTGGGTTAATTAGAAGTTGTCAAGATACAGCAAGAAGTGTTGCTGTCATCAGAGAGATGTAGAAAGTGTTACAGAAATTGGGTAGCAAAAGGCAGGTAGGTGTCTGCTATCTGCAGAAGATCTTATTTGCTGCCTTCCCAGGGGACTAGGCACTGTCCCAAACCTGCAGCAAAGTCAGCTCGGCTGGAAGCAGACCTGCAAAATCCGGGTGGCTGCTGCTTTCCTAGCAAGAATATATTCAGTTGCTAATATTGTAAATGCTTGGTGGTACATTTTTATAGCAATAGCATTTATGTAACTTCAGATTTTTTTAATGTGATTTAGGATTTGAAATTAAATACCTTAATTCAGGTGCTGCATACTTCACTTTCCACCCCTGCCCTCCTGCCACATGAGGTGCAAACCTGACTGTAACCTCTCCCAACTTTTTGGGATAAAACATTTTTGGAAAACCCCGCACTTTGGGAAGGCAGCAAGCCAACGAAAGGGAGCTTAGCAGTAATGAACGAAGCTAATAAATTACCTAATGTCACCTTAGGATAGGTCCGTGGCCGCCTGTCACACAGCAGCACATCAAGCTGGAGACGCACAGTCGGTCTCTCCTAACCTTTGTACCTCCTCCCGCTAACCAGGGAGCTGCTTCTGGAAAAGACCAGGCCTGTGGAGTCCTGCAACCTGAAGGGTAAAATATTAATAAGCCAAAGAGGAGCTGGAGGTGTCAGTGAGGCTCCAGCACTGTGCAGCCATGGGGGGAGAGTGCTGCTGGTCTCCACACAAAGGGAACGGCAAACGGTTTCTCCGCAGAAAATTTCACCCGACCAATTTTTTTTTTTTTTTGCATGCAAAAATGCAGATTCAGCAGCACCAAAACGGTCTGTGCACACATGCCAAACTTGTCATTTATAAAAACTCAAAAAAGCTCTGACAAATGCTGAAGCTGTTAGTTTTGACACTTCTGACATGAAACACTTTGATTTTTCATTTTGAAGCTACTTTGTGTTCAAAATGTCCTTTAATTTTATTTTCAAGCAAGGGGGTGTGTGTCTTTTTTCTTATTCTCCAAAAAAAAAATCAAAATTGAAATGAAATCTTCGGATTGACTCAACATGAAATTGTTCTTGGATTTTTGATTTCACAAGGCTTTTTTTTCTTAGATGTGTTTGGCTTCAAGTCACTTATTTTTCACCCCCAAAATTTGCCAGTTGGTTTATCAAGAACCACAGCGAACATCAGCCCCTTTGAAGGGGCGCAGCTGCCACAATAGAATATTTTTTTTCATGGCTGTCAGTTGCAGAAAGAAGGGGGGGGGAAAAAAAAAAAAGGAGCCTCGCTTTTGCTTTCCAGGAGATTGAGTTCATTTTCTATCTGACAGGGATAAATAATAAACAGTATTTTTTTTTTTTCTGCTGTGAGGGATTGTGTTACGTTATCTGTTTAAACATTCCGTTACATTTTAGTAATGTGAATAATGATTATTCCTGTGCTTCTGAGCTCTCTCTCTTGGCTCGGGCGCCGGAGGTTCAGGAGACACCTGGCATTGTTGACAGAGCGCTGAACTTGAACGCCTCTCACTGTGACAGGGCAAGCCCAAATATTTTGGGAAGAGTCCTTGTTATGTTACGACAGGGGTTGGTAGCACTGATGCTGGGGACGGGCTTTGCTTTAATACAGAGCTGATTATGCTTTATTATTCAGGGAACAGCGTGAGCTTTGGCAGGCGGGCTGCTGGGAGAAGGAGGATTGCACTTGGGCACTTCTTATTTGTAGGATGTGCTGAAGGTCTTCCAAGAGATGCTGTCTCTCAGAAGAGGTCAGGATAGGAGGCGCTGAAAGACGTTTTTCTGTGGGTGAGAAAGTGGAAGAAACAAAGCTTTTTTTTCAAAATAATATAAATGTTTAATGTAGTCCCTACGTGTAGACAAATACCTGGGGAAGAGCTTGTATTAAAATACCTTATTAATCATATTTCCTATCCCTCAAGGTGGTGTTTGCTTTCTACAGTGTACATCTTCCCTCTTTTATTGGTTTTCTCTCCTGAAGTCAAGCTGCATCTTGGCAGTGCTTTGTGCATCTTCAGTAGTGCACGAGTGTCCGGCTCGTGGTGTTTAATCGGTCACAGACTTTCAACAAGATTGGATGTCTTGTGGCGTTTGCCAATTCACGTACGGCCCGTAATTATATTCAGGAAGCAATAGGAATTAAATGACATTAATTCCCATGAATATTCATTTAAGAATCCCAACCAAATTCAGGCAGATTAATAGTCCAACGCAAATACAATGGCTATTCATTGCCCCCACAGGAAAAGGAAATATGTATTGGCTGGCAGCTCAGGACAAATGGAAATGTGCCATAGAAAAGTTATCTCTGGGTGGATTCTGGTACAGCGGTGGCTGGAGGGACACCTCCAGGAGTGAAGAGGATTAGTGTGGGTACGGATGTGGGGAGCCTTTCCCATCCACTGGGAACCCAGAGGAGTCTGGGGTGAATCCAAGACTCATGTCTCTGCGCTGCCCATGCAGATCCAAACCAACTCTGACTGCAGTGGAGCTCCTCTGGACTCACAGCAGAGCAAAATGTCATTCATTCCGTGCCTGACTCCCGCTGCCCTGTGTGTGGAGCCAGGCTGGAGCCTGCTCTGCCTGGATGGTGATGCTGTGGCGCAGCGCAGCCATTTCTCTCCCTTACAGGCAGCACTAAGCTGGCTGTGCTGCTCGCTGCCTGCTCTGCCACAGCCAGCCCAGCACCAGCCCTCGGGGTGGCTGCAGGGCAGCCCTGTCCTGCCAGGCACCTCCTGGCACATGGAAGCTCAGTTCTGCTCCAGCTTGTTCTCCCAGCACAGGCCAGGACACGGCTTCTGCTGTGGCCAGGGAAACTGGGAAAGTATAACACCAAAAGCAGACGAAGGATGCAAATGCGCTTGCAACTGAGGGATCAGAATTTGGGATGCTGGAAACCCCCCTCCCCTGCAACAATATTTCATTTAAAAATATATCTGGGTTTGGTTATAGCTCTCATTTGGGAGAACTTATCCTTTTCCTTTTGTCAGACAAGCCAGCTTGAGACCTTAGCTGTGTTGCATTATCTCTTTGTGGGACTTCCTCAGTTGGATCCTGCTTCCACTAAAGCTGGTGCAAGTGTTGCCAAGAGCACTGGGCTTGTTCTCTAAGCTGATGTTTACACCTTTTAAAATTCCCCCTCATAGGCAAGTTGACTTTTCCTGCCCTGGAAGTTCTCTGAGGAAAAGAAGGGTCCAGTTATTTTACCTTGCACGTGTACCATCTAATGGGCAGAGCTGCATTTTCTACTTTTTTGAAGGTTGGTTGTTGCCAGATTGATCTGATTTGCCCTGACTACACCAAAAACAAAGAAATGTGAAAAGCAGCGACCACCACCTTACCAAGAAGGGATTTTGCTTCAAGTTACACTATGGGGGTATCCACAGGGCTGCTTCTGCTTGCACTTATTTGAAATAAAGTCAGCTAATCATAAAACCAGGCTGTAAATCCAATGCATATTTCTCTTTATGTCCGCCAACTTTTTGGGGCAGCACACAGTGTGTATCTCATCGTTTCATGTCTGATGTAAAAGGTAAAATAACAGCTGAGTACCCACACGGGCTTTGCACCTACGCAGGAGTGCCAAGTGGGCCAGGAACCCGCCGTGCAGCCTGGTGATGTGCTCTGCAAAGCCTCATAAACCAGTGACTAAGGCAGAAAGGACTCCAAGGCCTGGCTCCTGGGACACTGGAGGTGTGGCATTACAGTAGCTTGGAAAACATTCTGACTTTATAACAAGTAACACCTATAATTACAGAGGCGTCATCACCTTCATAATTTTTTTTTTTTCAGCTAACAAGCTGTAGTTGTAGCCTATGTACATCCCTGCCAAAATCTGCCAAGCATTTGCTCTTGGGATGGTTCTGCCGGTGGTGGGAATATCAAGCATCTTTCTCCAGGCACTTGTAAAACAATACAGCAGTAAACAATTCAAGTACAATTAGCAGCTACATCGGCAGAGGGGGAGGGAGAAGTCCCACCGCTGGTACTGTCTGTGGAATTAATCATGTTTTACAGAGTTGATCTACTGGTTTGGATGTGTGAAGTTAAAAACAGGAGATGAAGAAGTAGCCAATAAGCATTTATTTGAGGATGAAATAGAAAACAAGTATATTTTTTTAGCAGTATAGAGGAGTTTAAAAAATGCTCTTTAAACACGTTTTAGCTCTTTTTTCTTCCTCCTGAAGAAATAAATGAACTAAAATATATAACAAGACGCGCTGAAAATGATGTTTGCTTTTAAAGCCGGTAGTCCCGCTGGTCTCCTGCGGTACCGGGGCTGGAGAAGCGGGATGCTGAACGCTCCGCTCCCGGCTCTCGCCCATTCCCGGCTCCGCAGATCCCGGCGGCGGCCCCGAGCGCTCCCCGCCGGTCTGAGCGCACCGCTCCGGCAGCGGCGAGAGCATCACCTCCGCAAATATTTATTTGCAGCGATTTTCCGCTCTTAATTATTTAAAATATAATGAATTAGGCATAAGTACCTCGCTATTAGAGTAATTCAAGGTCTTAATTGCTGCCGGAGCGGCTCCCGCCGTTCCGCCGGGAGGTGGCGCCGCGGGCCCGGCGCTGCTGCCGGAGCCGCCGGGGCCAGGCGGGGGACGGGGACCGGCGACCGGGGACCGGGACTAGGGGAGGGGCTGGGCTCGGCGCGGGGCTCCCGCGGGCGCGGTTCGCACCACGGTACCGCTCCTGACAGTGTGTGAAACCATCGCCCCCGGCCCCGGGTCAGTCCTGCGGGCAGCCACAGGCGATCGCCCAAAAAAACAAAGGGAGGGAAGAAAGCCGGGCGGGTCAAGGAAAGAGTTTTTTCCCCGAACGAGTCGGTCGCTCGGTAACTTCGCGGCCGCCCGCTGACTCCCGCCCGTAGCGCCGGGCAGGACGCGCTCCATCCCTGCGGGGCGCCCGACGACCGACCCCCGTCCCCTCGGCGCCGCGGTGCTGCCGGCAGCGGGCCGGGGTCCCGGGCAGGGCAAGGGGCTGCCCGGCGGGGCCGCTGCCCTCGCCTGCTCCGGCCGCCGTCAAAGGAGCCCCCGCTCCGCCGGAGGTTCCAAATCCGCGCTAAGGCCGTCGGTGCTGTTAAAATTCGCGGTGCACGAGTGCCGGAGCCGCGGGGCTGGGGCAGCCGGGTGGTCCCGACTCTGCCCCCTCTCGCCCTCTCCCCGCGGCCGCGGCCACCCCTTTCCTCGGGAGCCCCGACGGCGCGGCCGGGAGCGCTGCCGCTCCGCGCACCCACCGAGATGCGGACCCACCCCCGCGGAGCGGCTCCGCACCCAGCCCGGCCCTCGGGACGGTCAGTCCCGCTCAGCGGCCGGTGCGCGCCGCTGCGCACCCGCGCAGTGTGTCTGAGCGGTGTTTGCGCCCGCGGCGGCGAGCGCTGCGGGGGGAACGCGGGCAGCGCCCGCCTCGCCGCTCCGCGCAGGTAAGCCGGCTCCGCGGGTACCCGCGGAAGGCACTCCGGGGTCCTCCGCATCCCCCAGCTCTGCTGGCCGGATGCCCCGCGGCTCCCCGCGCGGCTGCGGAAAAGTTGGTCGGGGTGCGCAGCGCTGCGCCCCCGCCGGCGGGGCGGCCCCGGCCCGCGCGCTGAGCTGTCCCTCGGGGTGCGCAAGGATGCGCGGCGCTGCGCACCGCGCTCCACCGCCACTTTCGCTTCCCCGTGGGGCCGCCCCGCCTCCCCCGGCCCGGCCCCCCTCGCCCCCCCCGGCCGTCCCTCCGCGGAGCTCCGCGCCTGCGGGACTCTCGCCCTTCACCCCCTGCGCGCTTCACCCCCCGCTTCTATTATTTTATTTTTTTATTATTATTATTTTTCCCTTGCGCCGAGCCTTGTTTACCCAGCAGGTGGATGTGACGTCAGAGACTGACAACAGCAAAAAATAACAACATCTCCCTCCGCGGGGGTGTCGCGGGCCGCCCCCGGCCCGCCCGCGCGGGGCTGCGCGGGGCGGGGAGGGGGCGCGGGGCGGCGCGGGGCGGGGGCGCGGCGGGGCGGCGTGCGGGGCCCGCGGGCGCGGCGCCGGGCGGAGGGCTCTATTGTTATTTACCGAGCGGCGGAGCACGCCGCCGCGCCGCCCGGGCTCGGCGTGCCGGAGGGACGGGAGGGAGGGACGGGACGGAGGCAGCCCCGCGCCGCTCCGCGCCGCCGCCGCCCGCCCGCGCCGCGGCCGCGCCGTGCTGGGCAGCGGCAGGGCCGAG
The DNA here is from genome assembly GCA_008694505.1 of Cyanoderma ruficeps. NCBI lineage: Eukaryota > Metazoa > Chordata > Aves > Passeriformes > Timaliidae > Cyanoderma > Cyanoderma ruficeps. Next base: position 9,106,101 of record VZDJ01000056.1, on the reverse strand, counting down.
TCCTGCGGGTGAGTCCGGCGCCCCCCGACACTTTCCCCGCTCCTCCGGGGCTGTTGCACTTTTCCCCCCGCCGGCCCCACGTGCTCGGCCGCCCCTCCCCGACCGCCGCCGCGGTACCGGGGGGGTGGGGGGGGATGCGGGGCGGCGATGCGCGGATGCGGAGCCCCCTCCCCGGGCTGCGGGGCCACCGGTACCCCCTCCCCGCCCACTTTGGAAACTTCCCCCCCGCCCCGCGCTGCGCGCACTCCCCGCCGTGGTGGGATGCGGCGCGTCCCGCCCCCCTGCCATCCCCGCTCGTGCTTTCCGCGTGTTTTCCGCCGGGTCCCTCCGCGCCGCCGCGCAGGGGGCGCGTACGCCCCAACTTCGGCACTCGGGGCAAGAAGTTGCGGTGGGGCCGCGGCCCCCCCACGCAGTGCCCGCCTGCCCGTTCCCCCTTCCCCGGGCACCTGTTGCGGCTTTACGCCCGCGCAGCCCCTTCCGCAGGCGCGGAGCCCCGCGCCGCGCATCCGCCCCCACCGCGGGTCCCTGGGACGCGTTGCGCCCATCCCCCCCCATTTCTTTTTTTATTTTTTTTTGTTTTGTTTTGAAACGAAGTGTTTGAATAAACACTCGCGCCTCCCCAGCTCAGCCCGGCGCAACTTCTCGCTGCGCGGCTGCGGACCGCGCATCCTTCAGGCGCCTGTGTGTGCGCACGTTCCCCCTCCCGCGCAGCCCCGCGGTGCGGAGCCTCGGGACGGAGCCGCGGCTCGCTGCGCGCCGCGGAGCCGCCGCCGCTGCCCGGTANAAAAAAAAAAAGAAAACCTTAAAAAAAAAAAAAAAAGAAAAAAAAGAAAACAAAACCCAAACCACCCCAGCGAACGGGGCGCGGACAGCTGCGCGGGCAGGGCTCCGCGGGGCGCAGCGCAGCCCCCTCCGCACCGCCCGGCAACTATTAATGACCGGAGAGCATCGCCGGGCGGGCTGCGGAGCGCCGCGCTTTTAGCGAGTCTTCTGCTGCCACTTCGCTGTAATGATTTTAATTGCGTGTTTTTACTTTGAGTCAACCAAGCCGAGCGAGATTACTTTTTTGGGGGGGTTGTTTTTATTTATTTTTTCTTTTTTTTCATCGCCCTTTTCCCTCCGGTTCCCCCCGAGCCTGGCAGCGGCGGCGGCGCGCAGCCCTTGCCGTCCCTCCCCGAGGCATCTGCCGCCTGCGAGCGCTCTCTCAGCCGCTTCTGTAAGAGAAGCTGGAGCCCAACTTCTGTGCTCAGAAGTTTAAGGTTTCATTTTTAGTAACTGTTCTCGGAGTGAGTAATGGATGTGTACTGCTCGTAGCGTGTCGTCTGCACTGTATAGCCTGCTGATTTCTGAGGTGCTGGATGGTTCTAAATATTAAAACAGTTCTCTAAACTGTGTTTCTTTTCCATACAGTTTTTCTAAACTTGGATTTTTACCTGATTTGACCAAATGTTGATGTCACAAGTGGCAGCTGCTTAATTAGACAAAGTTGCAAGCATGTCATCGAAGAAACTTTTTTTGCCTGTGCTGTTAATCCATGGCTAGCTTTAATATTTTGGAAAACAGGCATTTTGATCGGATTAGTATTATTTTTACGGTTTCTCTTACTATTGAGAAGCTCTTATATTTTATAAGTTTGAGAGAACCTGAAATAACTCAAGTTCCCAGAGAAGTGAGTGTGGGCAAGGAGGTGCCGTGCATCTCGGCAACTAGATTTTGGGGGAAGACAGGGAAATCGGGGCTGCTCGTTTCAACTTTTCTCCTCTGAAGCTTTTCCCCTGCACATTTTGTTTGAACTATCTCCCAACCATATTGAATGGACCAGGGCACTGGGGGAGGAAGCTCTCCACTAGTTACCATTCAAAAGGTGTCGGCTAAAATCTCATTGCAAAAAGGTATTGTAGCTTTAACATCTTGCATTGGCAGCATTCTTCCCCCTTAGTCTTTGGATTAGTCATTGTATGAGAGACAGGAAAAAAAAAATCACTTTTTTTTTTTTTTCTGGAAAAAGTAAAGTAAACAGCCTCCAACAAGTGAACCTTGACAACCCAGATTAAGGAAGGCAGGAGAGATCAAACAAAGCTGCTGCTGGGCTGTTGTCAGGAGCAGCCTCACTGAAAGCTCTGGACTATTCGATCAGGCAGCAAGGCTATATGTTCACTTATGCAGAAATGGACCATTACAAATGCTGATCTTTGTTGTGAAACCAAAGGATAACTCTGAGAAAAATAACTACTATTTCAAACAAGGCTTTCTGCTGCTTACGATTTTGACTGCAAAGTTAGTTTTTTGTGCATGGGCTGGGGTTTGGGGTTTGTTTTTTTCTTTTTTTTAAAGTGATGATGGTTTGAAGTGCATTTTTACACTTTCAGAGGGACTTAGGATTTGATTTTGTTTACGCTGTCTAGAGCTGCAGAGAAGAAAGCATTACAGTAGTGTAATGCAGAAAAACATAAAAGTTCTGTGGAATTCAGCTTTTATTTCTGGATCACTGAATTGTAAGGAAACATGGATTTGTTTTTTTTTTCTCTCCGTGTGTAAGTTCTGTGTTGGTGTATTATAGAGGAGTTTGGCTGTGGTTAAGCACTGTGTGTTGGATGACTGCATTCCTAGAGTTTGGAAAACTTCTAATATCTTTCCTTCCAACATGTTGCCAAGCAGTCAGGATGGACCTTGGTTTTGATACGCCGGGATTTTTACAAACCGTGTGTGATGTGTCTTCATGGCTCTATCAGAGAGACTGTTACTGTGTAGTTTTTCAGTGGAAATACCAGTAAAGAGTATTAACAGACACTTGATTTTACTTCAGTAAACAGTTAGGATTTAGGTACTAATGGAAATGAACCAGGGGAGTGAGGCTAGTTTTGCTGTGTGACAGTTTCATGTTTGTATTCGAACACTTGATTTTAAACTTTACAAATGTGTCCCTTTCATTTCTTTGAAGTATTCCAAAACAAGGGAAATATCTATTTAAAAAAAAAAAATCCTAGTAAGAGGATGTTGCCCTAATATATATTAATCAGGAGGCAGACCAAGTGCACATCTGCTGAAGAATTAAGAAATCCCAAATCTTTTTGCATAAGCATTTTTTTTTTAATTAGCAGTGCGGGTCTCACAATAAGTACTTTATACTTTCTGTAAGGTAAGGTTTCATAACTGTCCTGCACAACTTACTCTGAAGCCTGTAGATTTTTATGGTATATATTTTAATTAGACAATAAAAAGCATGTGCATTAAGCATGCACATGTATGCTATTGAGCCATTTTGCGTAATGTGTAATGTTTTTTAACATCTTATAAACATTTTCTGCTTAAATCGGTTCCACCAGTAACCGTAACACAGCTGGGTTTTTGCCCTGGTGGGAGAAGGAGCAGGGAAGTTGAGCAGGGAATTGTGCATCGGACATCAGCGTGCAGCATACGCTGCAGTGTGCATTTCTCATGGGGTGGATCGCCTTTTTTCGGAGCTGAAATTTGCGTTATCATCCTTGATGTGATAGACTGTAAATGTTTGTAGCTCCTGAATTACTCCCGTTTCACAGCGCTGTAAAAATTAGGAAGAAGGCTGGTAGTAAAAAGGCAAATAGATGGAATGTGTCTAGTGCTTCGTATTCGTGCCTCTCGTGGTCATTTAGATTGAGAGATTGAACTGGGTAACACAATTCCTTTTGTGAAATATCTGTTGAGCATGTATTTGTGTATTAAATGAAATAACATATGCACACACCTATGTAGGATGTGTATTTAAAACACAGTTATTTCGGCAAGGCTGTCCGGTTATTTATGGGGCATAATGATACCTCTGTCATCTTAAATTTTCTCTGAGAAGCTTTAATAAATTTAAATAGATTATATGCTGTCAGAAAATAGTATAAATTTTGTTTACGATTCACTTGCTTTAAGGTACTTACACTAAAGAAGCTCATTTAACCCCAAGACTGAGGAGCATTAAGTGGTGAGAGGAGTCTGCTGAAGAGCTGCTGCTGCCCTTTGCTCTGGTGATAATCTTAAATTACTACAATTTAATTGCAACTTCAAGGCACTGAGCTGAAATATTTTTATGCAGCTGAGCCAGGGCTGAAGAAGGCTCGGTGGGGTTTTTGCAGGTAGCTGGGTGTCTTTTGGAGGTGCAGCGTTTGGTCAGGCCTCTCCTGCCCTTCCCAGCACATCCAGCATCGTGTGTGCAGGGACAGGGCGTCTGGGAGGGAGCTTTCCCGGGGGTTCCCACTGCCAGGGGAGCGGGATCAGGCCCTGCAGGGCTCGGGTGCACGAGGGTTTTGTTTGCTGTCCGTACGTAAGCTGAATTAAATAGCGCGTTTTAATTATTCCTCAGACGAGCCTTGCGGTCAGGTTGCTTCCCAGAGCTTTTCCCGGCGAGCCTCTGCCGGGGAAGCAGGTGGGAAGGGGCTGGTGGCTGGAGGGGAAGCCCAGGGGGTGGTCAGCAGCGTGGGGACACGGTGGCACCCTGCTCTGAACGTGGCCCGTAGGCATGGCATGGTCCCTGAGTCCCCAGGGGTGAGCTTGGGGTGCAGTCGGCTGCCCTGGGCCTGATCCAGAGTGTGCTGGCATCAACTGGGGCTTCTGCTGATGTTGCTGCCTTTGGCTTTTGGTCCGTGCCACTAACTCGTATCACTGAAACTTTTTCTCCCCCTCCCTCCACGTATAGTAGCGTGTTTTCACACCCGGCGAGCGTTTCCGCAGAGATGTGACATGCGGGAGAAGCCAGGAGGCATTTGCTAGGTGGAATTTAGAGACGCTGTGCACTAGAGATCAGCAGCATCTCTGAGGCCGTTCTTAGAGGTCCTGGCAAGCAAAACTTTATTCCAGCTCTTCCAAAGGTATGGCCAGGCTGGGAGCCCTTAACGTCGTTCCACCGAGGACGTGCGTCAGCGCCGGCCGTGCTGAGGCACAGCGGTGCTCAGATCGTGAGTCTGATTGTTTTTCTGTTGGCCAGATCCTTGTGAAATGTCTCGTTGGGAGAAGAAACGGAGAAGATCTCGTGGTTGCTAGAGGTGGTTGGTTTTGCGCTGACAGAAGCGCTGCTCGCAGCCCGCTCGCTGCGCGGCTCGATTCCCGCAGCTCGCTGCGCTGGGAATTGCAGCTCCTGCAGGTAACAAGGTGATGCCAGTGTAGACAGAGGAGGGGGGGAAAAAAAAGCCCAGCATGGAATAAATCATGCACTCGTTAGAGGAGAAACCTAATTGTGGGATCTCTGTAGCGTTTTACTTTAAAAAGATTTGTTTTGTACAGGAATCAATTGTACTGTTTTACGGAGATCAGATATTTGTTGGTTGGGATTTCTGGAGTGGTTTAGCACGTGCTCTTTTTTTCTTACTCCAGCACTGGAGCTCCCAAGTCAGAGAAGCTGCTGGCTCTGTTTGTGTGCAGCCTTCTCTGCAAATGCGCTCTAGGGTTTTGTCTTTCTGTTCTCCTGGCACGGGTCTCTTCCATGCATGCAAGTGAGCAGGCTTATGTCTAATGGCTGTTTGGATGTGGCAGGTTTCCAGGATAATCTTGATGACTTCTTGTTCCGCATCATTCTGCAAATGAAGACGGGATTCTATGGAAAATGGGCAAAGAGAAGAGCATGGGCAAAATCAGTTTCTCCCCAAGAGGCATCTGGTACCTGAGGAGGACTAAATAATTTTTCTCCTCTCATTGACCCTCCTGGTGCTGTTTTTAAAACATCTCCATTTTAGTGCCTTGAAATTGCAATTAATTTGTAGTAATTTAAGATTATTGCAAGAGTGCAAAGGGCAGTAGAAGCTCTTTAGAAGTCTCATCTCAACACTTAATGCTCCTCAGTCAGGGGGTTAAATGAGTTTCTTCAATGTGAGTACTTAAAGTAACTAAATCGTAAACAAAATTTATACTATATTCTGACAACTAATAATCTATTTAAATTACATTAAAGTATGTGTGTGAAAATTTAATTAAAGGCAGAAATACTGTCAAGCCCTGTAAATATCTTGACAGATCTACTGAAATGGAGCCCATATCGTAAAATATTTACACAGATCTGATAGGCTACAGTGTTTCTGGGAGTGCTATTCTGAAACTAATTGTGGGCTTTCTTCCGTTCCAGTTTCCCATTCAGTTGCAATGGTCTAGGGAAGCAACGCAAATAAATACCCAGAATGTTTTTTTCGGATGATTCTCTCGTGTGTTGTTTACTGCTAATGGTGCTGTCTGTACAATGCTTGTCACTGGTGTGTTTTTATTAAGAGAAGCTGTTTCCTCACTAAGTTAGTTTAATTCAGAGGCGCTGAATTAAAAAACTGGGCGCTGGAATTAAAAAACCGGCGCCGAAAACTGAGGCTCCGCAGCGTTAGCGGTGTGTCTGCGCTGGATGTGCCATCTGTGAGTCAACTTTCTCCTGGGTGTGTGTCCCAGAGCACGGTGCTGCAGCCTCTCCTGCACTTTGACACTCAGTTGAATAGATTTTTCAGGTAGAAAGAGCTTAAAACCTTTTTTCCCAAGGTTTTGAACTCTATATGGAAGTGTTTCCCAAGGCGCACATGGGGCACAGCACCCTCTTGCTGGTGCACCTGCAGGCATATCTGTTGTGGTACGTGGTCCAGGCTGTTTTTAAGATGAAAAATGCTTTGCCCCAGGTATAAAACCGTCTGTCTGAAACTTCAGCCAAACTTTGGCCCTACTTAAAACCCACTGGCTGGAATTCTGCGGGTGGTTTTGCTGGGAAGGTGCAACATTGAGCCGCGCTTTCTCATCGCCGCGTCACGGTTTGAAGCAAACTCCTAGTTTTTCCTGGCTGGAGTGTGCGCCCTGGAGCTGCAGAGTCGCAGGAGGAGGATGAGGATTTGGGCATGGAGAGAGGGATGTGATGGCAGCGTGGTGCTGAGGAGCCTGGGCCAGGTGCTGGGCACTGAGCGCTGACAGCCCGACAGAAGGTGGCACAGTGCGGCAGGTTGGCTGCAGCCTCCAATGGCATCGTTAGTTTTCCCCTCTTCGCCAGACATTTCCTTTCATGTTGGATCCGAGTTTTAGCTGTACTTCCCGATCAGTCTTGTCATCTTGTTGCTAACAATTAGGGTCAAGTGTCTTTCCTTGGGCTCTCCGCAGCCTTCGTGTTGGTGTCCCTCCCCCAGCTCCCTGGCTAAGCTGTTTGTTCATTAATTAGTGGATGGGGCATATTAACACATCAGTAAAGCAGAGTAGTCAGAGTTCCCGAGGCATCTCGGGAAGCCCTCTCCGGTTTTATGTGACCGGACATGCACTATTGCTGATTTAGATAGCGGAGCCGATGATGCCAAAGTGTTGTTAAGAGAGAGATAAATAGAGAGAGCCCAGCAGTAAGCAGAATGTCATGTCTCTATTAAAAAGCTTGTGATAAAGGAAGATAAAATGGTGAGGGGGGGATTGCTGGAGTGTTCAGAGCAGCCACTAAACATCTGATCACGATAATCGATGCTAAATTCCCTTTCCTGCGCAGCACTTGCCTGCAGAATGCTGTCTGAGCCTGGGTCTGGTTGCAGTGAGCAGTGGAGCCCTGAAATGACTTTTGTTCTCGCCAGAACGACGGCCGGGGGTTCTCAGGGGTTCAGGAACTGTCTGAGCTGGCACTCAAACATCCCTCCCCGGTTCCTTTTGAAGTGGTGTTCCTGGGATGCTGATGAAGTTGTTCCAGGCTCACGCTGGGGCTTGTTGCTCTGTGCTGCCACGTACCTTGATTTCCTGGGTGCCCGGGCCACCTGCCTTTCTGTCAGTCTGGAGATCAGGCCTTGGCACAATAACGCTGAGGCTGATTTTGTCTATTGGTGTTTCTTCTCGCCTGGGTGCAGGGGCTGCTCTGCAGAAGTGAAAAATGGAACTGATTCTAAAGAAACGAGCGGCCGCAGCAGACGGGAGGGGAGCGGGGTTAATTCTCCCAGTGCAGTAAAACGTTAAATCATCACAGCCTTGTTTGCTGAAAGGATGTTGATCATTCCATTAAGGAGGATTAAGTAATTAACTGATATTTCTTTAGGAACCCGTGTCAGTTTTAAGACGCATCTTCCCGGTGTTGCACAGTGAATGTGAAGTGTATGTTTTTCTGCTGCTGGAAAGCTGGGAGATGAGCGTGAGTGAGACACCTCTTCCTGAGAAACTTCTGGGAATGCCAAGGAAGCAGAAATAGGGAGGGGGGTTTTCAACTAAAATGTGCTGTTCCCATAGATTTTTGATAACAAGGTTGTCTTTTATGGATTTTGTCTGGTGGGCCTGCTGCGAGCCTCATTTCAAGGATTTTCTCTTTGGGATTAAGAAGTTAAAACCTTCTTGAAGTGTTCCTTTCGGTGCTTGCATTTTTATTTTTAATAATAGTTTTTATGTTGTAATAGTGAGCTCACTGACAGTGAGTCATGAACTCTGTCTTCCATGAACCTCATGACAAATCTCTGTTAGCTGCTCAGGCAGCTCGTCCAGCCCAGTTCCCACGTTTTATACTTGCACTGGAAAGAAAGATTCCATTAAAATCAGTCTTGTAAATCCTCCTTCTCCTCCTGTGGCAGAAATCCCCTTAAAAGCAGTGCAGTGCAGTGCAGTGCAGGGGGCTGTGGGGCATGGTGGAGTGGTTTGGAGCCCATTGAAGCTGGGTTTGGCTGGGAGGGGCTGGCAGTGCAGGGGAGGATGTGCCTGGCTAAGGTTTCGATGTTGGAGGGTGCTCAGTCAGGTCAAAAGTGTTTTTTGGGGATGATGCAGATGCAGGTAGAGCAGCAGGCAGGCAGAGGAGCACAATGACAGTATTTTTCACTGTTTCATGTTTGAAGGATCAGATTGAAGGCCCTGGAGGAGAGGAACAGGGGGCTGTGTTAGCGCTTTTGCATCCCGAGCTCTCTGCCTGGGTTTGATCTGTTTTTTGTCTCAACAAATCACAGAATTTTTGGCATTAACCTCATCAAATCGCTGCCGTTTCTTGTGTAGTGGTCCCAACTTCTAATACTGCAGTTAGTGATACTGAAACTACACCCAAACTGAAATTTTCTGTGCAAGAGATGGATTCTGCCCGGCAAATAGCATAACCCAGTGGCACCAATTGTGTTAGTATTGATACGTTCTGCTTTCATAACAGCTCTCCTTCTCAAGCAGGGCTCCTTCAGACAGTACCGTGCAAACTCTGTTGATCAGTGTACTGTAAATTATTCCTCCCCCTCGGGTGAATTTCATAAATAGTTGTATTTCCATAAGACGGGCAGATTTAGCTTCAGTTATGTGGCCTAGGTCCTAAATACCCCTGGTGAAATCATGGGAGCTTCCTTGCATGGGCTGAGTTTAAAAAAAAATAAATAAAAGAAAGTTAAAAGAAAATCAGTTTGGCCAGATAATAAATTCTTAGAATATTCATGTGTGTAGCATGTAAGAATCTCTCTGGATGTTTGTGCAGAACATCATGGCCTGTACCTGCATTAGCAGATTTAGAAGAGAGATTTTTCTGAGTAAGTTTTGCAATAGAAATAATGTTTTAACTTTAGTTATTAGATAGCTTTAGTTATTAATTTTACTCAGAGAGTGGTCAGGGGTCCTATCCTGCTTTCATTGAATTAAAACAAGTACTGGGAGAAGGTGGCTCTGAAATATCTCGTAATAAATTGTTTTTGTTAGTTTTTAATGATGTGCCTGTGCATGTGCGTTCAGATAATATATATTAAGGTTTTTAAAGCTCCCAAGTTGTAAGTTGGGAAAAGAGAAAATGTGTTTTTCAGTCATAAATTACTTGATGCCTAAAATGCTTTGAAAGAGAAATGTCAGAAGTATGCAGCAAAATGTTTGTTTGTGCAAGTATTTTAAAGTTTTTCTCTGGCTTAACCCATTGGAGTTGTCTGAAGGGCAGTAGTGTGGGAAATGAGGGTCTTGCTCAGGAAACCTTTCTAATCCGTCATTTTATTTACAGGATTTAACTGAGAATGGGAGAAACCCGTCTTGGTATATTTTAGCTGATTTTGTACCATGTATATCTGTTCTGATTTTTTTTTTTTGCTTCATTTCTATAAAAGTGGTATCTGCAGCATTCAAAAATACTATTTCCTAAAAGTTAAAATGGAGCATTGCCTGTGAATTAAACTAAAATATCTTAAGTCTATCCAGCGTATTCCTGGCATTAAACAGTCAGAGAAGGCTAAATATTTCCTATTTATTTTTCAGATTGGCTGCAGTATAGTCTTTCAGGAAAAGGGTCCTCAGCCAGTCGAAGGGGAAATCTGATTTTTCAGCAAGTGCTTTATATTTACTGAGGAATTCGGAGTGCAGAAGCGTGCTGCATGGAAATGGAAATTTACTGTCTGGGATTTTTAGGGATTTTAATCGATGCCATTAGATAGAGGCACGCTCCTAGAGAGGTAAACTAGTAAATCTGAACAAACTGAAAAATGGTAGCTATAGGTGTCTGGCTCTGTTATCAAACTTGCTGCCTAAGCCAGAGTTTATGCACTGTGATAATGCTAATGACCAGCAGAGCCAATGATGCATGACTGGAGGAAATCAGTGGTATAATCGGAGAAAGTTATCAGGTTTTTGTCATTAAATATTACTGATAAATAATACACTTCATTTTGAGTAGATAGGATGTATTTAATTCTGATGTGGAGAGTTTCAATTTAATAAGGGGCATTGCTGAGTAAAATGATAATCTTTTGTAATTTAAAGGGAAAAATAAAAATGCATTTGTTTCAGCATAACCTCCTGGCAGCCACCATCCACTGCTGTTGTCTTCACTGGTGTCTTGTAGTGAGGAATATTTGCAGCTGTTTGAGGTGGCTGCTTATAGCAAGGTGTTTTATCTAAGTTATTACTTCGTGCAGAATTATTTACATGAGGCCAGAACCAAAGGGGTTCTGTCTAGTACAAACCAGGTAAAATCTTCCATTTTCTGCTTAAAAATGTGAGTATTGCAGCAAATATATACTCTGTGCTCCACGCAGTGATTCCCTACAGAACAATGTGTCTGTCCAGGCAGTAACAGGAGGGAAGGGATGAGGGCAAAAGATAGAGATAAATTAGATCTCGTTTTGCAACTTATCTTTTAAGTCAGTGGGAGAACAAGGAAGAGAAGTAGAGCTTAAACTGAAGGAAGAGGGATATTAATAGTCTCTATAAAGGACAGTTTGCACCAGGAAAAAAGAAAAAAAAAATCTGGTTGGCTTTTTTTAGCAAAACAGGCTAACACCCAGAGTAAATCTGTGTCATTAACTGAAGCAGTGCGTGATTTTTAGAGCATCTCTGTTCCTCGTGTGCGCCGGTGCCTGCGGAGCCTCGTCCCTGGGCTGGAGGCAGCTTGTGGTGCAGCCTCTGCCCTGAGGAGGCGTCTCTTGCCAGCTGCAGAACCTCTGTCTGGGTCAGCCCATGGCCCTGTTTGAGCAGATACCACCAGTTCAGCCCAACGAGTGGCTTTGTAACGGGGCCAGGATCTTCCCACCACCCCTTGGAGTCGTGCTCGAACGCTGAATCTCAGCTCGAGTTTCCAGAATTAGATGGCACAGTGAGTAAACACAGCGTACTTGCCAGTTCTCACATCCTCTTTTGCAGCGAGTATTGCAGCAAATCCTGCAGGTTTGACTCATCTCTGAAGTTCTTCACTGATTTGAAGCAGATCTTGTCTGCCTCTCTCAAAAGGGCTGGGAATGTGGCCTCATCTGCTGAGCTCACAGTCCTTCTGGACATGAGCACTGTTTGCTTGAGTTGGCCTTTCAGAAACTTGGGCAGCTCTGAGTAACTTTAGCTGGAGTTATGTGCCTGTATCTACGGGTAAAATTTGGCCTGCAGTTATCCTTTATTGAAAGTTTTATGGAAATACTTCGTTCTTGCTAAGCACAAATATTTACATTCTGGTAGGAAGATTTTTTTTTTCCCCTTCCATTTCTTTGTGGGATTTTGTGTTTGTTTTTTTTTTTTCCCTGCTTGATGCCATAAGCCCAAAGAAAGTGTAATGCTTTGTCAGGTAACAAATAATATTCAGGTTTTCAACTTGTATTTCCCATTGGTCTGAAAGGAATAAAAAAAGTCTGCTCATATTGGAAGTACTTACCTACTTGTCAGATTGTAGTGAGCCATCCAGGGTAGGATGGAGATTCTGCTTAACAGTTGGGTAAATTGGCAGGGGAAGGTCATACAGGGCAGAAAACTTTCCTGAAGTAAATAAAAGTGGTGTCAGGTACAGCCTCTGTGTTAAGAGCAGCATGTCTTGGTGTTTCTGCTCCTCGGCGTTGAATCACCTCCGCGTGTTTCAACCTCTGCCTGGTGGATGCTCTCAGCACACTGAGGAGGAGGACACATCGCTCTGCGAGCACATCACAATGGTCCACACGTGTGCCGTGACTCAGGTGCGCTCACAGCTTCATGATATGCATCAAATGAGAATTGTTTCCTTGGAAAGTCTTTGCCTCCTTTGTTTTTTTTTTCTCGGATGAAAGCTGCTTTCTGTTTGACTGTTTGACAGTGTGCTTGGTGCTGTGTAGAGTGAGGGCTTGGTTCACTTGGCAGTTTAAGTAGATTCAGGTATCTCAGCTTGTCCCTGGGTGTGCTTCCCATTGCATGCCCTGTGCTTCAGCTGTCCAGAGGGTGAGACAGCACAGGTGGACCAGCAGAAAACTAGCTTAAGCAGGAAATAAATGTCTTCTGCCAGCTGAACATCCTCATTGGATTCTGGAGGTCAGAGTTGGGTCTGAAGGGGTCAGGGCCACTCCTTTGGCCACTAGATTGTGTTTGCTGTAATGTGAGACCTCTGCCAGAGGCTTTGTGTCTGGATGTGTTCTTCTCAGTCGGGGCAGAGGTTCTTTCCTTGCCCAGCTGCCCTGGGGCATGCTCCCAGCAGTGCCTGCTGATGGGACCACCCTGCCAAAGCTGCCAAGTGTGAGGTTTTCTTTAGTTCTTAGTTTGATGCCGCTCCCTTAGTGCCATGTACTGAAGTTTTTACTGTGCATGTCCTGGCATCGTTCTTTGGGTTTTCTTCTTCCCCGTGAGCTGTGGATAATGTGCTGGTCCAGAGGCTGGGAATTTGTGATGAGGGCACTGAGATACCCGGGTTACTGGCTGCTGTTGTTTCTTCTTGTTTTTATAATAACTTATCTGTGTGATAAGCAAATGCAGCTGCACATAAAACTCAGATAAAGCTGTGCCAAGCCTGCCATCCGCCTGTGGAGTTAGAGAGCCAAGCTGATAAGGACAGAGGTGGCCAGAGCTCAGGAATAGGTTCACCCCAGAAAGGGTCTGTTTTCTGCCCTGTGCTCACTGGGTGCTGTGCTGGGTGTGCGTGGCATGGGGAGCATGGGGGGCTGTGGTGGCTCCAGTGCAGGGACGGTGACACTGGTGGGGCTGCTGGTGGGCCCAGGTGTTGGTGTGCACCAGCATCAACTCAGGCTTCCAGTGGGGCTTTGAGTACAGCTTTGAATACAGTTTATGCCTTTAGTGCTTTTGATATGGGTGCAGGTGCACATTAATAGGAAGTGAGACGGAGGAGCCCCGAGGGAGCCTTGCTCGAGCCATGCCAAGCAGGTACAGCCCACAGTCTTATCACCTTTTGATAACCTGGTATGGTGTTGGCATTCCCGTGTCATGGGGATTATGGGGGCGAAGGGGAGCTGCAGTTTGGCAGGGACCTGATCCCTCTACCCTGCTCTGTGCTCAGGGTTGGTCTCCTCCCCGTGTGGAGGCACCTTCTTGCCCTTGAGAGCCTCTCTTCCTTTGCAGTCCCTATGCTCGGATGCAGGTGGATCAGCAGAGTGTTTTGGGAGGGGTTGGCACCACAGAGCAGCACTGAGGGTGTCCCTGACTGCCCCCAAGCCTTGTTGTGTGACCAGTATCTGATGCTGAGGTCAGGTGAGCATTCTCCATGCCCCGTCAGAACCAGTGGATGATTTTGGGGGAGGCTGGAGCAAGGAGAGGCCAGGTGCCCACTGGCCAGGGCTGTGCTCACGGGGCTTTCACTGTCAGTGGAGTCCTTGGGCACTGGTGGAGACTGGCTGTGGTGTGCCCGGGGAAGTGAGACCCAGCCCAGCACCCAGCTGCCTGCCCCAGGGCCTCCCTGGTGTTGCACAAAGTCATCTGCCTCCTCCAGCTGACTTCAGCCTGTTCACTGCCTGGTTTTGCATTGCCTGGTTGAGGATTTGGAATGTGCAGTCTGTGAAGTGAGGCAGCAAAGTGTTAACCCTTGCTTTTAGTTATTACCTTTATTTTTGGAAAGGAGTAGCAGCCAGAGTAAAATATTTAGTAGGAATGAAATTCTTGTTGCCCACCTTTTGTTCCTGCTTGGTTTGTGCAGGACCTGAGGTATGGATTTCCCCGGGGAGGGCTGATGTGCAGGTGAGCAGAGCTGTGGTCCTGCACCCCTCCTGTCCTCACCCCCTCTCTTCACCGTGTTCTCCACGTGCAATTAGTGTATGTTCCTAAATATCCCTCACCTTGCATTAGGGTTATTCACTGTTCATTCTTATGTCTCCGCACCACAGCTGATGGGAACCCTAATTGCTCTGCATGCTTCTGTGTTTTTCCCTCACCTCCTGGACCTGAGGGAGGGTTTGTTGCAGGGAGAGTCCAAGCCAGTGTTACCAGGATATGGGCTCTGCCACTTCCCAGGCTGCACATGCAGTGAGCGCCTGGAAAAATGCCCCTCCAAGTCATGACAAATTAAGCGTTGCAGACAGATGCAGAGATGAGGCTCTGTGAGATATGTGACTTGATCCAAGAGTTGTGAGATGTGCAAAGATGGAAAGGAAAGCAAACTTCTCATCCAACACATGGAGGCTGTGGTGCTTGTGCCCCGGGCTGCTCCAGTGCAGCCATCCAAAGGCTGCTGAGATCTCTGTCGTCCCACCCCTGTCCCTGTCACCACAGTGCCGTAGCCAGGAGCTGGAGATGCCATTTTTGTTACTATCAAGGTAAGTAAGGTAAACCCCGTTTTTCTCTAGTATGGCAGAACTCTGTTTCTAAGTGAGCTCAATTTAATTCTATTTTTCAAAGCAATGAGAGTTGTTTCATAGAATTGGGATCATTAAAGCTGGGAAAGACCTCTAAGATTGAGTCCAACCATTCATGGTACCCCATCAATAAATAAAGGGCTGTTTGGAAACCCTGAGCATGCTGTCTGTGCCCCACTGTCCCTGTTAGGGCCTCCACGTGTGCACTGAATCACATCTGCTACCTGAGTGGGAATGTGCAGGAGGAGACTGAGACTTCTGAATGGCAGAAATGAGTCTGAGGAGGAGAAATTATTAGAAGGCAAATGAAGAATTCTTGCATTCACACAGCTCATTATTCAGACCCATCATCATGGCAAAGAAAATGGGTGGAAACTCTGTCACCAGTTGGGGTGTCCGACGGCAACAGTGTAGGATATGTCTTCCAGCCTGAAAAAAAAAAAAAAAGATTAGGCAGTGGTTGATTACCTCTTGGTTTTAAATAAGTGTAGTATTGAGTGCAAATTAAAAACAACCTTGAAACTGCACAGATTCATAAAACTGTACACTGGGATTTTAAAAATTACCTCCATTGGAATCCTGGAAGCATCTGTTACATAATTAATGCACTTAAAAATATATTCTATTTATGATTAATCCAGCACTGTAGAGTGTGCTAGTTAAATGCCTGGATCCCAGGGTGCAGTGCGAGGAAAGAAATGCAGTTGTAATCTATTTGATGGTTATAGGAAAGGACATTTGCTACAAATAAATACATTTTCCTTAGTCTTTTTATTTGTCAGGGCCAAGCTTATGTCTGTTGTGCTGAGTTTGTTGACTGGTAAATGTTTTGAGATTTATGCTGATAATTTTGTAGATCTACTGGAAAAAATAACTCAAGAATAATTAGGGAGATTGACCATACAGTAATGTACCACATGGGTGACAACGTTACTAGGTTGATGATCTTGGGTATGGTACATACAATTAACAGTGCTGAGGCTTAGTACTGCAGAGCTTTTCAAACACTCCCTGAGTTACACAAATGCTTTAGGGGATGCACGTCTCTCCTTGCCAAAGTTCCTGGAGGCCTTGTTGCTCCTCTCCAGAGAAGTGTTCCAAGCTGAGACCTCTGGGCGAGAGTGGTGGAGCAGGCACAGCAAGCACAAGTATGACTTGACAAACCTCAGCCTGCACAGATTTTTTTTAATCGGGAAGGTTTTAGGGGCTCTGTAGCCTTATTTTTTTTGGAGGCTTTGAGTTGGCATCCAGCCATGGGGTCCTGGAACAGTTTCTGGCATCACACTTCCTCTGACAGATTTTTCTCTCTGCCCTCAGTTTCTGTTCCCTTTTTTACTCTCACCCTTCATTGGACACTGTCTTGTCAGGTTGGTGCCAACTAAAATCTTCTTCTTCCATCTTACTTTCGTTCCTGTTTGTAAAATCTGCCAGCTGTTACAATGGCCCTTAGGTCTGCTGCATTTCAGAGTGGTGGTCCCACCTTGTGGAGTGCTGTGGGTGGCCCTGGGTCCTGTGTTTCCCTGCCTGCCTGGGGCTGGCTGAGCATGCCACGTGGAGCGGCAAGAGCTGCACAGTGCTGTGGAAGCCTGTTAAAAACTCCTTTTCCAAACCATTCTTTTTTTGAAGTGAACAGTTGCGTGTGTTAGCTCAGGAAGGATTTTGAGATTGAGTGCTGAAGGTCCTCTTGCACCAGGACTGTGCTGTATGGCTGCTGGATTGTGAAAGGGGTCACCTGTATTTGAGATGTGCTCTTGGCTGTACCTGCCATCAGCAGCATGGCACGGGGTGGACACTGGCAGCTCTCGCTGTTGGGCTCTGCCCTAGTGCCCCAGCCCTGCATGGAGACAAGGTGCTGGTGGGGAGGGGAGGACAGTTGTCTCCCACCTGCCTTTGGTGTCTCCATGCCCAGCTGTGTGGTGTTTCTGTGCCACCCAGTGTGGGTGCTGGAGGCATCGCTGCGGGGACGGGAGAGGCGTGTGGCAGCCTGGCTCTGTTCTCTGTTCAGCTGTGCTCTTCTTCGTCACTGCCACTGGCAGCGAGTTCCTAATGAACTCAGCTTTCCACTTACTGTTGGTTGTCTTGTTTCTGCACTTCTGAGTCCCTGATTCCCCTTCGAAATGTAACGAGGGAGGAGCGAGCCTGGTTTTGTGGGAGGCGGAGATGCTCTTACCTGTGGACTGTGCTCTGGGCTCGTCCTCACCATTAATCCCAACGGAAACGTTTCTTCTGACTTTTCCCACTGTATAATGCAAAGCCTTGTTATCTCTGCAGTGTAAAAGTGCACTCAGCATGGGCTTTTCCTTTAGTCCTGAGGAGAGATGGATGTTGAGATACGTGTGCATAGGCCGTATTTCGAGCAAATTGGGACAAAAAAAAATTTGATTACTATTGGTGACTTAATTTTCTGCAAACTAAAGAGCCCCGAAGAGAAACCTACTTCAAAAGCTCTTTGTTTCCTCCTTTTTTGTTTTTTTAACAAAGGCTACGTTCTAGCTGTATTTCAGTGGTCTCCGGTTTCAGCCACTTTCTTTGATACCGATTTGTGTGAAAGCAGTTGTCAGACAGAAGGAAATGATAAAATCTACGAATTATAAGGCAAAGGATGAGAAGGGCAGTGGGTAGCATGAAATGGAGAAGTGTTGGGATCTAACGAGCATTCCTGCAAGCAAATCCCAGTTCCTCTGCTTGTAACGGGCCAGGTTGGTGATGTTTGGCGAATTTAATGGATTGGGGTGGGTAGCTGATAAAAACGATTTTAGGGAAAAGCAGAATCTGGTGACTACAGTAGTGCATGTTTATTTTTAGAGCTCGATTGCTTTTGAGTTGCTAGCATTAGAAAAACTTCTTAGCTCGCATTATACTGCAAATTTCTTTAATTTATTTTTAAAGTGGAAATTTTGCAAGCTGACGTTTTGCAGCATGCGTAGTACGCTTTTGGCTGACAGCATTGTCTGGCAAAAGAAATAACCAAATTATTATTCAGTCATGGGTTTTTAACAGCCGCAAAGCAAGTGGATGTTAACTAAATGATGCAATTTATTCCCTTCCTGCTTATTGCCAGCTTGCCTATTACAGAGAGACTGCCAGCTTTAAATAAGTGGTACCCAGATGGTAGTCGCATGACGCCCACTTGGTTACGGAGCCTAAGCAGGGAATAACTCGGCAGCCACTACAAGCTGTGGGTCAATTGAGGGGGAATGCCTGTTGCTTCACAGTTTTGCATATGTAAATCTGTTAATGTTATGTCAGTATTGTGCGGTCTAAACACAAGCACTGCCTTTCTCTGGGGCCCAGATGAACTTGGATCGCCGCCCAGTTAATGAGGAGCGGGCGTGCGGAGCGGCGCTCGGAGGCAGCGGCTGCCGCTCCCCGCTCGGCGTGAACCCGGCGCGGCCGGGATGCTCCACTCCAGCGGCGCTGCCCGGCCCGGAGCAAACAAAACACCTCCTCTATTTTTAGCCCCGGCACGGAAGAGGGCTGGCTCGGCCTGGCTTGGCTCGGCTCGGCTTGGCTTGGCCCGGCCGCCTCTCCTCGCTCTGTCTGCCACACTGCTGCGCTCGCCTTCATCGGCTGCAGATGTGGCGCAGCCGCCTCCGAGGAGTCATGAACTGTGTCGTCTGCGCCCTTTAACAGCCAACATCTGCTGCGGCTGCCTGCTGCAAGCGGCATGGAAACAATTCTGGGAAGAGCGCTCAAGTTTGGCCGCGCAGACGATCACTTTATATTAATTGCACTGAGATAGTTACTGTACGAGTCAGGTTTGAAGCCAATCCTCCTCCTCCCCCCCCACCCCATCCCCAACTCCGCCTTTTTTATTATTGTTTTAAAAGCAGTAGTTAAAATTGTTTGACATGGGAATGCTTTTTATTGTTGATCATTTCTGGTTCTGAAAAGTTTATTACAATGGGTGAAAACAACAACCAAAAAAACCCATAAAAAGCTGGGGCTGTAATATGCTTATAGGCTAAAAAAGTACCAATAGTGTTGATTTAACCAAAGAAAATGTTCCGGGAGGTATTGTAAATTTTATGTGCCAGATGAAAAGCATTAAGTGTGTTATTTTTCACGAAGGAAAAACATTCCGATTTTTAACCATTTTGTAAATTATTTTAATGCTGTAATATGGGCCTGTTCCAGGAGTACTCGCCCCATGAGCAGTTCCCGTGGGGCATGGGTTGGGGGCCCTGCTTGGAGCAGGGCTGGGTACAGGGACTGGCCAGACAAAAATCTTGTCTTTTTGGGCAAAACACTCTTGTCTTTGTTTGCTTTTTTTGGTTTTTTTTTTTTTTCCCCCTCTTCTTTTTTTGGAAGTTGCAAGCGAGCATTTTAAATGCAGCAAGAGGAAAATTTAGGGAGAAAATAAGCCGCTTTGGAATGTAGCGGAAAGCTGAGATGCTTCAGTATTTTATCTTTATTTTGCTAATTATTTGTCATGGAGATCGGAGTTGATTCCCTGAGATTTCTTTTAAGCCTCTTAAGATTAATTTTTTTTTGGCTAATGGTAATTTTCCTCCGCTTGATGCTCCCCAGCTAGAGCGTTACTGCTTAGCAGCACGGCTGGGGGAATAAGCTCAAGGTTCAGAACATGGACTAGCAAAGGGAAAAAGTGATGAGGAAAAACCAGAGGGCCTGGAAGTGCTGTAGGGATTGCGTGGAGGGTTTATAATTTGGGGCGAGTCTGTCATCCCCATCGCTTGGGCTGGAGTGGGAATTTGCACGGCAATTGTGCTTTTTGATGGAAAATTAGTTAGCAGTTGTTGAAGAGCCCGTAGCAAATCCTTACACAATAAAGGTAAATCAAGCTCAGCATTGGTTTATATGTGATTTTTTTTCAGTTCCCTATATTAATGTGAGAGCTATAGCTTCCCCTACTGAAAACTTAATTAGGCAAACAGAATGCTATGTTAGCAGACACTTACAAACCCAATGTGCTCACAACTAGATTCAAATAAGTTAATAAGAGTTATATTAGGTGTTTCTAATGGTACTCTCCATTTTTTAAAATAAATGCTGTCTTTGGTAATAAGCCACCCACATCTTTTTTGGGTAATAGTTTAATTGAAAGGCTTGATTGTGTCCATTGAGTCGCAGAGGATCCCTTCTGCTGACTGCTGTGGTAATGCAGGTCTCTTTGAACCCTTTTTTATTTGGGTGCCTGATGTAAAGCCCCCTTAGGAAAAAACTGGGATGAGGGAAGGAAACAATCTGTTGTGGAGTACACGCAGAAGAGCCAGCAGACAGGAGCAGAACAAATCTGCAGAGTTAGTGTGGGTGTAGGGGTGCGTGCGTGTTTGTGTGTAATGTATTTAAAATGCCAATAGCTTATGCCTTTTGAAGGCTCCACATCATAGCTGTCATATTAGCTATACCATTTCCAAAATTAATGCCAGGAACAGGCTGATACTGATTGTTCAAAAAAAGCATCATTATTCCGTGACACTTTTTTGGGGGCTTTTGACATCCCGGCTTAAAACAGGTGTGTTTCCATGCAATGTTCCTCAAAAATTGTTTGCTGAAAGGATTTTGATTCCAAATTGAAGGTATTTTCATAAGTGATTTTTTTTCCCCTCCAAGAAGACAGAATAACAAGAGGAGAGGGAGGGAGACTTCTTACTTTCCTACTGATTTCAGCAAAAAGATTTTTGGACAAAGGACATTAAGTGAAGCCTGCAAATTTAAATTTGCTGTCAAAAAGTCGAGACTTCGTTATTTCATGACTGTTGCTGCACCATGTCCTCCACGTTTTTGTGTTACTGTCTGCAAAGTGGGAACGGGAAAAGGTTGCCATGTTAAGAGACTGCTGGAGGATTTAAATATAATGCTTGTGAAATGCTGAGGTCATCTAATGTAGGGCATTTTGCTAATAAAAAGGATCAATGTCTCCAGTCTGCTTCAGCATGACCTCTCTGTCGGTGTGATGCAGTGGGTCTGAGGTGTTTCTCAGCAGTACTTTTTACCACTGTAGCAGAACATGCCTGGTTTTGAGCCACCAAGCAGAATTGCCTGTGGTTGCTGACTTAAAAACATTTATTGAACATCATTAAAGCGGCATTTGTTTTTTGATACGGTGTTCATACAGGTCACATCCACCTTAAAATTTATTTTATGCTAACACTAACGTGTGGCCAGTAAAACTGTGTCTGTGTGGGGTATGGTAACCTTTATTTGGCAAAGAGAGCAGAGCCTGGTTGCCTGATAAGGATAATCTTGGCAGAAGGAAAAAAAAAACCAAACCTACAAAAAAAGGCGACAGTGCACAAAAGCGCTGTTAGTTTGTCAGCATTTTACACAGACCTTCAGTGCTAAGTGCTCAGAGCACAGCTTGAGAGGTCCTTTCTGATGGTTTGGGGGACTCCCTCAGAGAAGATCAGATAAGATAGTAAGTGAAGGATTCTGGCGGAGAAGTGGTTTGGAATTGCAAATCAGTGGTTTGCCCATAAGTGCTTTGGGGTGGCGTGGTGTCTTCTGATCATATATGTGTGTGTATATATATATATATATTTTTTTTTTCCCCTCCAAAGATCTTGTGTATTTTTTTGCACATCTTTAAGCTCTCTCCAAAGGGTCCTGATTTTCAAAGGCTGGTGATGGCTGCTCACTCCAGAGCTCTGCAGGCTGATGTGAAATCGCTGCTTGTTCTCTCAAGGCTCCTGATCTCGGTCTCTGATAGAGCTCCTCGCTTTCAACTGCTTTAGCATAATTCAGTGCTTTCTTGAACATTGTAGGAGGTTGAATAAATATGGTTTCTGCAGTATGTATGTATACATAGATCTATGTATGTATATATAAAGCAAGGAAACTTGGACATGCTGGGTGTTAAGCAACACGCCAAAAGCAACAGGAGGAACCAATGTCAGAACAGGACTGAAATTTATCTGTTGCTCACTGGTGATCCCACAACTGGGCAGGATCCAGCTGAGCAAACTGTGATGTGGTGACTGTTCTGTCTCATCCCACACATTGTACTTATATTGTAAAATATATATTCAAATATTTAGGAAGTTGGACTTTCTTCCTGTAAGGACTGGAGGATGGGAGCTCTTGGATCAAGCCCTCTAGACCTTGGGCATTTCTTTACTGATGTGAATGTAAAGCCTTCACCTAGGAGGAAAAAAACAGATTTTAAAAGTTTAGTAACTCTACCAGCACTTGGCTGCACAGAGAGGTAAGTGGGAAGGAGGGTTTTGTTTTTCTTACCTTTTTGCTCAGCTTGGAAGAAGCAGGAGCAGAGGGGCTGGGTGGCACAGGGCTGTGTCCATGCCCCACTGGTGGCACACATGATGCCAGGCACAGACAGGTCCCAGCTGCCTGGCACCTGCCTGGGCTCTGAGGGGGACACAGCAGGTCCCCCAGAGGTGTTGAGCCTGCATGAAATGCCTTGTTTTGCTCAGGTCTCTGAGAGCCTCAGCTGGTGATTCTGCCACGCTGTCATCTTCATCTTGTCTTGGCCTTGTGGCCCCTGCTCTGGTTTGCTGTGTCCTTGCACCTTCACTGCTCTGCTTTCGTGGAAGGCATTGTTTGGGCAGAGTTTGGGCTGTGCATTCTGCCCCAGGTAGGAGCAGAGTGGTTTTACAGACAGCACCAGCTGCACTCCTTCTCCTGCATCCCCAAAACACCTTCCACACCTACTGTCCTTTTTCTAGTGGCTTCAAACCTATGGTTTTGTTTCATCCGTGAGGCAGTCGAGCTATCTCCAATCTCAAGACTGAAGATACTGTTGGCATAACACAAGAATAATTACTGTGAGTATAATCAACAAGGATTACTGGATTGATTTCTCTCTCTTCTTTCTTTCTTCAGGTGTTTAAAAAACCCCAAACTTGCATAAGAGTACATAACTTGGTAGAGTTCCCCATTGCTGGAGGCGCTTTCTGAGCTGGAGCTCGGCCTCCCCTGGAAGACGTAGGATCTCGCACGCCGTCAGTCTGGATTGTGGGCACGGTGTTGCCAACCCGTGGGCACGATTACAAGGGAAAGTTGGCATCCATCAGGGGGTCTTGTCCACCAGGATGCTGCCCCAGCTGTGTGTGGTGTGCTGGCTGGGAGCTGCTGCATCCCTTGGGATAGAGGGAGAGGGGTAGGGAGCAGAGGGAGCATGGGCAGCAGGGAGGACGCTGTGGAACAGCGATAGTGATCTGGGGCTTGGGAGAGGGTTCTCTCCAATCCTCCCTCAGTTCTGACTTCAGTGCAGTTAAAAGCTGAAGAAGGTTTGGTCTCCTTGGTGATTTGGGTGAGGGTGGAAATGGCTTTTATCTTTTTGGCTGGAGTCTCAAATGAAGGTACAACCTTCTTACTGCACCTGGCATAGAAACTTGTTTCTTACAGGTGTAGCTTTGGTTTTTGTCCTGCCTTCTCTTGCAAATGAGCATCCCTTTTTTCTTTTCTTTTACCATACATGAGCCTCCTTTTGGAAATCCTCGTTGCCATCCAGGCACCTGCATTTCAAGCCTCTATCATGCAGATTCATTTTTCTCTTTAGGCATGTGCCATGCTGACAGGCCTCAGGCTAGAACATGCTTTTTATCTGTGAACGCTTTCTCTTGTGCTTTCACTTGGAGTAGGTGATACTTTGAGGTGAAGGTGGGGGGCTGTGTCCTGCTGTTGGGAGCCAAGACCTGGGCTGCTGCCCGGCCTTGGAAGTCAGATTGTTCCAGACTTGTGACTTGGATTCGGGAGTACTAAAAGGTTCACATGCCATGAATGAAAGGAAGAGAGGCATGGAGTCAGAAAGGGCCTGCTTGAAGAGAGACTTCTGAGTTTAATTTCTGCCTTTTCTTTCATTTATTGAAATGTTCCAAATCTCAAGAGAAAGACTGAATTTTGGGGGTGGTTTCCTCATAAATCTGACTTTTTTTTTATGCTGGACTAATACATGAATAGAGGTTCTGAACATCACAGGAATCCAGATGAGGAGTCTAAAAATCAGAGTTATGCACGCATGGAGGTTGTACCAGAAGGTTTTTTTTGAGAGATGCAGTCTTTTTGTTGAATCCTTATGGCACAGGCTGTAAGTCTTGCCATCTCCTGGACTGCCCCAGGAGCATGTTCATTAACTCCCACCATCTTCTGCATTAGCATTGGCTTCTGTGCTCCATTTAGATTTTCTTTAGAGCATTACATAAACAACTATCATGTAAATACAGGCGTTTGTAATGGTGGTTTTTAAATTAAAAAGACTTTTGGATTCATGCGAGTAGACACATGCTTGCACAAAATAACTTTTGGCTTTCCCCTAACACTTTTCAGAATAATTTAAAGGAAGAAAAGATTTGCAAACAGTTGTAAAAGAGCCATAAAAAACTGTCAAATACCAGACCTTCAGCTAATTGTAAACTGTTTTTCTCTTGGAAGTCATACAACATTGATCTCATAGTTGCTTCATTAAGAAGGTGCTTCTCTGTGGCACAGGAGCTGCTTGCCTAGGTAGCCATGAGCAAAAATAGCAAGAGATGTTGGGCTTCTGCTATGAATGCCCAGTATAAACTAGAATAGCTCCAGGCAACTGAAGTATTCTGTACCAAAAAGGAAGGCAAGTGTTGCAGGGAGCTGAACAGGAAAAAAGCTGCAGAGCTGAAAGCTGCTTTTCCCTGCTCCCAACTGCTTCACCCTAGAAAAGGCACAGCATCTGCAGCCCTTTGCGGGCAGGATGGCAGAGGTGGGGTGTGTTTTGGAAGGATCCACTGGCACAAGAGGATGCAGCTCTGGGTGATGAGTGTGGTAGCACTTGCAGGCTTCCTCTCTGACTGACTGTCCTTATGGAGTATGGTTTAATTTTCAGTTTTCAGAGGAAGATGTGAAAAAAAAAAAAATAAAAGTCTTTCCTGGACAGAGAATTGGCTGACATCCTCAGCCAGCTGGTTAGTTGTATATATATATTTTTTCAGTATACCAAGGAAGACAAGCATTCATGGTCAGCTTTTTCTGTTCGGGATTAAAAAAAAAATAGTAATAATAAAAAATCGATAGTCCATTTGACTAGATTGGTGGAAAAACTTTTCTCTGAACTCAGCTTTAATTCTGCAGCTGGGCAGTGTTTTGCTTGAAGAACGTGCCTAGCTCTTGGAATTGTGTCCTTCCAATGCTTCAAACTGGAGTGTCTGCTTCAGGGAAATATTAACAGCAACCCACTGGGTCTCATCCCCAGTGTGTTCACTCTCAGTCTCTCTCCTTTAACCAGTTTCTAAAGCTCTATCATTAAATCTCTTTAAGAAGGGAAATTCTTGCCTTTGTGTGTTGGCTGAGCTGATGAATGGTCTCCGGTTATCTGCTCTGCCCATGACTGAGTCAGGCTGTCACAGACACAGAGCTGAAGTCAAAAGGACTTTATTTCAGGCTCCTCTACCTCCTCTGGCTTAGCCATGGAGTGGATTCTCTTCCCATCTGTTCCTGAAGCAGAAACCTCCTGTTTGACAAGAGGGAGCACTGGGGATTTTATCTGGCCCAGCCATTTCCTTGTTGATTTCCTTCCCCGGCAGCAATCCTGTGCGGATCCTTCACCTCCAGCCGTGGGTTCGGGACGTGGCCTCCTCTGCAATGATTTTTCCAGTTGCTAAACAAGAGGAGGTAAACAAATGTGTCATTGCTCACCCCTGGTGAATTTGGATGTCACTCATATGTCACCCCTGTGTGCCCAGTTGCTTGAATTCCAAGTCTGCACTGGCACATGAATGTCTTGGTTTGAGGGTGTTGATCTGCTGCTCAGGAGGTAAAAAACCAGGTGGGTTTTTCTACAAAAGTGTCAGCTTTTCTCTGAAAAGCTCACGTGTGAGTTACCTGACGGTAGGGCTGTGCTTACAGAGTCCAGCTTGGGTGCAGTCCTCAGCACAGGGTGTGTGGATATGACTGTTCAGACCAGTTTCAGTACAGGATATTTATTATTGGGTAGCTGAAGCATGCAGGCAGTGTGGTGTTCTCCTCTACCCAAGAAATAACTCCATATAGGGAACGGGTTTCCCAACTTTAATCAGGGTTATTTTGCTGATTGTTTCATTTTTTCCTGAATTCCTGACCAGAAAATGTTGCAGGGGAGAGGATGGGGTGGACAGGAGGCAGCCTATAGTACAGCATACAGAAAAAGATCAGGGGATAGTCCAGCACTTAATAATTGAAGAATAAATTCCTGGACATGCAAACGAAACAACAGCAAATAGAAAAAAACAATAGGAGCCTTGAAAATCATCTTTGTGCCCAGATTCAGGCGAGGTACCATCACCTGTGCAATGGTCTGGTACTTTGAGGCTGTCCTTGCTCTCTTAGGTGTGACTTCTCCGATTCATTCACCTTTCTCATCAGAAGCACGTCAGAGTCATTGAACCACCCCCCAGATTTTGGCCTGGCTGACTGTAATAACTCCCAGCTTTGTGTTTTATGTGTGGTATGCTTAAGTGGTTTGGAGAGCGTTAGGAAATAGGAAGGGGCGACACACTGCACAGCGTGGTCAAGGAAGCCCTGGTGAGTGATTCTGCCATGACTCCGAGGTGGTGAGACCAGTTGGTGTTCCCTGCTTTATGTCTCACAATCCTGCCCTTCTCTGACTCAGCTGCTGCTCACAGTGAGTTCTCCTGTATCTTCTTGCCTTTTTTTTTTTTTAAATGTGTATCTTTATTTTCAAAGCTTTTTCCATCATGAGAACCACTGGGTTTGTGGGTGCAAAACACCACTCTTAACTTCAGATTGCTTTTGCATCCCTTCATGGCTTCGTTCTGCCTTGCAGAGACAAAGTTTTCCCCAGCTCCCCTCAGTTTTGCCCCATTTTAACCACCTTCCTGTATCCCAGAGTCATCAGTACCTCTTCAGTGCATCAGTGCCAAAAAGCTCAAATAGTCTCTGTCTGCTGGCAGCGCTTTTGTTTCCCAGTTACAACCCTGTCGGGTATGAAGGGGCCTGTCCTAGAGAATACATCTTATTTTTGGACTCTCACCTGCAATGTGCTTTTATAGCACCCAGCAGCACTGTCTGCCAGTGGAACAGGGCACTGGGGTCTGTCACACATTGTCCCCCGTGGGGCAGGAGGAGAATACGAGATCCTTATCCTAGAGCTGGGCAGGCAGAGGGACAGGGGGTGTGCAACTAGGCAGAAAGTCCCTGAAAAAGAGGAAAACCAAGCATGGACCTCCTGATGGAAATTCCAGCTGGTGGCTGAACTCCAGGGCTGTTTTTTCCCCACAGTGACAGCTTTAGTTGGTCTCCAGAAACTGCCACAATATGAATATTCAGTGGCACTGAAGCATATACAGTATGGTGAGCCAGGGTGAAGATCTTGAGGGCTTGATGAACTTTGTGACAGCATTACTCTGTTGTAGGGCCACGACTGATGCAGGGATTGATTTCTCAGCTCAGGCTTCACCGTTTGAGCACAGTTCATTCCAGTTTGCTTTTCCTAATAGCGTTATTGCACCTCTCTGGCAGTAGGACAAGGGAGAAGCAACCACGCAGCTTTTCATTCCTTGTGTGCTCCTGTGCAATGGTCAGCAGTGGTGAACACCAGCCTGACAGGCTTGGATTTTTTGCATATCTGAAATGTTATCAGCTGACTATCACGGTATTAACGTTAATGTAAAAGACTCCTGGTTTAACTCAGGAATTTTCGAATGGCTACGGGATGAAGACCCAAAGAGTTTCAATATTAAAGGAAAGGGAGGGAAAAGAGCAAAGCCATGCTGCAGGAGCAAGAATACAAAAAGATGCATCTTTAAACTTTTCTTTTTCTGCTGATCTACTTTCTGTATGACTCATGAGCCGGGCTCTAAAATGGCCTCCAAACATGCATGCATAATTTTGCACATCCGAGTGTCTGCATATGCAGTGCTCTTAAATATCCCCAGGCTCTGGCTTTGCTGCTGGGGCGGAGCAGGGAAGGGGCAAAGGAGCTCATCCCCACGAGGCCCCAAATTTGTGTTAGCATCGCTTCCCTGATGGCCTTACCCAGCCTTCCACGTGCTCTGGTCAACCACCAGCATCTGTGCAACCTGTTCCTCTCCACAGGTTTATGCTGGGCTTGTTAGCTTGGAAAATGCGTCTGGTTTTTAGTGTTTTTTATTGGGGTTTTTTTGTGTGCTTTGGGGTTTTTTTGGTCCTCTTCTCTCCTATAGAAGGCATAGCCATAGCAAGAAGACAGGGGCTTTATGAGTACATTCTGAGTATATTCCAAGAATTAGCTGGCCAAGGGAGGTCTGAGGGAGAGCCAGGCTTTGGAAAAAGTCACCTATGAAGCTTTAGAAATGAGGCTGTGAGCACCTTTGGGTCATGGCATTGCTTTTTTTGCTTTTTACGAATATGTCAGTGGGTCCTACCGCCTCTGCTCATGGAATCCATAAATAAATAGGCTAAAAATGAAATACACTTACCTTTTTTTCCCTTTTCTTTCAATGATTCCTGATGGAAATGCTTTTAAAGCAGTCTTATCTGTGATGCTCATTTTTGTAAAATAATTAGGAGCTCTTAAATGGCTCTCAGGTGTCGGAACAGGGTTTTCACCCTCAGGAGGGGATGTACAAGCTGTTTTCAGCTGAGGTAATAGGGGCCAGTTAACAGTCAGTCAAGGGTGGCTCTTTCAGTAGTTTATGATAATAAACCCCAATTTTAGGGGCTGTGTGCAGGTGACATCCCCATTTCTGGAGGTGGCCTGTGTGTACAGTAATTCTCGATGTGTTTCGGTGCTGCTGTTGGCTGGGGTAGGGTGAGCGTACCTGACATAGCAGAAAGGTGTTGATTTGATTAAAATATGCCTCTATTGTCTGGCAGAAGCCCTGAAGCCCCCTTTTACCCTTTCTGCTTGCAGAAAGAAGTGCAATTTTCATTCAGCATAGATGTTTCCCTATCATCCCTGAAGCTAATTTTTTTTTTCCTGCAGCAGTTTTGGTGAAATTATGTATCACTTGTGATAATTCATTTTAAAAATTCCTGAGCTGTGTGGCGTACTTTCATGAAAATTCATTTAGATAAAATTAGATATTATTGTTTAATGAGGTGGCATTTCAATTTAGACCTTGCATCATGCATATACCAAGAGTTTTTTATGGAATAGTTAGGTTCATTTGAGTAATAAAGGCTGAATCATGGGGGCTTTAATTCTTAATCGCTGTGAGGATTGTTATCTGTGGGATGTGAGCTGTCTTAGTGGTATTCAATCAAGTGTCCACTTAGCCGTGACCAGAAGTAATTGCTCCCAAGTGGGTTGCACAATGACCTGTTAATACTTGCTTTGACCCTCTGACCTTGTCTGCCCCATTGTTTAGGATTTTATAGCGAGCGAGTCTGCATTTCTGTGGGGTCAAGTAGATATCTGAGGTCAAACATTTTCTGATTACTCCATGGTGTACACTGTAAGTCTGTGGAGTTGTTGCATAGCAATAGTCACCGCTCCAGAGCAGGACGCGCAGGGTTGGGAAATTGTCTTCCTGAATGCATGTAAACAGTTTAATATTTTACTGAAAGAAGTTCATCTTGTAAATTAGGTATGAATAATGCATTTGTAATTACTACTCATGTCTTTAAACACTTGTGTCTTAATTGGCTTGGGTATTTTTTTAATGTATTTGCGTTTTGTCTGGGAAGTTAATTGTAACTTGCAGAGATGGCAGGCGAGTTGCGTAGACTGGGAATGGCTTTGTCCTGCATCCCTTTGGCACCTGGGCTTGTGTCAGTGCTTTTGGATGAGTTGAATTGGGGATTGCTTCATCCCTGCCTCGGACTGCTGCCACACATTATTTTATGTGCCTCTCACAGCCTTCCAGAATTAGTTTGACCTACTTGTTGATGTCTGCGACCCGTGGCCAGTTGGGATGTCCTGTGTTAATTTATTGGCCATATTTAAATGTTGCTGGAAGCGTGGTCATGTTGTGCGGTCATTTGCAGGGGGACTGGCCGTGCTGTGTAGCTGAAATGTGGTATTTTCTTAGCAGTGTATCTGGCACAAACAAAGCCTTGGTATTGTTTGTAGTGCTACTCCCTCTTTTCATGTCGTGTTTCCTGAGTTCAGTAGCCAAAACACTTCTGCACACCCTTCAGCCTCGTGGGTCAGCTTTGCTCTGAAATAACCTGCATGCCCATCCCTCTGCATTGCATCCTAGCACAAATATTTTGATCGTTGCTCCCTGAGCAGGGCTGGTGGGATGACACAAAGCAGTTGGATCAGGATACAGTTTGGGGACAAAGACAGCTAGCATTCCTCTGAGAGAGGCAGACTATAGGCAACTGAGTAAGCAAGAAGCGAGTGCTAGAGACAAAATTATATAGCATATGTGGGGGAGAAAAACAAAACAGTGACTCTGTTTCCACTGCCAGAATATTTCAAAACAAACAAACAAGAGCGTGCAGCAAAGCACGCCTTGCAGCGATGGGAACCTGTGGGTTTTCCTCACTATGCCTGAGGCTGTGAGTGGATCTGCTCCCACCAGAATGCTCTGGAAAGTTTGGACTGTCCCTGCTCTGATTCTCACTTAATGGATGCTTCACTGGATGGAGCCATCTCTTGTCCTGGGGCCTGCAAAGATCCCTGGTAAGTGGGACCAGGAGTGGGGAGCTTCACCCTCCTTCCCTCGCAGCCAGTAGGGTGGGGAGGCTGTGGGGGTCACTGCTGGAAAGGCAGCAGTTCTTACCAGGTGTATGGTTTAGGGTTGATGGTTACAAAAAAGGTGTGCCAGGACAAGAGCAAACGGCGTCAGGTTGTGCTGGGGAAGCGTAGTTCAGATTTAATGAAAAGTTTCTGCCCTGAAAGGGTGGTCGGTCACTGAACAGTCTGCCTGGAGAGGTGATAGAGTGGTAGAGTCACCATCCCTGGAAGTGTTCAGAAAACGTATGTATGTAGTGCTTAGGGACGTGGTTTAGTGGTGAACATGACAAAGCTGGGTTAATGGTTGGATGCTGGTCCCGTGCTGGGAGGAACTCGCTTCTGGGAGAAAGATCTTGTGCCCAATCCAGAATAAACAGAGTATTTCTTAACTTTCAAAAGGAATGTAAGCAGATGCCGTGGAAATGAAAGAACCCATTTAACACAGATACTGCAACCTTGATCTTGTTTTGCTTTTTGGGGTTTTTTTTCAAATGTGGGAAAACATCTGAGATGTTACAGAGGGTTTTGGGGAAGCCTGCATTTCCCACACGCTTGGGTCTGTGCAATGCCTTTGTAGGTGGTGTGTGGTTTGTGTCAGTCGTCAGTCAGGTGCTAATGGTGATAGAGCTGCATGCAGCCTCTGAACCCAGCGCAGAGCACATTGATCTCTGCAAGCACATTTGTACAAGCTGGGGGAGCTGCAGGCTTGTAGCCACAGTTTTCAGCCATCTCTAGAGTTTCTTTCTTTCTGTAGCTCAGGCGAAGGCAGAATTCCACTTCAGCCTCAGACATGGCTGTGATGAGCCCTTCCTTTGCCGCGATATCAATTTAGCTATTTCATCTTTTCCCCTGCAGACTAAGCAGCAGCACAGATTGGCCGTTATAATTAATTTCGTGCAGGAAACAGGAGCTGAATGTTCCAGCATCTCCGATTTTCATTTCGGTTGGAGAGGGCATTCCTCATACCTGCTACTCTACCAGTTACAATCATTTCTATGAAAATATGACACTTCTCATGGGACTGGGTCTGGAGATGAAGGCTTAGGGGATCAGCGTAGCATCCTTGTTGGATGCAGATTGGAGCAGCTGTTGATCCAAGTGAAAAAAAGGATTAAAAAAAATCTACGAAGGTTGCTGGGATGTTTTGTGGCACTTAATAAGCTTTTCCTGTTACGACTGGTTGCATCTTGTTGCTTTTCTGAATCCACTGTCAAGACTGCAACACAAGAAAGTGAAACTCCTGTGTCAGCCTAGCCGTATCCTCACATGATAACGGTGCCCTGTGTCTCCTTCCATTAGTCTGTGTTTTGAAAAGGTTTTTTCTGTTAATGCTGTGTACCTGTTAGCGTGGTCCTTGGATGCCTTGCAGAGTTGCTCCTGCCAAGCACTGAACAGCCCTAAGAGTTGTCAAAACTTTAAATGAGAAGCAGCGACGCTCGGCACCTTCCAGGATAGAGCAATTTGAAGAAAAAAAATAAAAAGCAAACTACCCCGCACAACAAAAAACATGAGATGTAGTTATGCAAATTATGACCTTTAAATGCATTTTATATTTGGATTGAGGTTGCTAACGCATTCTTTCCAAGTTCTGTCTTTTCAGTGCAGTTCTGCTTCAGGTGCTTCTCCTTTGTACTGGT
The DNA here is from genome assembly GCA_008694505.1 of Cyanoderma ruficeps. Classification (NCBI taxonomy): domain Eukaryota; kingdom Metazoa; phylum Chordata; class Aves; order Passeriformes; family Timaliidae; genus Cyanoderma; species Cyanoderma ruficeps. The sequence goes on along the minus strand of VZDJ01000056.1, from coordinate 9,074,008 downwards.
GGTGCCGAGCGGTGCCGGCGCTGCGGAGGGAGCGCGGGACACGATGGCTGGGAAAAGCAGCCACCAAAGTGCTCTGGGATGGGTAGTGCTCAGCGAGAGAGGAGCCTAAAGAGGTGGATTTTAATTTCTCTGGAGGGCCCGAGCACATTAACTAGATGGCAGATTCCTCATTATCTAGATGGATTAAAATTGGTATCATGGCTGATGCCTATCCTGACTAATACGTGTAAGTAACAGCTCGCTCTACTAGAGCTATTGGATGTGGCTTGGGTGGAGGAGAGGAATTGGCTTCTGCGGAGGATATTTGCAAAAAGTCACATTTCCACCATATGGTAGCAGGAGTCTCTTTGGATGCAGGTTTTGGATGGAGTCCTCTGTTGCTGTAATCTGGTTTGTCCTTTTTCTACCACTAGTTCTGAATCATACCAACTACTTGGACTCTTCTCTGTGTTTCCTGAAGGACGGTGGGAACATTTCTGCTGGCTCAGCTGCCTTTCGCCTCTTACTTCATCTTGATGAAGAAGTAAGGTCTGGAGCACTGAAGGAGAAATTTTGTGTCAGTAAGGAGTGAGAAGGGCTAAAAAAAAAAAAATTAAAAAAAAATCAGGAGATTCTGCCAAATTTAAAAAAAAAGAAAAGAAGGAAGACACCATGAACCCCATCAATCCTGATTTAGGTCTGGCTTGTGACAAATCATTATGTAGGAAGGGAGATATCCCTTTAATTTTTAATAGCTTTGCCGTGAAGTTTTATTAGGCAATAATCTGGATCCTGAGTGGATAAAAGATAAGTGTGAGGGCCAAGTAATTCTTTCCTCTCCTGCGCAGCTGAGAGAAGGGAGAGAGGGGTCATGGCGAGCCGGCTGCCTCCTGAAGCTCAGAGCAGCATCCTTCTGTGTGCCACAGGCTCACCGAGTGCTTCCAAATGGATGTTTACAACATAAATATGTTCAGGATGTGGGTAGCGAGAGAAGTGTGGGAATAGACGCGAAGGTGCATGGGAGTGGGGCTGCGAAGGGGGAGGTGTGAAGAGAGCCAGGAGAGTGTGATGCACATTTTGCAGATAACTTCTCTTCGGGTACCTCCTTCCAGAGCCTGGGTGTGGACTCCCTGCTCCTACCAGCGTGTCCTGGGGTTTCTGTTTGCTGCAGAGAGGTTCTCTCCCCCGTCTCTGCTCACGTCACCGGCCCCTTGCTTCCAGAATGGTTTATTTCCAGGGACCAGCGGCTGATAATGAGCAGAGATTGGTCAAGTAGCTTAATTTGTAGTTTGGTGGTTGGTGGTTGACGTTTCTCACTGTATTTCCCAGGCACTGAATGCAATAGACACTTCACTGGCACTTAATAAAGCCGTGCAGGGCACTCCTCGATAATGCAATCCTTATGCCAGCCCGGCTGCTAAACCCAGGAGTCCCTCAGGCAGTAGCAGACAACTCCACTTGGCGTTGCTGCTTGTTTTACTCCTGTCTCAGATGACTAGGCAGCATTTCGGGGATTTTAAGGCAGTGTGTTATTGCAGTATCTGGGATGAAATTACCACTTACAGATGTTGAGGTGACAATCTGAGTCCCTTTGGCTGTGGAGCTCCGGTGGCTCGGGCAGGCTGGTGGTGTGGGGTACCTTCACTGCACTGTGACAGCCACCAGAAATGAGCATCTGGCCCTCTCTTGTCATTTTCCCCCTTCTTTTTTTTGAACATCTGCTCGCCTGATTGTTTTCTGGTTTTGTTATTTTTTGTTCTTTTTTTTTCCCTTTTCTGTGGCTCTTTTAATTTGTGGTGAATGTGTGTTTAATGTAAGTAAGATGTTAGCTTCTGTCTAGTTTTTCAGCGAGCATTCCAGTAATTACTGGAGTACCTTTGAATGCTACAGCTGCTATTTCTAAGTTAGGGAATCACATTTTCCAAGCATTTATAACTGAACTCACGTGGGTAAAACTTGGCATTCAGATTGCCGTCCCACATATCTTATTTTGTCTTGATCCTTTAAGTTGGTGTATCAGCTTTGTATTTGATTAAAATGGTAAAAATGGCTTCTTGCTGCTTTGGATGGGCTTGTAGTGATGTTGTTTTATGAAATTGTTTTAATTTTCTTTTAAATCTGTTGGTTTGGGCCCTGAAATTACTTATTTTTTTGACTACTGCTGTAGGCTGGTGTCTCTTTTTTTTTTTTTCCCTCTTTCTCTGTCCTCCTTAGCCCTTATTAGTGTGAATCAGTCACTATTATTTTAATATTAGTTGGGTTTTTTATATTGCGTCTCTAAGGAACTTCTCAGAGCGTGGTTTGATCCTTTCTGCTGATGTCAGGCAATCTTTTCATGCCAAAGGATGCTGGCTAAGGCCAGGCTTCCCACCTCGTGCCCTCGGTGCTGTGAACTCAGTTTTTCCAAGTGCTGCTGGAGGGCTGTGCGCCGAGTTGATTTTAGGAGATTTAAAAAACAACCATCACGGTTTTAAATTCAGCTTCTCCCTTCATCACAAATAGATGCATTCTGTCCATAGGGTTGGGAGGATGCCCCTGGGTCGGCCGCGCCGGTGGCAGTGCTTTGCTTTGCATTATTGGAATGCTGGGTGGATTTGAGGATGTCCCAGTGCTGTCGTCACGGCTCCAGCCCAGCAGCTGCTCTGCAGCATGAACTGGCTCACTCTCTTTTTCTCTCCCTTTCTTCATTTTCAAGCTGTGATGTCTGGTCCAGAGGAAATGTGATTTTTTTGCATTTTTTTCTGCTCAGGAAGTGTTGGGGGTTTTTTAGGTTTTTTTGGGGGGGGGGTTGGTGGTGGTGTTCTTGTTTTTCTTCTTGTTTTTTAAACCGTTTTCTGGCTCTTACAAGTTGAAATGTAACAAGGGGGGAAAAAAAAGCCCAAAGGAAGAGATCTGAAGTTTGACCTCCAAATACACTTAGTAGATGTGGTGGAAGTTACAGAGCTTTTCTACGGAGTAAATAAAGTACAGCACATGGTTTGTTTCTGTGGGCAGGTGTGCCAAATGTAGGGCAGATGAGTTAACAATAAAACCTAAAGTGATTGATCTGGTAGAGCTAAGGACTTAAATAAATGAAATTATTTAAAAACACAAATTTTATGGAAAGGTCTCAGAATAAAAGTCTGAGAATACAGCTGGACTTAATTAACTACCAGTATTAATTTATGCCGTTGGTATACCAGCAATAGTTTTATTCCCATTTTAATATTTGAGCTGCTTGACTCTTACTTTTGGTAAACGTCCCTTTTATTGGACAAGTAAAATGATATTTCACGTGTAGTTGTGCTTTGATTACATACATTCAGGAGAGAAACATATACAAACTTGGAGGATAGATGGTGGAGTTCAACGTGAACTGTGGTTTTATTTGCATGTTACTCTAAGCTGGTATTTATAAGCCCTGCAGTACTTGCTGCTCCCTGCTTCTCCCATGGGAGGTAGATTCAGATGCACGAGCCTTGGAGGAACACCCATTTCTTTCCCAGGATCAGTGAGGTTAGGAAAAGTTGTGCCCGTGTATACAAGACTGTTTTTAAGTGGCTGTTCTAAATTAGAATAAATCTGTGTCCCACCAATTAAGCTTTGAATGCACAGCCGATACCGCTCGCTATTTTAAACAAGCAGCATAATAAACACAAAAAAAAAAATAAAACATTTCAGAGAAAATACTTGGATTTCGAGACGTTAATTTAGACATTAGATTCGTCGTATACAATCTGTTTCACGGGGATTTAAAAAGCATTATTGCCACCCTGGGTACACTGGAGTAAAGATGAAACAGCATCAGGGAATGAGTGTCCAGTGAGCTGTCTGCAGGATGCTCATGGGCAGAAAATGACCCAAAATGCCCTGCCCGTGGGGCCTGTGGGTGCCTGGGGGGGTGGGTTCCCCGCCCCAGGACCTGCAGGGAGAGCATCCAGACAGGGCTGTGGATTTTGGCTCACGGACGTTTTCAGAATCGCTTAAACTCGGGGAATTCATAACTTTGGAATTCAGCAGATTTGCACAACTCCGTGCATCTGCGCCTCCGCCAGCGCACGCCGGCTTCCTGCCTGCCTCACCCTGAGCATCCCGGGCTGGAAATCTCCTGATTAATGGCCCCGCTCACGGGTTTGGGCTCCCAGCATCTTATCAGCAGCCCTGGGAAGGTGAAATCGGTCATGGCTGGGAGGGAATGGCAGCGCTGGGTGAGCCCAGGCCGGGCTGGGGCGGCTGCTCTGTGGTTTGTTGTGTCTGGTTTGGTTCCTACTTTTCAAGTTGCAGTTGCATTTGGTCATTCGAGGCTTATTTTCCTAGTCTGGCCAAGCCAGCAGGATCCCCGTGCGCTGCAGGGGAACATAAAACATCAGCCTTTAAGCTGGAGTGCTCAGCAGATAAGGATTTTAAGACTCTTGCATCATGCGCTGTGTCTTATGGGCTTACTTAGTATACTCCATTTGATTTAATTTAGATATTGAATAAGGAGAAACACTTTAAAAGCCAGAAAAAGTACTGCACGTTGTAGCGCCTCTTCTTTCCCCATTGCCTTCAAGACAGATGGCCGGGAGGGCCAGCTTAGGCTGTGATTACATTTATTTAATTGTAGGCAGTAATAGGGTGTTTTCAAACTGCTTAAAAATGATGTTACGCCTTATCTGTGAAGGGTTTCAAAAAGCCAGCAAGAATTCCTTGGCCTTTTGTTTCCTTTCTTATTTTCCGTGACTAAACGTAAAGAGTAAGTTTTCAACCTTTTCAAGGATTACGAAATGTGCAAAATTAGTGGATTATTTCAGTCGAGGGCATGGAAGCCAGTGGGTGGCTCTGCCAGTGGTCTTCCCCTTCATTTCCCATCCCATAAATACAAATACAAACTGTAACCGAGTTGCTGTAAATGTTGCTCGAGCCCTGCCGGGTGGCCATTTGTCCTGCTAAAAGGGTCGGTTTGTTGCGTGTTTGTGTTGGCAGGATTGGGGAAGGCTGGGGAGCAGGAGGAGCTGTTGGATGGTGTTCCCAGGAAATTGGGTGACCCTCTGGATGCGGTTTGCTTGGCGTGGCTGTGCTGCGTGAGGGGCTGGACGTGGTGGCCGTGCTGGTGTCACCACCCTGCAGGAAGCTGTGACAAGGGGCTGCTGTCTGTGCACAATATAGATGAGCAGAGTAGCAAAACTGCCACAGAACATTTTAGTGCAGCAGTGAGCGGGGAGCTGGCAGGAGAAGGGAAATATTTGCAAGTCGTAAAGGAAGCGGGTTCAGGAGTTCTGAGGTGGGGTTGGGATTGTTTGCAAAGATCTTTCGGCTGGCCAAGATGCTTGTGCTGGATTTCATCACTGTAACAAGCTTGCCTTTCACTAAACACCACAAAAAGTGCCTTTGGATTATAACAGATTTGCATTTATTATTTTGCACAGTATATATTTATATAATACGTTCTTGCATTCATTTATATATATAGATAACTTTGCATTTGAGAGTATTAGTTGCTGCATGAGTCTGCACCACCCTGCAGTAATCACGGCTGCACGTTCTCTCTCAGTCAGTGAGAACCTGGGGGATCTTCAGAGTGGGTGAAAATTATCCCAGACATAGGTTTAAACAAANGGGGGGGGGGGGGGGGGAAAGGGCAAAAGAAAAACAGGCCTCCCAAAAGCTGTGGTGGAACCTGGTATTAGCAAATGCTTCTAGGAAGTTTGACTGAGAGCCATATGGCAATGTGGGGAGTATTATCCATCGCTCCAGAAGTTGGTCTCTGAATCAGCCTATTGACTTCAACAGCACTTAATCATGTGTTTTAGCTCTTCTTTGAAAAGGCTTGCATTCCTGAATCATGTCCTCCGATTTTAACCACTAGACGGTACTTTGTTGTGTGGTAGCAGACAAGTTCAGTCATATTTCTGTGACTAAGTTTGCAAGTTGTGACTGCATCACTAGTGAAGTATGCTGATGAATATTCCCCTTCTTATCAGAATCCAAACGTTTGCCACTGTTCCTGAATTTTAGGGTGAGACTCAGTCACTTCTGGGAAGGAGTTGGTGAGATGCTGTGGGATCCTCTGAATGTTCTGTGTTCATCTGTAGCGTTGTGGATGCTGTGATGGAAACAGAAGCAAAAACAGGGATCTCAGATTACTGCCTTGAATTCTGCTTTCAAAATCCCTGAGTGTTGGTGGTGGTCAAGCCCATAAAATAAACCAAGAACTAGTCATGCGGGTCCAAATTTGGATTGTGTTTGGATGCTGAAGGGACTGCGGAGCCTCAGATGTGGCTCTGCTGTGGCAGGGGCAACTTGGACTCTGGTGGAAGCAAAGGTGGGTTCGTGTGCCTTTTTGGGATACACTGATGTGTGTCCATGGCATACACAAGTGCCCCCTGCACCGGTGGAGCTGCCAGGAGCCAGGTCTGGGTGCCCCCAGGTCCCTTGGGCTCTGTTCACAAGTGCCACAGAGCAGAACTGCAGGGGAGGTTTGTCCCCTTTCCTGCTGCAGGACTTCCCAGGGATTCCTGCTCTACGCTGTCCATTATTAAAAGAAAACACTGGGGGAGTGTGCCACTACCTGGCTTGGCACACAGAGTGCCCAAATCCCTGTCCCAACCCTTTCCTAGTGAGGGGGTGCACGGGCTTCGCTTTCATCCCTAAGATTCATTATATTTCAGCAGAATTTTTTGTCTCACCTTTCTGTGTTTTTACAGCTAAAGCAGTTTTTACTTCCCAACTTCCAACATCTGGAATTCGGTTTCAGTTTATTAAAAAAAAAAAAAAATCATAATCCGCAGTCTGGATGAAACACCAATGCCTTTGTATTTGTCCGCAATTTTTAGTTTCAATTTTGTATCCTTGGTAAATGCCAGAAGTCCCAAGTCGTTGCATGTTCAGTAGCTGCCGTTCCTTAGGCTTAAACCATTTTTTTTTTTTTGATTCGTTTTTTTCCTGTTAGACACTTTTCTAATTGGGGATAATACCAAAATGATTAATCAAATTAAGCATGAGAGCAAAGTAGCTGGTGCACAAAGCTGTGTAGTGGTGCTGGGTTCAGCAGCAAGGTTCTCTCCCTGTTGCTGCAGTTCCTTAATGGGCCTCTCAGGCTCTGGGTGTTTTTTTTTTTTTTTTTTAATAAGGTGCTGTGTAGATCCCATTGACTTCAGTTGTTGATTGGGATGCCTGACAGCCGGGAAATTAAGCCCCTTCTTTGTGGCCGAGTTGAAGGCCAGATTTTCAAGGATTTTCAAATGCTTAGCACCCATAATTGGTGTTAGAGTTTTATTTTTTAATTTTTTTTTTAAAAGTTCACTTCACATTTGGACGTATAAATAAGGGTGAGAGATTATGATACTTGTAGCAACTGGTGCTGCTGGGATATAATGAAGTTTCTTTAGCACAACCTGACTAATGAGCTGCTTACTTCCCCCTCCCAGTAAGTTTTGTTCTTCTGCATTTCTGCCTTGTTTGCGGATGCTGAGCATTCCTGTATATTCTCCTCCTGGAGGAGAAACTTCCTTGCTTCAGCTGCATTTTTCTGTGTTTTTCTATAGTGATTGTGAGGGACAAGGAGGGGGAAGAATGAGTTGAGTAAATTAGACAACTGTTGGAAAAAAAGGGGGACATGCAAAATCAAGTGTTCTACTTGCGTAATCTGTTTAGCACCGGCGAGCCTCGGAGCCTTGTGGGACACGGGAATAAAAGGAACATCTGTGCAGGCCACATGGCATGCTCCAGAGGAGCCCTCCATCCCAGGCAGCTCCTCTCTATTTGCAAATAAAAGCTCCAACCAACATCAAAAAGTTGAGGTGGATCCCGGCTGAAAGGGGAGAACAAATGTTACCACTCGGTGCAGTGAGGTTCCCCTTGCAAGCAGACTTTGTGGTCTTTTTAGGGATGCTTTGGGCATGTGTTTCCAATGGAGTTTATTTAAAGGGGGGGGAAAAGGAGGAAAAAAAGGAGGAAAAAGGGAAAAGGTTACTTATTTTCGAGAAAAAATTGTCTGTATTGAAAACATTTTAGCTGATCATCTCAAGCTGCAGTCAAAATATATTAGGTAGCAATAAGAATAAGGATGTTAGGAGTTTTTTAGGGGGGTATATTTTGTTTGATAGGTTTTTGGCAGTTGGGGGGTTTTTTTTGTTTCTTTTTTCTTTTGTTTTTCTTCTTTTTTTTTCACACCTGGATGTAGACATCCTGACATCCCAAGGCTTTCCTGTCTGATCTTACTCCCTTTATTTTGCTGCTGGTTCTGGTGGCTGATAAACAGCTCCATGGTTAGGCACAGCCCTGGGGAGCTCCTCTGGCCTCACTCCCCCAGGACACTCGCCAGAGGGGAGGATAAACAAGCCAGCAGTATGTTTTATTTCCATTTGGAACCTGTTAGAGTGCAAGGACACATCTAGTTTGGTGCTTTGGATTTTCTAGACAGGCTGTACTGTTTTTAACAGTGTCATGTATCAGCAAGCCTGGTAATCTGTACCAAGAAGGCAAGTATTTTTTAATATGTAAATAGGAAAGGATGGTGTTTCATCTTTATTCCAATGTACCCAGGGTGGCAATAAAGCTTTTTAAATCCCTGTGAAACAGATTGTATATGGCAAAATTAATGTCTCAACTCTCCAAGTATTTTCTCTAAAATATTTGAATTTTTGCGTTTATTATGCCGCTTGTTTAAAATAGCGAGCGATATCAGCCGTGCATTCAAAGCTTAATTGGTGGAACACAGATTTATTCTAATTTAAAACAGTCACTTAAAAACAGTTTTGTATATATGTATACATGGGCACAACTTTTCGTACAGTTGTCTGGTTTGGAGCAGTCTCTTAGGCACTGATGTACAAGTTGAACCTGTTTTCTTTTGTGCAACATGGCTTTGAGAAATCATTAGCTAAACAGGGTTCTGGAGTTGCAGTGCAGTCAGTAAACAGCCTGACACGAGTCGTGCGTGAGATGATTGAAGCTCTGCCTTTGATCAGGCCTGGGTTGTGCCAGATACAGTCCCGCGGTGTGTGTTGATACATGTGTGGATGTATTCCTGTGTTGGTGAAAGCTACTTTAATGAAAAATTGGCCAAGTAGCAAAATAACCTGTCCATCAGCGATTGCCACAGCAGGACGATGATGGAAGAGCAGCAGAAGGAGCTGCAGCCATGTGCTCATCTGTGTCACCCTCCTCTGGCAGGGCATGGGTATCTGGAGATGCTCCTTTTTCAGTCACATTTATCGTTTATTTCCCCAGCCCCTTTCTGACTCGTCCCGTTCCTTACCATCATTCTGTAAGGACTCTTCCCCTGCCACCTGCTTTCTCCTTTAAACTGGGCTCTGTTCTGATGCCCTGTGTGGTGTTGGGGGGATGTTTTGCAGTTTTGGGGGGACTGGTGTAGGTCACCTGGCCCGATCTGTGTAGCAGTCCTTGACTCGCTCTGGTGGAGCATGGGAATTTCAGATACTTTCTTGTTTTGCAGCAGCTTACTGTTTTCTCCCACTGCACCTCTTCTCATTCCCCTGTGCATGCTCTGCTGCCTCTCAGGTGTGTCCTGCCCTTTGCAGAGCTCCCCTCACACCCAGGCAGCCCTTGGCATGGGTGGCACTTCCAGCCTGTGCCACCCAGGCACTGCTGGCTGTGGTGCTGTTCCTTCACAACTTAAACTCGTGACAGCTCTTCAGTGCATCAGGTGCTGCAGCCAGTTTTGCAGTATAATGTAGGAAATGATGCTCTGGGTTCCTTCAAAAGCCCCAGGAGCAGTTGGACCCCAGAGTGGGGATGCACAGAGAGGGAAAGGTGAGGGATCTCATGCTGATGAGATGAAGTCCACGGTGATCTGCCCGAGCTGTGTGCCTCTGCCTTTGAGATTTAAATTGTGAAATATTAAAACTTGTCTTTCAAATCTGCTCAATATTACGAAGATTAATTTTTGTTGGGGGCAGATTAATAGGTTTCCTATTCTGATTAATACAGTGATAATAAAAACGTTGTGATTGCTGGAATTAATGAAGCCCAGATTCCTGTTTCAAGGTTTGATTGACTTTGTACTTCAGTTATGCTAAAGCTGCTGCATCTCATTGCCCCTTATTGAGCTGTAGCCTTCGAAGAATCCGTATGGGAGGAGGGCAGTGTTCCTGCACGTCTGTGTTACAGGGCTGTATTGGAGGCCCTGTCAAAAAAATGTTTTGGGGAAGGTTTGCCAAAAATTGATCAAGGGTTTTGCTCATGTTGCAGTAGTATTAAGAGTTTCTGTATCTTTAACCCAGCATGCTATTTTTGTGAAAGTTGTAGAAGAGGAGTGGCCAACTCAAATGTGTGGGCACATCATTAAAAGCTTCAATTTGTCAATGCCAGATCGAACTGGAGTGTGTGGGTAGATCATTAAAGGCTGGAGTTTATCAGAACCGATCTATAATCTGTTCCTCTCGCTCCTCCACCCTTCCTCCCAGCAGTACGGGTTGTTTCTCCAGGATCTCCAGCGCTGAGGTCCATGGAAGTGCCTGAGCTGCCTGTGTGCCCCTGGGCTGTGCTGGGCTCCCTCCTGGCAGGCAGCTGCTGTGCCCAGAGCCAGCTGGCTCTCAGCGTGAGCTGATCCAGTGGGTTTGGAGGCCACCAGTGGGGCAAGCCCCAGAGTTAATGCCGTGAGAACTCGTGTCTTTGGGAGCTCTCTGCTCCCATTAATCCAAGGGATTCAAAAGATGCAGGTGGGGCTGGGTGCAGAAGGTACATGGTGATCATGTAGGCTTTGTTCCCTTGGGAAATCTGGCTGAAGAAATGTTTTGTGGAGTGAGGTCAGTTTTTGATGGCGTAAGAAGCATCCATTTCTCCAGGTGCGCTGTCAGAGTTCAGGCCAAGCTGGATGGATGGAATGTCTTTGCCTCCTCCCTGTACTGCTTCTTATTCCTTGGGTAGAAGCTCTCTCAGCTTCCAAATCTGCTTGTTGGCATAACGGTGCCAAGTTATTCCTTATGTTGAGGAAGGATGGGAGGAGTCATCTGCAGGTGAGGACAGTACTTCTGTACACTGTAGCCCTCATCTTCTGCAGACCACATATATTATTTAGACAGTAATTTTGCTTCAAAAATCTCAAGCATTAACTTTTTTTAGCAAGCATTAGCTAAAATGAGCCTCAATTCCTCATCTTCTAAAGGGAGCTAATGATACTTTCCTGCCCTGTAGATGTACCATGGATAAAGATCAGTTGAATGCTGTGGTGCAGCAGGTCAGCTGGAGAAATCTCGTCCCAACATATGCAGATGCAGCTTTCTGCTCAGCTACAAACCCATCTGCATATCTGTCATCAAGCACAGCAATAAAGCAAGGCTCGGATGTGTGTCTCTGACACTGCTCCATTGCTTCTCTCAAGTGCTCTGCCCCTCATGAATAAAATACAACCAATGCAAGATGCAGGTCACTTTTGGTTTGCAGGTATTTCAGAGTCTCTGAGAAAGAAGTAATTTTTAGCATAAATGCTGTTTAAAAACCCCTTTTGGGTCTATTTTTATTGTGTAGCACAGTTTTCTAATAGGGTCACATAATCCCTATATTTAGATTTCTGAACCCTTGTGATCTTTTAGCCGTTGCGCATTCAGCAAAGAACGGGAGAAAGCCCCAGGGCCAGAGAAATACCTGGATTTTGTCTTACAAAATTTCATGCCGTTGTTGCTAAGACAGAAGCTTCCAGATGTTCCTCAGGAAGGCTGCAGTGGACTGCCAGAATAATTAACTCCATGAAATTAATTTGGGGATAGCAGTACTTGCCCCTGTCGGAGCGCTGGTGGATGTGGGAAGGCTGGGAACAGCCACTGCCTTGGGGATGCTGTTGAGGGTGAGGACTGAGGAATGAAGGGCTCAGAAGCACCACAGGTGATTTTTGCTTTTGTGCTTTTTCTTCTTCCAAGTTTTTCAAGATGTTTTTCTCCGTTGCAAAGTTTGCTTTGTCCCTTGGGGTTTGCTCTGCAGGTCCCTGTCGTGCAGAAATCCTGGGAGCAGAGCCTCTCCCAGGTGTTGGTGCATCCAGAGTATGCCCTTCCCCAGTTTGGGCAGGCACCAGAGCTTCTGTTTAAATCCCATGTGGTTTCATAGGTGTGATGCAGAACAGCCCTGGGAACAGCTCTGGTTGTATTCCTGAGTTGTTACTCCGTGCAGATACTTTATCAGTGAAGACATTATACGTCTTATTTTAAAATACCCTTATTAGTAAAATGGACGTTTCATTTGTACAGTAGCTTCCTCTGAGCTAAGATAAGCTCAATCTGTGTGACTAATAGCTGGGGAAAAAACATACTAATTGGTATTTTTTAACTGATGTTTGCAAATTTTGCCTTTCCACCCTGAACATCAAATAGTTTTTATATGTGTTTTTCCTTACCTCGGAGGAAAGATTAATGCTAACAAGAGATTGTACGTTTTATTGAGGTTTTATCAGGATGCAGTGAGTGAAGACAGAGAGTAAATAAATAGTTCAGAAACTCAGAGAGTGTTATATTTTGATAATGCAAAGTAGGTTAGAGTATGTGGATTTTGTGCTCAGTACAATATTTTCAGGCAGAATGTGGATTTGGATGGTGACACATTTTGGTATTTAGAAGGAACATAAGCTCTCCTGTCGGAGGAGCACGTTGCAAATGTAAAATAAGCATTTGTCTCTAAAAACCTTTCTTAATATTGTAAGTTTTTGTTTTATTTAAAGCCAAATAGAGTCTGCTGTGTGATAGTTTGATACATAGACATGCTTCTGTAATGCTCCCCCCAGCTCCAGCATTTATAACCACATTTTACTTTCAAAGGAAAACGATAGGCTTTGATATGATTCTAACTGAGTGAAGTTTTAAAACATGTTTTTGTCTTTCAGTCTCCTGAGAACATTTTTTCTGAGTGACTCCGGCTTCCAGACACATTTGCCATGAGAAGGGTTCCAGTCCTTTCCTGTATTTGCCCTGAGTCATGAATGGATATGTGTGATGCCTGCAAGTAAAACTGGTGAGTTGTCAAGCCTGAGTTTGCAATAACTCTCACTTATTCTTTCTTACAAATTATCTTTCCTTCATTTTTTTTCTCCTCTTTTTAATATGGTGGTGGGGGGATCGTATTGTCTGTCTTTAAAAGCAAGTCACCACTATTCTTAAAAATACCCAAAGCAAACCTTCATTGTCATGAAATAGCAGAAATATCAAATATTACCCATACAGAAAAAATATCCCATTCCTTTCTTTCTTCTTTTCATCCCCCTACGAACTGTGAGGTCTTTGGTGGTGAAACTGGAGTTCAGTCATGCAGGCAAAGCTACTGCCCAAAACTGAAGCCTTGCAGATAGACAGGATCTAAACCAGGCTTATGTGGGCAATTCGTGTCGTGATTAAATGTGAATTTGGAGAGGTCTCCTTGCCATCATGTGTCACATGATGGACTCTCAGAGGAGCCATTGCCAACAGATAATTAGCTCCAGCAGCAAGTCCAGCTGCACTTGCATCCCAGTGACAAAATGGTATCACTGGTACACAGGAGAGCTTCACCTTGGTGCTGCTGCCCAGCCTGGGGGACATAGCATTGGACAGCCTGCTTTGATCAGGCTCAAGAGGCTGCTGGAGTGAGGTTCCTCCTCTGTTAAGGGCCATTTGCCTTTCCTGGTGGGGTTACCCTCCCCCAGAAGCCCCCTGGTGCTTTTTGTGCCCTGCAAGGGGTGGTTGTGCCTTTTCCAGCTGTCCCCATCCCCCAGGAACCTGGCATGGGGAACCTTCCATGCCTGCTCCTCTTACCTGCCTACTCCTGATTGCCTCTCTAAATAACTGGGGTGAGAGGAGGGGCCATTTAGTTTGGGAAAACAAGAATCATCTCATTCTGCAGCAAAACTGGAAAGCCTGTGTAAGAAATCTTTCAAACCCAGGAAATCTGCATAATTAAATTGTGTAGGAATTGGGAGCACAAATTGTTTTTTTAAATAAATTCAGGTTTCTATTATATATTTAATATCCCTCTGTGTGTTGGAAAGTGCATTTCAATTCAAAGATTATAAAACCCGAGAAATTCATACATCAGTGAACTGTGAATTTTTTTTTTTAAGTTTCCATTTTTTAATTTTTTTTTTTCCAGAGGTAGCATAATTACCATGTCATTTAGCAAAGATTATAATAGCTGTTCAGTTTTTACCGACTGGTATAGTAAACAGTTGAATAAACCCATATGGCAGCTCAAAGTGTGCATAGAGGAGAGGGATTCTTACCATTTCTTTCATTGGTCTGAATTACCAACCTCACTGATAGAACCCGAGATCCCCAAATGGGGGCCAATTCCAGACTCCTCCAGTCATGCAAAAATTTCTCACCGCTCTGTCGCATATGAATCAATTGATTTTAATCACGGTGGTTAGGTAATTAATTATTTCTTTGTGCCTATAAAGTATGCATGGGAAACGTGGGGTTATATGCAAGGTACATGCCTCGATTCAAAGCACTCTGTGCATTTGCTTAATGCCTCTTTAGTAAATGTAAATAATGCCTGGGGTTGGAATCTCAATATCCAGGTACTGTTAAAGATCTAGGCCGGCATGGGCGAAGTGTGGCATCCCTGGGTGCTGTGACAGCCCCGTGGCACCACCTGTAATGCCACTTGGTGTCTGGTCTCAGGGTGGCAAACGGAAGGACCAGAGTGTTTCAAAGCATCCACCTGAAATACCAGGTTGAGTTATGGAGGTGTGGAGCTGTGGCCAACCAGCATCTGGAGTAAAGACAAAGTGTTCGAGTAACGTGCCCTCTGGATACCTTCACTATTAAAAAATAAAAGCAATGAGAAGAAGGATTGTTAACTCCCTCCAAATGCTGGCTTGAACAAAGAGAAAGACTCGCGCTGTTCCTCCTAAAACTCACTTACTTCCAGTTATCTTAAAATTTTCATGTCACATAATAGCTTTAAAATACCTTCTGAATGCATTAGACTCTCTAGGTGCTTAGAAATATTGCAGAATAATAACACGAAATGACCAGGCATTGAGCATTCCCACTGGAAAGGAGCAGTTGGCCCAAACTGGTGCTTGTGTTCATCTTAACCCTGATGTACGACCAGCCCTCCACCATAATTCTATCAAGAGATGGTAAGTTGCCTAGCAATGTGCTGACTGCAGAGGGTACGTGTCGAGCTAATTCAGTTTTTGTTCTCGTTTTCCTTGAGAGTTCAGCTTAAAGGAGTGATCCTTTCTCCGGCTGCAGCAAGAGCCACTTCTCGGCGGTCTCTCTTGTTCCGCGCTCGAGTGTCCCTGGTGATGTCAGGAATTCATTCACCGCCTTAAAGGTTTCCAGCTTATTGAGTAACCAAATGTGGTTTCTGCTGATTGTGTTGACTGAATACGTAGGGCCTTTCGAAGAGGCAAGGGTTGGTTTTTTTTTTATTTAAAGCAGAGCGTTTAGTTGTATACCATTTTATGGCAGGCAAAGGTCATCTGGGGTAAGCAGCCAGAACAGCGAATTGCCTCATTGCAGCACCTCGAAAAATAAGAGGAAGAAAGATACAGTAAAAGGTTTTAACAAATTGCTCCTAGTTATAAATTTTTAAAGTCGAGGAGCTGGTGCTGTATACGTTTTTTAAATTGGAGATAACCATGCTTGTAGGATAAATTGAGTTAAGAACGGAACAAATCAAAATAATGGGGTGGTACTAAAAGCCTGGTGGTGCTGCCGGCGGCGCTGAGCACCGAGCAGACCTGCTCTGCCAGGGACCTGCTGTGTCCCTGCCCTTCCCACGTGGATTTGTGGGGACCTTTCCACGTAACAGTGCCCCTCTCCTCCCTCAGTCCTCCCCTCTGGCTCCTGGTTACAGAAAGGGCTGGATTTGCCCCGTGATGCTTCTTGTGATACCCAGGGAGCAGGAGCCACGGGGGTTTGTCCGTGGAGCAGGAGTGGGTTCCCCCAGATGTGCCAACCCAGATGTGTTTCAGTGGGGTGGGGGGAGCTCCAGCCAGGCATCCCCTGGCAGAGCTGCTCCTGAGATAGAGGTGGCACCAGCCCAGGGATGTCAATTCTGTCCTTGCAGGATCTCCCTTGCTCCTTGTGGCATCAGTGGCTCCAGAAAGACTTTGTTTTTCTGAAACTTTTCTGTCCGTGGAACTTTCTCTGTGGCAGGGGGAGGAGAGAAGAAGTAATTTTAACAATTTAATAAAGTACATAATGTAAGTTTTATAAGCTGGTGTGAATGCTCCTAAGTATTTTGGTCTTTTTTCATAACACAATGAACCTAATATTGGTAAAAATACAGATCTTAGCTGCCACCATAAAGAGAGGCTAGATTTAATAAACAGTTATGAATGTTGGCAGCTGCCTATCAGATTGTATAACATCGGCTATAGCACATGAAGACAGTGTCAACTTACATTTTATCTCAGAAGTATTTTCAAAGCATTTATTTTGCTTTCTCTTGAGTCCTTAACCTAATTCAAGTTATATAATTGGCGGAATATTTTTCCACACCGCTAATTGGCTGGGTGCCAGCGTGGAAACCATTGTATGACTTGATGATGATCAGGAATTAACATGACATTTGCGTGGTGGTAATGGAATACATTAGTAATGTAATTCATGACTGTAAGAAAGAGACCATCATCTCCCACCTCTGATCAGCAGGAGGGGCTGGGAGGATGATGAAATGCTCCCAGCAGGCACCTCACAGCAGTGGCTGGCCAATCTCGATGTCAAATTTAGTTTTAAATTCTTCAGACAAAGCTGTAATGCTTACCAATTAATTACTACAAATGTCAATTAAAAATCTACCAAATAATGCAGTAAGATTAAATTTCAATTAAAAAAATTACATTTAACAAGGAAGATACAACATTATTTTAATGAATTCTGCTGAAGGTGACAGTTTATCTAGATATATTTATACCGTGTAGGTGGATCTAAATTCATTGGATGATGTTAACCATGTTACTCAGTGTACATATTAGTTTTGAAAATTATTTCGACTTTGGCTATGTCCTGGAGGAGCTGGGGCATCAGGGGGCATTTCTCATCACCAGGAAAAGGGGGAATTTCACGCCTTCTCAGTAAAGAAATCTTTTCACACCTCAACTGAAGGCTTTAGTGCAGAATTCTATCCTGACCAAATTTGTGGCGTTTTTCATTGCTTTATATTTAGAAAAACAAATAGAGCATTTTTGTTGTGGCAGTAGAGCAAACCCTGACTTTTCTACGTCTATAATGATTTCTTAGGACAGTTTTTCAAGTAATCTGTTTTATCATACAAATAATACCTACTATTCCAATAGATCACGTCTCAGGAAGAGATTTTGCTTTGCGAAGGTGGTGAACTTAAAAGTCCTGAGCAGAGCTTTTATCTGCAAGGCTTCACCCTGGCTCAGCAGAGGTTGTGAATGCATGATTAAAATGGCCTTGTTGATACTTGAGATGCTTGAAGGGATATTTTGAACCAGGAGTGGCACAGCAGAGATGCTGTGTGGCGTGTGAAGTTGTGAGTTTGCAGGTGTGTGTACCACAAACTCCTGTACAGCACCCGTACCTCTTTGGACACAGAGTGCTGAAAGAGCAAAGTGGGGCTTGTAGCTGGAGCTTTGTGTGGCAGCAGCTTTGTTTTTATTGCTCAGGGCAGTTTTTAGGCTGTTGGAGATTGAGCTGCTTTGGGAAGGCATGAGTGCCTGCAGTCGCCAACGTGGCACAGGGGCACAGCTGGGCTGTGCAAGTGGTTATCTTGGTATTAAAGTATTTATGAGATCTGAAAAATACTTTATCAGCGTCCTTGAACTTCTTTTCTCAGAGCTTTTGTTATGTTTTCACACCATCACATCTAGGTAAGAGGGAAGACGTAATTGAAGAAGCAGATTCTATGTGTCAAGCCAGCATGGAAAGAAGTCCCTCTCAGGGACCAGAGACTCCTTTTCCTTGGCACTGTTGTGTCTGGAGCTATCAAATTTCAGCGGGTTTTAACTTAAAATAAAGTACAGAAAAATGCAGTGTACATGCAGAAAGTCAGAGAAGCCAAACAACTGCTCGTGGCAGGTTAAAGCAGTGATATTCTCTTTAGTAGACAGGTCCCTGAGATGCTGCTCAGGCTTTGCCCATTGGTGGGTGAATGCAGCAGGCATAATCTGTCTCTGTGCTGCAATTCAGATACCTCTGGGTATTGGTAACAGCTTTACAGGATCATAACTGCTTTGTGCTATTATCTGATAAAACTATCACCAGCAGGAGATGGGAGACAGCCTTTTTTTTTTTTCCTATAAGGGCCTCAGAAATGGATGATGTGGAAGTGAAAGAGCAGTGGAAACATTTTCTCACCAGTCCTCACAGACAGAAAGGTGATGGAGAGGAGGTTAGAGCAAGGCAGACTCATTTCCTCACCAGCAGCCAGAGAGCTTTAAACAAGGAGGCTGAGAGGGAAGAGTGGGAGCACGTAACACCTTTCTGCCAGGAGATAATGGTGTGAGGAGCTTGTGGGTTTGGGGCACCCACTGGTCAGACAATTAGGTGCCAGCTGGAGCTCCTGCTCTTAAAACCCCATCTTTCCAGGGGCTTTCAGCTCTACATAGGCCCAGTCATTTTCCGATTTGAGTCCCAGGAGGAAGCTCTTGCTCTGGCTGTTGTTTGAGAAGAGGCGTACGTGGTACAGCAGGAAGCAACCACCTTCTGTATCCCAGGTTCTGCTGCTCCCATGTGGAGCTTGTGCCCATCCCAAGCACTCCTCACTGGGGTGTCCCACAATGAACCCTGTGCCCATCCTGAGCACTTTGAGGTGGTGTCTGGTCTCCTCTGTATTTCCTACAGTTGAAAATTTCTGCCTTTGGTAGGGAAATGCTTGTCTCTTTCTGTAAGAGTTGACCAAACACCTTGAAGGAAGGGTTTTGACTTTGGAGAAAATATTTATATCTCTTTGGGTTTTTCCTTTTTTTTTCCTTAGTGTAGGGCTATGTCAGCTGTATTACATTGAGGGAACACTGAGCTGGGGGAGGAAACTTAAATAAGCTGCCCTCATATTGCCAGTTTATTCCCAGCTTTCATCCACTGATTTGCATGCCAGCTGAAATAAAAATACCCAGACTTCAGTAGTTTGTTTACCTTTGCTGGTATCACTGTGGGGTGACCCGAGGAGATGTAAAAACTGTTCTGGCTCTGACATTTGCATGAGCCGCGAGGTTGGGTGAGAGGAGACAGACGCTGCGCAAAGTGAAAAGGCAACGGGGTTTATTAAGTCTTCGTCTTGCCCTGGTTTATAATATTTAGACAAAAGCAAATATCTCCAGGGAGGCCTTGTGAAATGAGAGACCAGAGGAAGCTCTGTGAGCTGATGGCAGATTCTGTCCCTGTCAGGTGGGGCTGGGTGGTGGGGTGCTGAGGAGGGGCTGCGAGGGTCAGGCACACAGGGGGGGCCCTGGATTTCTGCTTGGGGAGGAGGATGTGGACTTAAAGTACTTGTGTAGGACGAAGTCTTTATACTGTCACCATGATAATGCTCCGGGGGGAACAGCCTGAAATGCTCTTTGTCTTCATTAATACTTCTTCCCAGCAGAGCCTTAAGAGATTGTTCTCACGTTCGGATGTACAAGGAAACCGAATATAGAGTTGTTTGTCATGAAAATCCCATTTATATACAGCGGCTGTAAAATCCCAGATGCTGAGCGTAGAGGGAGGCTGCTCTGTCATCAGCCAGTCGAGGGGAGAGTTGACTATAAAACTGAGCTGTAATTCCCTCTTGACAGGGGTGTGGTGCTTGTGTCTTCAAACAACTTCAAAAGCCTGCCCTGCCAAGCCTTTATGGATTTTGTTCTCACAAGGCAGGTAATAGATAAGTCTGAGCAAGGAGATAGATACAGATACAGATATATATGAAAGGAGGACCTTTGCTCTAGGAAAATATCCATCATTGCTTTTTAAAGTCTGGTTCAGGATTTCAGTGCAGAGCATCTGAAGTGTTTGGGGTCCTTTTGCTGCAATGGAGGTGCCGTGGGCCTGGGGCTGCTCTTGACATCTCCCAAGCATTCAATATCCCCTCGATTCCAGGGCAGCAGGATGTGACCCTCACAGAAAGACAGATGGCACTGGGGAGCTTGATGCTTATTGTTTTCAGCAGAGCTCTACTGGAACCAATAAAGTTGCCGCCACCACTGCTCGGAGCAAAAGTGGCTACAGCTGAACAAGAGACACAAAATTATCAATTAAAAAAGACATCGCCAAGTCCATTATTTTACTGTTGAAAAAACATCCTCCTTCCCAGTCTTGTTTTTCTCCCCACATGGAGGGAATCTTTGGGATATTAATGATCCACTGTCATGTTTGTTTAACATATTTTTTTGACAATGCCTTTTTAGGGTCGAAGCCTGAAGTTTTTGTCCATGTGTTTCAGCTAGGGAAAACTCCCAGTGTCTCAATGGGGCCTGTTCGGGAACAAATGAAGACTAATTTTTCTCAACTTAATTGGGAATTTCATCTGAATAAACAGAGAAAGGCCTGGGCTTTGTTTATATAAAATATCATGAAATGCTGTTCTGCTGAGCAGCTGAATTGCTGCTGGCGGGCTGGTTCTCACCCATGGGATTTCTCATCAAGTTGGTGGCCAGAGCCCTCCACAATGGCTCAGTTCTCACATGGACCACCATGACCCCATGGTCTCCTGCCTTCCTGCCTCGTCCTTGCTTTTCCTGGAGCACTGGAGGCACCTGGGCACAGCTTGGGAGCGAAAGACAGCGTCATTTTGGGAGATTTGGCCTTAACCTGAAATTTCTGTGCATTTGTGGGTTTAAGTCAAACCTTAATACTACTTCAGCATAATGTTTTTGTGGTTTAATGTTCTTACAGTTTTTTACAGTGTTTCTTTTAAATTCTGCCACTGAAGTGTATGAGAGTTGACAAGTGTAAATATGTAGTTAGACAATTTCAAAAGTGTATTATTTACTGATCGACCATAATGGCTCCAAAGGAACCATTATACTCAATCATATCATGTCACTCTGTGGCACTTATTATGATGGTAATATGGATATGCATATTATTTTTTTTAAAGCATGAGAAGCGTTTTTGTGCATGTGTAAAAGCTGTTTTTAATTGTCAGTAATGCTCTCAGCTTTTTTTAATACTGAGAATTTAAACCACCTATGGCTACCAGCCTGCAAATTGTGGAAGCAAAAATCCATGTCTTTAGGAGGATGGAGAAAGCCAGGCTTGGTATTTACAGCATTGCAACTGTGCATCCTCTTGATGTGGCTCTTTTACAGCTTTGTTAGATCCGAGGGCAGCCTAGAACCCTAACCTGAGAGCTTGGCAGGTAAAAGCTTTCCATTTTATCTCTGCAGCTTTCATCTGCTCCTGTAAGCTCTTTCCCTGACTTCCTAATTGTGTTTGCAACATTAGCAAATGGGCGGTCTGAAAATACCACCCAGTGCAAGCCACGTTAATTCAGAGACCTTTTTTTTTTCTTTAAGGTGTCACAGAAGATGTCTTTTTGTAGCACCGGGGCAGAGAAAGAAGGAGAGAAGGCAGAATGAGAGCAGAATGTGAACACTGAACCATGTAAAATAAAAGAAAGAGACAGGCAGAGAGCTGGGAGGGCTAAATATGCTCCAGCCTTTCTCAAGAGCTGGTTTCAGGAGAGAGAGAGAGAGAGAGAG
>VZDJ01000056.1:9009918-9052480 GCA_008694505.1 Cyanoderma ruficeps | reverse complement strand
GAGAGAGAGAGAGAGAGAGAGGCAAGAGAGCATAAGCAGGAGCTTGCTTGCTAGAAAATGTCTTTTGTGGAGAAGATGGGAGGAGAGTTTGAGTTTACTGACTAGAGGTGAGGAGCTAAGGTGCGAGTTTGGCGCACGGCAAATCGATCGCGGAGCAATAATTAGAGAGAGGAGGAGGAATCAGAAGTGTTTCTTAACTTAGAAACAAGGATGTGACTGGCTGCTGGCTGTTGCTACTTGCAAGCAGGTAAAAAAGAAAGGAATCTGTTGGGCAAAGTCCTCACTGCAGAAGACACAATGGAGGTGAAAATCCAGCCTGTGGTTGTTGAAGAGAGATGCGGGAAAGGAAAATCCAGTGTTGTTCAAGAGGTCTGCATTGTCCAGCAGGGCAGTGACCCCTCTGCAGGAGCTTTTGTTCTGGGGCTGTGTCAGTGGGGAAACCTCCCACTGGAAATGCATTTCTCTGTAAATATGGGAGATTAACCAAGAGATTCTAGGATGGGCCAAATTTGAATAGTTCAGGACAAGGAGGAAATATGGTCTTGAACTGGTAACAGCCAGATTTCCTTGAAATAGTTTTTAAATTAATAAAAGTAACAAGTTTTTGTGGTTGGGGTTTTTTAGGGGGTGTTATTTTTGGGGGATTTTTTTGTTTGTTTGACTTTTTGTTGTTGTTGGGGTTTTTTTTGCTAATTCTGCAGCAATTCTACCTTGACTCTCTTTCTGAAATTGTATTAAAGCCAGTTGTTCTCTTTTGAAATACTGAGCAAGAAACATGAAAACAAATAAATGTACTCTTACTATTTCTGTCCTTGACCTACATAAACAGCTGTATAGTCAAGCTCAGCCTTATATTTGTGAAAAGTCTGGGTCAAGTAGAACATAAATTTTGAGATGATTCCTGGTTAGAAAAGTTACTTGTTGAAGTCTCATCACCCAAAACGCGAAATATTGGTGTTTCTGCTGGATCATTAGTTTAATATTCTGAATAAATTCTATAACTGCCTGTTTGTATAAGAGGATGGAATTTATGAAGCTACAGTGCATTTGTACACACACATGCACTAGCACACAACACTTGTTGATGATTCAGAGAAGGAGTAGAGTAATTCAGCTCTTGGACTGCCTCACGTGTGATTGGCTTCCTTTCTGGGGGACTTATTTTAGGGAAAAATCAATGTCAACTGAAAAACATTCCATTCTGAAAAGACAAAAATTCCCCTACTTGTGAAAATGTGTCTTGGCAGCTGATTTAACTTATGATACAAGATTTAACACTTTTCACTAAACATGAATTTTTTACCATGGCAACAGCTACGTTACGGGCCACATGTTGGAGACTTGCATGTTGTTGCAGAAACTTGTAGCTCTCCACATTTAGCCGAGTCCTTGTTTCCACCGGCAGAAGGAGCCCACTCCTGCAGCTGTTTTGGGCACAGATCTCCTGCTGGGGCCCGTGGGCATCCCCCAGCCCCCAGCAAGGTGATTCTCTGCTAGGTGTACTCTGGGCGATGTGTAGGCAAAGCACTTGATGACAGAAGAACCCAATAAAACTCATGGCTTTGCCTCCAATTTGGCATTCCAGTGGCAGGGTGGGAAGAGCTTTCTAAGAGTGTCAATTCTCCAGATTCTCCCTTCCATGTAGCCCTTGGACACAGGCAGCTCAATCCCCCTTTTCCACGTGAAGTAACAGTCCTGCCCTGTCCCCCTGCTCCTCTCTCAGCTCCCTGTCACCTCTCATTTGCTGTGGAGTGGCTTTTCAGGCGACCTTAATTGAATGAGGCTCATCAGGGACTTCATAAAAGCGTGATGGGTGGGACGGAGCCCTGGCAAGTGGCAGCAGCCCTTGACAGGAGGGATGTGTGACTGAGCTGGTGCTCCAGAGGTGATGGGCTGGAGCTTCTGCAGGAGCACAGAATTCCTGCCTTTGGAGCTGTGAAAAGAGCAGATCGACACGAGCAAAGGGATAGATGGCTTCAGATGGTTGAGGCTGGCTTTTTTCCCCTCAAGCAGAACCAGATAATCACGCACTGAAACTGCAAAGCCTAGCGACGAAGGACTAGGTGTGAAACAGTGAGAGAATTTCCGTTGATAGGTAATTGCAAACATACGCAGGTAATTTGAGTAGGAGCCGTTTTATTTTATCTTACAAGTTAGGAAGAGTTTAAATTCTCTTCTTTTTGGACAAAGCTAACAAAAGGTTAGGCAGAAAGTCCTGTTTCCGGAGGTGAAAAATCACAGTTCAGATGTTTCTTGCGCCTTTCTCTGAAGTGCCTGGTCTTGGCCATTGCTGAGCACTGACCAAGCACATTAATGTGCCTTTCTGGGCACTGCTGGGACCTTTGCCCTTTTCCTTTCATGCCAAACAGCCCAATTTAAATGAAACCAGCTATGCAAAGCAGAAGCTTGACATGGTGGGGATACTCATCCCCCTCAGTTCTGGGCTGTGGTGGCACAGTGAAGGGAGTCCTCTACACGCCCAGTTCTGTTGGTCCAGTGTCCCCAGAACAGCTCCTTCTCTTGGCTGTAAGACTGGTTTAAATCTGGCCTTTACTTGGTGTGAATTCTCCAAGCTGTGCTGGTCCAGAACTTAAATAATTTGCTTCTCTTTTTAGCATCGTGTCTTTTAAAGGTGTTATATTTGTTTCCATTTAGCGTTAAATTAAAATTAAATGGTTCTGCTTTGTAGATGTAATAGTGTACAAATATATCTATTTTTAAATCCTTTTAGCCCATGTCTATGTGACTAAGAGAAAAGCAGCAGAGTAGGGGCCTCTGATTTTTGTTTTACTTGAATCAAACACCCTATTGGGATTTCAATTATAAGTGAATGTTACACTTGTTTGTTACTAAGGTGACTACAGTGTCAAGGTTATAGGGATGTTGTAGTATTATAAATGCAGAAATAATGCAAAAAAGAAAAATAGTTGTGTTGGCTAAAATCATCTTATTCCTATGGCATAAAGTTGCACGCTGTCCTACATTTCAATTCTTGTTCTATTAAATTGCCTGTTTAATAATTTGAATCCAGTGTTATTTTTATATTATATTGCAAGTGTGTGACTGTGAGGTTATTTTTAAGATATATTTATTAAGGGAATGAATACAATAAGACAAGTCATTGCAGCCCACATACAGTTCCTTGACTTCTCATTTTATGATGTTTCAATTGCATATGATTACCGAATATAAGTTTTAACTTTTATGGGGGTTCATTAGAGATGCAGCTGTGTAGAGAGAAATTCAATAGAATCTGATAATTCTTTTAAGCACTAAAACTGTAGTGAGATGGAGGAACTTGATGCAGTATAACTCAAACTTCTGACTTTGAGCTTGGGTGCACAAACTGTGGGGTCTTCAAGGGCTTTGCAGGGCTGCAGTGGAAATTTCCTGCTGATGGGGAGAGGAAGGGCACTAATGATTATGAGGTTTGTGTGTTTGGGGTGTGGTAGACCAGAGCATCTCAGATGAAAGGTAGTGGCCTTTTTTTTTCTGGGTAGGACAAAGAGAAGAGGTCCTTGTCCTTGCTTGGGGCCAGGACTAGCATGAAGTGCTTTTTGCTCCTGTGTGAATCAACACTCTGGTGGAGAAATATGGTTTCAGCAAATCCATGGTGTTTTCTTCTTAATAGAGAATCTAAGTTAAATGAACTCCTCAAAACCCGATATTGAAAGCAATCTTAGTGAGCAAGTGCTGAGAAAACAGCTTTTGGGGCACACTTAAAGGAATAGATGTTGTAAATGAGTGAATTTACCCTGTGGTTTAATGCTGCAGTGCTTTGAGTGAATACCAAACAGGAACGTATCCCATCAAATACAGTTTTTCCTAATTTATTAGCATAATATGTTTGTTTTTAATGCATAAGAATGTAAACATTTGTAATGGAATGATCATGTCTTTTAGCAGTTTAAAACTTTTAGCTGTTCAAAACTATTAGTGCCATTAGCTGTCTGGGGAAAAGTTATTTCATGATACAGATGATTTCTTTCCAAGCATCAACTATCATAAGGTTGCAAGCCCACATCCAGAGAAAAGACATCCCTGTCTGGGCATGGGAGAAAGTATCACGGGTGACTTGAATGCAAGACTTCAAAAATCTCTTCTCTGTGATTAAAGCTGTGGCTGGGCTTCATGTCCTTGCTTACTTCTAAGTATTTGCTGCTGATGGCGTCTCCAGGTAGGGCCTCGTGGGCTGGAAAAGCTGGATTTGCCTTACCTCAGAGCAGAAAATACCTCAGTTTTACTGGGAACCTGGTTCTTGCCTGTGAGGAGTGGAGAGGAGGGAAGGGCAGTGGTGCTGGGGAGCACGGGTGGGTTTGGTTTCATTCTGCCCGTGGAACATCATCCCCAGAAAAATGGTGTTCCTGGGCCATGCCTCCTCCCACGGCAAGGGAAAACAGATGAAAAGCAATGAAGCACACAATTAGATAATGAAAAACAATAAAATGCATTTTCTAATATGTACTACTAGTGACCAGATGACTTTATTAGAAAACTAAATGTGATTATGTTTCCAAGTATTGTGCCGTGTGATAAACTCCGGGGAAAAACTGACAAACAACTTAGAAGGAGAAGACTTCTTGTTTAATATAAACCTCAGACTTTGAAGTGACACATAGCAGGGAATAAATGTCCATCATCTATCAAATGAGGTTTGAACGGTTTAGGTCACACTAGACAAACACTTCTCACCCTAAAACCTTCTTTTCATCTTCATTCATCAACAACACCTTAAGCTGGTGCCCCTCTTTTTCTTTTCCACTCTCTCAAAAAACAATAATCTACTTGATGCCTACAAATCACTTCTGGCTGGCACTCGTTAGGCGAGTTATGAGCTGTGGCTGCTGCTGCTCCCTTCGGAGCTGCCTCCTGTGCAGGGGGAAGAGGGGGTTGGAGGTTTGGGGAGAGGCGGAGGAGGGAGAAGTGCTGCAGAAATGGTGGTTGTAGACGAGGGAGGCAGTGAGCAGACAGAGCTGGGTGAGGTAAGAGACATAGCTGGCAAGGAGGATTCCTGTATGGCAGATCCCTTTCTTGAACTGGAGAGGGGAACCAATGGCTCTGCTGATGTTTTTGTTACTGTGTGTGTAACGCCAAAAGAGCCGGGTTTGGAGCCTCAGAACACAAAGCCAAACCTCCGTGGGCAGGCTGGAGAGCTTTGTTCTCTTCTGCAGATTCCTCAAGCTGCCCCAGAACCTTAGACCCAGGCTCATCTTCAATTTGCTTTCTTAGTCTCAGGCTAACTTACATCACTGCTGTAATTTCTTCCTGTTGCCTCCTCTGAAGTCCTTGGCTGGGCCGTGCATGAGGCGCTCAAATCACATTTCCTAGTAGGAAACTACCTCTCTTACACTAATGCTTGTCCAATAACTCCTGATTTTAACTCTTAGCCTTTTCCAACTGAGGGGACTCTTGGATTAATTTCCCTATGGCAGTTTCCCCCCGCCTCGCAGTGCTTGCTTGTTCCTTCCTCACTGGTTCTTCTTTCTTTCAGAGATACTTTCCTGACTCCGTCCCCAACTGTCTGGAAGTGATTTGTTGAACAGCTCTGTCCCCTGGTTTTCAGAGGGCACAGATTGTTTTCTCTTGTTTTCTGCCTTCCTCCTTTTTTCTGCCTTCCTTTTTTTTTTCCTGTGGTGCTGGGAAACAGTCTGGCAGACACGGCTTCCTCATAACCACTGGCTGATGTTAATCCATGGGGCTGCAGGGGACATGGGTAGCAGCAAAGATCTGTTTGAAGGCAGAATTTTGTGTGGAAGTTTCAGTACATCAGGCAAGGACAACTTGCTGGGAGGGCAGAGACAGTCCAGGGGAGAGAAGTGAGCATTTTGATTGCAACATAAATAGATTTCCCCCCCTCCCCCCCATCTCCATATTAAACATTGCTTCATCTTATTCTGATGTGGGATTTGGATGGTGCCACCATCCATGGTGGTGTAGCCCAGCATCAGGGACCATGGTGGGGAGGTCTGTCACCCACCCAGCCCGTCTCTGGCATCTTGGGGTTGCTGTCCCAAGTTCAGCACCCTCTGGACACACTCTCAGGGGAGTTTTGGGTATCATAACTCTTTGTAATTTGTCACAGTGATGTAAAATCTTCAGGGTGTGGCTGGTGGTGGGGTGAGGGAGCTCCAAGTGGTCAGGGGGGACCAGGAAATCTGCAGCCTCATTAATGAGAGAAGGAGGGTTCGCCCATTTGTGGGAACTGGTCACACATCATGGAGTATCACGAGGTAAGCCAATTTCCTACCCCGATACCTTCTTTTCCACTTCTCTCCTTCACAGTTTGAAAACCATAAATCACTTATTTGAAATATATTTAAGGAGAAGAATATTTTCCCCTGCATTCCCACTTAATGCTTTGTAGCGAGTACATTTGGATCATTCGTGTGCTAAAGCAAGAGAAAAATTCTTCTTTGATACTGTGTCTTCATTTTAGACAGTTTCCTCTTTTACTCAGTTCCTAGATGATAATTCTGAGTCCTTAGATGCTGCTCATTCTGTCACAAAAAGAAAATGCAAAACAGGGTGTTTTAATATTAGTAATAATGAATGTTTACATGATTAGCTCAATTACTTTATTCAGTTTGACATTTTGTCATTGTGGACCTGTCTTCCTCTCTCTTTTAAAGTGCAGAAGTTAGTAGTGATGGGAAGTGCAGGGGTGGGGCTGTGATCTGGGTCTGGCTGAGCATCTCCCTGGAAGGAACAGGGATTCTTACCCCTTACAGCACCTACCACCTCAGGCAGACTTGCCGATACATCTGCTTGCCCTGGACTGTTAGGGACACTTATTTGAACCTCATTAAAATACAAGTCTTCGAAAAGTTTTATCCTAAAAATACATATTTTGCCTGTAAGATGAAAAAGATGCGTCTTCCAGGTGGCCCTTTAAAGTCTGTACCAGACTGGGTCATTTCACTGGTCTAGAAATTCTCCTTTGTGAATCAACTCGGTGGTGGAAGGATGAGTTGTTCATCCAACCTGTAATTGCTGTTGTCTGACACATTTATTTTACAGGTTTTGGGTGTATGTAGTTAGGAAAAATACTGTTCTGCAAAGATGGTTTCTGGCCAAAAGGAGAAAGAAGAGTTGTGGAGGTTCTGGTGATACGGGAAGAAAAAAACACCTCAGTGGGTTTTGTCCTTGGTGTTTTTACCCAAGAGAAGCAGCGAGGGATAACTGTGTTAACAGCAGGGTGCCGATGAATGATCGAGGAGCTGAAGGAATGGCTCGTTTTCCTGTTGTGTCACTGCTTTGCTTTCTCTTTCTCTGTTCCTCTGTTTCTTCAGAAAGGCCCTGCAGCCTGCAGATAACAGAAATTAAATTAGTATTGATAAAACATTAGACACTCCTATTAATATTGACAGTCTGTCGATACTGTTGTGCTACTTTTGTAATACGGGATGTTAACGGATAATACTTTAAATAAAAACACACTAATCTTATAATCACTGAACATGTAGCGGGGTCTCGGCTGGGCTCACTCCTCCCCTGGGCTCCCCCAGCCCTGCCTGCCAGCCCTGCCTGCCTCCAGCTCCCCTTGGAGCCCCCGAGGGTCGGGAATGTTGTTCCCTCTGGGCTCGACCCCATTGCGGTGGGGCGGAGGTGATGGTGTTCAGTTGTAAAGCAGGGATAGGGATGGGAATCTCCCCACGGCTCTGGGGGTGCTGGGGTTGGTTTGAAGACCTGTCTGTCCCCTGCGCTGGGCTCTGGGGGGGCTGTGGGTGAGTGCAGCCCTGGCTGTGGGGTCGGTCCCAGAACAACGGAGTTTCAGTCCTGTGGTTGCTCCCGGTGTTTGATGGTGTTCTGCCCTCCCTGGTTGCGTGTGTCCACAAAGTTTGGGGCAGGAGGCAGCACAAGGATGACTTCAGGTTCTGATGCAAGGCAGCAAACCACAATTCCCTGCTGGACCGTGCTGGCTGAGCGTGCAGGGGGTGAGAATACGTGAGGTCAAAGCAGTGCCCTTAATCTGTGGTTCTTGTCCTAATACTTAGCACATGTTAGCAGCTCCACATTTCTTGTGAACTTTCTTTTTTTCCTTTTAAGTCTATCACGAAAATCACCATGTTCATCAGAGCTAAAGTTATTTGTTAAATGGCCTAAAAAATATGTATTAAACAATAATGATTACTTTGGTAAACACAGATGTCCTTGTATTATGCAGTGGGGCTTTTTACAGGAATTCGTACATGCCCGTGAAACTGAATTTGCCATCTACCTTGAAAAATGGGAACCACAGTCCACGTTAATTGCTTCTCCCTGAGCCCCCCGCTCCACCTGCTGTGCTGCTGCAATCTCCTGGTGCAGTGCTGAAATCCGTGGTGCACCAGGACGGGCTCAGCCACCGGCAGGTTGGCACTTGCAGATGTGTGCCCATCGTGGGAGGTAGCAGGCAACAGACTTAACTTCTGCCTCTTTGTTTTCCGACTCCCAGGATATTTTTAAAAAGGGGGAGGGAAAGCCCTTTATCTTGCTGAAAACCATCTAGTGATGATCAGTTATTCTCCGCATTATTAATGCTTGTTTGGACGTTGCTTGGACTGGTGGGTTTAGCAGCTTCCCCGTTATGTATTGAATAAAATGAAATACATGTCACAACAGCGGTGCTATGATGCTGACAACCGTCCTTGGCTGTGCATCTCATTACAGAGAGATACGTTTATCTTTGTTGTGTATCTGTGAATGACAGAAGTTGACAAACATCTTTTAAGAAGTTGCTGTTGGGAGAAAGTTACATTTATGGCGAAAAACCCAAGAAGAAACTGCTTGTTGTGAAGGTAAACAATTATTTCCCTACACTTGTGTTTCATAAATTGCCCTCCTCTGTCATAGTCAGTGCTTTTTACTTTGTTATTGCATATATGTTGAAGGAGATCCTCCTCTGGATCACTTGCTCTTGGAAAGAAATCATGGAGGGTTCAAAGCTCAGTTTATATTGAAACTTGGACTTAAAACAGGATGAAAATCTTTTTATTTCAGTTTTAAAGACTGAATTGGTTCTCTTATTGTAACAATGTACCTTAATTCCCGGGGGCAGCTGAATTTTTCCATAATATTTTTTGGGGGCAAAGATTATTAACTTGCCAGAGGAAGGATACTCAGGAAGAGAACTACCAGGTAGGGGCCTGGTTGCTGTCAGCTGAACAGTGAAGCTGTACTTTAAGACATCCTTTTCCAGATACATGAGATATTTGCATAATTCATCTCAACCTGCATTTCTACGGGTTGCTGGCACTGTCCATTTTCAGTGCCTGCCTGACTTCAGGGCAGGAGCAGTGACTGCCTGTAGTGATGGTCTACATGTGCTTAGGGATCTTTGGACCATCAATGGGAAAGCTGAGGAGCATCAAGAAGTCAGGATGATTGTTTTCAAAAGAATACTTTCCAAAGTGAAGAATGGAGATGTTCACCATCCTGGTTAAAATGGCTCCTACCCATTCACAGTGAATCAGAAGAGGAGATGTTGCATATTCAGGTGCGTGTGCATGACTCCCTGGGTTTCACAGGCGTTGTGTGAGTGCCAAGGCAGTGCCGTGTTGACCCACAGAAATCTGAGAACACTTGAGAAACCAGTGGGAAGAGGCAAGTGTGGACTTGCAGAAGGGAGAAGAGGCAGGGAAGAAGCAGGCTGGAGTCGTTTTTTCCTGCTGTCCCTCCACTTCCAACGTGTGATGGAGCGGTGGTTGTGCAGCCCACTCTCCCAAAAACATCTGTGCTGCTGCAAGGAAGCTCCGCTGCTTCTGGTGTCAGTCAGTGGTGCATGGTCTAGTTGGATTTTTTTCTTTTCTTTTTTTCATCTAGACCCATTCACCTTTCAGCATCCTGAAGCTGAGAACACATTCTCTGCAAGAAATTGTCATTTAGGGAGAAGTCTGTGTTTGAGGAGTTCTCAGCTTACAGTCACCCTTGTGTCTGAAATTGTTTTACTTCTGTTCCAAGTAACACCTAAAATTGCCACTTAACCTTGCAGGCACTTTGTTAAGTCTGTATTTTTGATTGCAGCAGCTGGGGTGGAGTTTCCTTTGGGAATTAAGGAGTAGGAAGTGTTGTTTGTAGTTTTTTGTTGGGGTTTTTGCTGACTGGTGCTAATGTGTAGGTGTGGATGTGCTGCTGTTTTTGTAATACTTTTATTGTTTATGGAATTGTTAGTTAATTAATGGTAACAATGCCTGGAGCCTGGGAGAGGTATTCTTTTATGTTTGCTCAGATCAGAACAAGTAAATAATTTCATAACTTAAAAAGAGATTCAAGATTATTCTCCTCGGTTTATTTACCTTGCAGGTTTGCATCAAGTATTTCCACAGCTTGTTATCAAATTTCCCCAAATTAATTAGTATTATTTCTAACAAAATAACTGATGAAAAGAATGCCTTTTTTCTTTTTAGGATTCAGTAGGATGTAGGTGTACAAGATGGACCCAGGTGCTGCACCTGAAATTGCTCTAACCTAGTTGGTGTGGACGTGGTGAGGTCTCAAGTGGATTTAAAATAATTTCCATGTGAAAACTAGAAGGCAGTAGGGATTCTGATGGATGAAAATGCATTTTGGAACTCTGTTAATTGCTTCACGGTTTACTCAGACTAAAACCTACTTGGTGACTTTGTCTTCCACATTTATCCAATGAAATAAAATTCAAACCAGCCCACAAGCCAGAGAATGTTTTTTATTTATGTGCAGTGTAGTTCCATCTGGTCCACGTTAAGGACCCCAAAATATATGTGATTAGCTTTATAGTTCACTGCTAAAGGTAGCAAAGCTGGCTTTAAACATCTTTCCCATTTTCAGCTTGCATCTCAAAACATTTGCTGGCATTTCCTGACTATGATTACCAACCAAAGATTTTCCTGGTTGTCTTTTCACTTTTTAAAGTATGTTGCATAGTTTCCCCTGCTTAAAATATCACTGAAGCCTCTGCTGTTCCCTTTATAACTCTTATGCTAAGTATCCATCTCTGTCAAGACTGGTCAGTCTCAAACCCCGAAGCTCAGTGTTAGGAAATGTCAGATAACATATACTATTAAAGCAGTAAAATTTATGACTATCACCAGCTCTGAGCTCACGCTCAATAAAATGAAATGCCATGTATTAGAAATAATACAAAAGGTGAGCTGTGCTGCTTCGCAACAGTTAAGGAGAGGATTTCATGTAATTGCCAAAAGCCACCTCAGAAATGCCCATGGAGTGCACAAAGAAGGCTTAACACCATCAGCTCACCTCACTGTAAATTTTAGGTGTTGGCTAATCAAAGCCCTGTATTTCCACTAACCAAGTGGCTGACACCTTGAAGAGAAAGAAGAAAAAAATATCTACTGCACTTAGGCCAAGTTGTGTCCTTTTGCATCGCTGCTGTAACAAATCCATGTTTGTATCTGGAGTTACTCCACACGGGAAAAGATCACTGGTTTTGAGTGGTTTGGTGCAGCCCCAGCACTACCACAACCCCTTAAAAAGGTTAAGAACCCCAGATTTGTGCACTTCCAGGGTCTTTCTGCCTGTGCCATGTTTAGTTCTGGAGCTGAAGTGGAGAACTGCTGCTGGGTTTGCTGCCCCATGTCCCAAACACGGTTGTGGCACAAGGTTCTGTGGCTGCCCATTTCCGAAATACAATTTGAACAGCAATTTCAGCAGCTGCAGGGCTCAGAGCTCATTCAGCAAACCCATGCTATCAGCTGGCTCTAAGGGCCCAGAAAACCACCCAGTTTTCTGCAGAGACACAGCAGACCAGCTACCTTAACCAGGTTTGCTTCACCTTGATGCTGCTGATGGAGACAAGACCTAAGCACGAGGTGTGGACATGACTCTCCGTCCCCTTAGTTAGCAGACAATACCCCAGTACCTACCACACAGCATCCAGCTTGTGTAACAGCCTAGAGACCATGTTCCATGTGCAGTTATCCCTGTACATGGGGGTAATTCGGGGAATTTTCCCTAAAATTTCAGTATTTAGATCTTAAAGAGATGGGCTCTTAACCTCAAGAATGTCCAGGAGTGCATAGCAAGAAGTGCCAAGGATTTTCAGGAGTTGAGCTGGAGGTGTTGTTTGAAGTTAACCATATTTTATTTTCTCAAACCCTTTCTCGGGACTTAATTTATATAGCACTGTGATGGGCATGTATAAACATTGTGATCAGGTTACAGTATGAGTGAAATAGGTAGACTCGTTTTCTTTTTCTTTTCTCACCATAAAAATGTAAGAAATTCAATTGCTTACCCCATAAAATGCACATTTCTGCTACAGATTAGTCATATTTTAATGAGGCTGTTACTTATACAGTAGTACATTAGCAAAGTGTCCTTTGATTTTTATGTAGCCAGTGTTTATGCACTGGTTCAGAGAGGCTTGGCTGTTATTCCCCCCTAATTCCCAAGATGGGATATCTGGGTTGAAAATCTGTCGATATGAATTTGGGACATTTCTGGGTTATATGTAGATGCCAATAATTTGGGGAATGGGTCCAGGCTCGGCACCCCAAAAGCTGCATCTGAGCTGCTCCACATCAGCAAGGTGGGGGCTGTCCCCAAGCTGCTGGGTGCAGGGGCCAAATCCTGCACAGACACGGGGCGTAAAGAGATTTTCTGAGTTTTTCTGGTTCCCTTTTATTGCGCCTTTTCTGGAAGAATCAGCGGTGAAGCGGAGCAGAAAGCCCGGCGGCGGGATGAAGACATCCTCTGTCCATCTCTGCCCGTGGAGCTGAACTGAAGCCCTCCCGCGCCGCTTAAAATTGTGATTTTGGATAAAAGGCTGTGTAATAACTTGAGAAATGTGTGAGAAGATCTCGTGTTAATACTGTATAAACCTTCTTTAACTTCAGGAAGCTTAAAATCAAATTTGGCAGAGCTTACAAGGGCAGTGAATATGGAGCCACTTGACTCAGGTAGCTGAGAGAATTGGCTGATAAACCTGCAGTATTTTGGTTTTTGGTTTTTTTTTTTTCTTTTTTTAATACTCTCTGCATTTTTGAAAGTATTTACTTGCGTGTAAAATATATGTATTTGACTTTACCTATATGTTGAAATTTAAGTCTAATGTCTGTGCAAAGATTTTCCCATTTCTTTGGGGAAATGGAATGAGGAGAGTATTACAGTGCAATTTAGGTTCCCTGGGTTTCAGGGTTTTTTAAAAAAAGAGGTAATAAGGGAGGTTAATTGTGGAACTAGGAGGCTCCACTGACTCATCTTCTGAATAAAGAAATTCAGATGTGTTGTGACCTCAAGAAAGTGAATTTTTAGAGCAGTTGAAGTTAGAAATCTGGGATAAATTCGGGTATTTGAAAGTCATGGTAACAACCATTTGTAAGAGCATATCATGCTCTATAGTAAGATTGCATAAGGGCACAGGAGGAAGCATCTGATTTTTTACTTTTTTTTTTCCCTTTTGGCATTCTGTTTGTGACAATTACATGACTCTCTATTAACTGTGTGTGTGGAAGAAAGCAGTGTTATGAAATGAGGAGAGATTTCCTTCATCTGTTACTCTCTAGGTAATTTTTGTGCTTTTTCCAGTATTTAAGTACCTCTTAACTGCTTGCTGTCCATCTGTATACCATTCATAGTACTGTAAACTAGTATATGTAGCATGACCTTGTAACTTGCTTTGTTTGTGCATCTGCCAGTACAATATGTTGTCTTTCCTTAAAATGCAAATATGCTCCACGCAGCACAGAGCTCCTTAGTCAATAAATAAATGGAGGTAAAAAACTGTACCTAATACCCATTTAATTTAAATTCATTTTATAAACATAAAGACGCCTTTTAAGAGAAGCTTTAATTCAGACTAGCACCTTGATTTGTGGTTGCCATGGAGAATCAAATCTGTCATTTGACAAGAAAAGTCACCCATTTATGACAGCACTTTATCTTGTCTCTCCAGGGGAAGAAAATGTCAAAAGTGAGAGCAGAAAAAAATAAAGCCTTGAAACACCAGAATTTCTTGATTTCATTTTTATTATTCAGCTATCATATCCTTTCTGATAATAGCAACTTGGTGAAAATAAATAATGTTCCTACAGTAAAATCAAATATTTCCTATTGGAATGGACAGGGCTCTTTGTGATTGTCAGTGCTGTGAAGTCTGGCAAGAAATAGTGTTATTAGATAAACCCACAGTGCCCAAATCCCATTTTCTTTTCATTACAGTGTCAAAATAATTATACCTGTGTAATTTGGGTAAGAAATTGTAGAATAAGTAAAATGGTCCATTGGAAAAGATTGCTTTAAGCTTGTGTTCACTATAGGGTGGGGTTTTTTTTTTTTGCATGCTGAAGGGAAAAAAAAAAAAGATAAAAAAAATTTGTATAATTTCATTTGAATAAAAATGTCTGGTTACTCTTTCATGTTCTATGCAACCAGAGGAGACGGCAAGTGCTGTGTTCTGCTGGGGTTTTTACATCCATGCAGCTTTTGTGAAAGAGAGTTAAAAGAGCCAGGAGTTTTAACACTTTTTGATTCTCAGGTGAAAAATGTCTGCAGAGTTTCAAAGACAGTAGATAAAATTGATGATTATCTGAAATTCTTTTTTTTGAAGTGTTTTTGTTTTGTAGGATTAAGAGATGGGAAGGATCGGGTACTTTCAGGAATGTAATTAGCTATCACAAGTGTTTACGCGTGTACATTTAATCCATATAGACCCTCAGCTGCCCCCAGGGGAGAAACACTTACTGTAGCATTGCATTACTTTTTACATAAATCTAAAAAGTGCCGTTGAAATAACGAGACTAAAATAATCCACTCTGCGCCTCTTTCTTGAGACGGCGTTTTGTGCCTTTTCACAGTGTTAGGGGGTTTGATGTGGTTCAGGAGTAATCTTGTATCAATGAGATAGCATTATAATAGAAAGTCCTTTAGTGGTTTAGTGTAAATATTGGGCTGGTAGGGGAGCTGCTTGCTGGAGCCGCTGTGCCTGCAAGAGATTACAAAAAGGGAGAGAAAGGAAAGGGTCGGAGGCTCTTTTTTTTTTTTATCCTTGAAATTGGCTGGCGGTGCTGGATCCATAGCCAAAGCTAGTTGGGATCTGCTGTGAGAAAACAGGCAGCACAATAGTTCCCTATTCCTGCCTTCATGCGGAGTCTGAAGCCAAATCCTGCTCTTAAATACTTATGTGTAACTCAGCGTGCCTTCACCAGGCACTGCCATGCCTGCCCGCTGGAAGTAAGTGATGTGTTGTATCCTGGGGGTCTTTAAAAAATGTACGTGGTTGCAAATGTCACCTTCGTGGGGAAATAGTTGCAATTTGGATCTTTTTTTTTTCTTTTTTTTTTTTTTAATGTTGGTTTTTTAACACGTATTAGCATCATGTCATAGGAAGTGTGTTAGCATGGGCTACCAGAATGTGATAACTTAGGGGTTTTTTTATGAGACCATCTGGAATAAAAGAGGGTGAATTAAAGATGCTCTCTGGGGTTATGGAATCTTAAAGATATTAAAAGGTCTGATTTCCATAATGTCTGCCTCTCCTTTTGCCCAACTGTTGATATAATCTGCTTTAAAATCGATTTGCTGTCATCGTGTAATCAAAGCCTTAATTGCATCATCATTGACTTCAGCATTTTTTGCTGATAAATTTGTGTGACTGATGGTGAAAATGTTGTGAAAAAAGAAACAACAAGTGTTTGAAATAATTTTGCTGGATGTGCTGTCTCTTGCATATGGACACTGAATTTCACAGGTAGTCCAAGAGTCCTTGAATTTCAGTGAGAGATGGGAAAATATTTTCTTGTGTTCAGAACCTTAAGGTTTGATACCACAAACTGTTTAACTTGTTGAAGTCAAAGTAGGAATAAAAGATCAGTATTTAGCATGGCCTTATCAAAACTGTCTTTTAAAATAGAAAGTCCGTTTCAAATTGTAACTTTACACAGGTTGTTCTTAAAAAATAGTAATTTGAAAAAAGGGCTGGTAGGGGTAAAGCTGTGTATTCGCTGTGAGGTTGTTGCCCAAAGCACTGAATTAAACCCCCATAAGCTCGGTCCGGGCAAAGACCAAATTGAGTTTAAATGTTTTTATAAAACAAAAAATCGTGAGTAATGTGTGTCTCTCTGGCTTCCGATGGACGCCATCTGAAATGGCTGATATCCTGTCCTGAAAAATCACAGATGGAAACTTCATCTCAGCACAGTGCTACGGCAAGAATGAAATGAAAGTAGCAGAGTCTCATTTACATTTCAGAAATAGTTCTCGGTAGTTTCCTGTCCAATCCACCAGATTTTCTTGCGTACCTGATGTTGGTTGTTCCCCACACTGGAAGGGCAGTGCTTTAGCTGTGACCCTCGGAGAATTGTGAGTGTGCAGGTGATGCTCTTGCTTTACCAAGGATGCATTTGCTGCAGCAAGCCCCGGTGCAGCGATAACTGAAGCAGCAGCGACTGTTTGATGCTGTTCCCACAAAGGTTAACTCCTTCCTTTTGGCTTTCGCTGTTCTCTTTAGTCGGAGCAACTGCAGTGCAGGCTTTCCTCAGCTGATTTTTTGCTGATTTATTTAAATTTCATTTTTGTTTTATTAACCTGTGTTCGGAAACGCCCTGGACTCGGAGAGCCCGTGATATAAAATGGCAACACTCGCCTGTTGTTTCTGTGGAGGGGAAGTCAAATTAAACACGTACTTTGAGAAGAGAACATACACCAGGTGCTAATAAGACTGTATTGACTGTAAATGGCTTTTATGGGAGTCTTTGAAAGAGAAGAAAGTGCAAATTACTGGGGAGGATGGAGAATGCCATAGATCAGGGGAAAAATGTGATACTTGGCAGTTTCTGTGTATTAGAGCAGCCCCTTCCCCAGCATATAATACCATGTAAGTATTGAACAAAACTGAGATATGCCACTTCTGAACAACACCTGTGACTTCCTTGAACACATACAGGGTCAGAAATTAAGCTACTGGGAGTGTGGCAGGTCTTCTGAGAGCACCCGCTGATCTCACCAAGTCTCTTCAGCTGCCCAAGCAAGCCCAAACGGGTGCATAATGGACAGGAATGACAGCACAGCTCATTGCCATATAAAGAATTGTTCTTTTTTAACGTATGGGTGCATGTGTATGTGTGTGTGTGTGTGTGTGTGTGTATTTTTAACAGAGCTGCAGTGTCTCTGTGCAGGAGCTGTCACTGGCGAGGGGAAGCCAGGGCAGCCACACAGCACTTTCCTGAGCATGGAGGGTCCTGCCCAGGTGACGTGGGGGAGGATGAGTCCCACAGTGCCTCAGCATCCTCCTCGTGTGGTTCCGTGTGGGGTTCAAGGTGTCAGGGGGAAGTGGGTACCCTGAGAAGCAGTGGGAGCTCCTGGTTTCTCACACTGCTTTGGAGTCACTGGAGTTGTCAAGGCAATTCAAGTTGTTTGAGGATATTGGAGTGCTCCCTGTGGGGACCTCACATTTATGGCTGTTGGAGCGATCCTCAGAAGGAGGGTTTGATGCCTCCACCCTGCCCTGCCAGCAGCAGCTCCCAGTGCCACCCAGCACTCTCTGGTTGGCTGTTAATTCTGGTGGTGTGCCTCTCGTTGGCCACTCCACTCTCTGGCTGGATCTGCTTCTTGCTTCTCTGTCAATTCTCACTTCTTTAAGAAAGAGTAAAAAAAAAAGTTCTAAAGAAATTGCATACATTGAAAACAGGTGTGTGTGAAAACAACCTTCAAGATGGTATAGTCTGGCACATGAGATTTGGGAAAGAACAGAGTTACTGTGGCACAGGCCTTAGTCAAGCCTCTGGGCTGTTAGACCTGTGAAAGTCTTGCCATGTTCATGCAGTTTGGGGTGTTTATTTTGTTCTATTTTTTTTTTTCTTCCCAAAGAACCTTGCTTAGGCTTTGGCACGTCATCCACACCCAGTTGCTCCAAACTTGCCACATGCTTCCCTGTTCCTCATTTCTGCGTGCCCACCAAGAGACACCTGGGCCCAATTTACAGAAGTGATCCGGGCTTGGCAACCACAGTTGAGGCCATTTGGGGTTTTCTGCAGCATTTGGGGCTGTTAGAATCCATAAAGACCATGAGTCAGGGTGGGCTCAGATTGGTGCAAGTTGTTGGGTAACTCAAACCAGCAGCCACCAAGAGCCTCCCTTTTGCTTTGTCTGGGTTGCCCAGCCTTGAGGTGGTTGTGATGCCATCAAACATCTTTGCAAGTGAAGGTGAGAAGGTTTTTCTTAACATCCTGGTACTCTAATGAGAGAACTAGAGACATGGTCAAGAGGAGTTTGGTAATTCTGTATTCATTTTGGATTTGCATAGCCTGTGCTAAATAAGTAGTGTGTGCCACTGGGAGTAGAGGTTTTATAAGGAAAAAAAAAGCAATGTTTAATAACTGTGCATTAGATGGGAGTCCCACAGGAAAAAAAAAAAAGATTGTGTAAGTGAAGACTCGATTGTAATACTCATTCCAAAGGTGTAAATCAGGATTGCATGTTGATGTTGCCAACTTTGTTGCTTAGTTTTTTGCAACCTTAACGTTATTTTAATATAGCTTTGGAGGCAATTCTATAAAGGATGTACAGCAATATGTTAACATGCTGTGCCATCCTACATTTAGGGCTTGTAATAAGCCTTTTCTATTTTTTTTGTATTGTCTTTGCCAAAAAAAATAGTGACTGTTGAGCAGTGAAGTATGTGTTCACATTGCTGTGTTTTTATTTGATTCTGGGTCCTGCATCTTATCCCAAGATCTCAAGGCAGTTACCTGTTCTCTTTGTGTTTGGGAGAAGCAGTCAGGGCAGTCCATGGGCTGCACCAAGACCCCTGCTCAGGGCAGGATAACTGGTGGTGGTGGTGGGAAGGGCTGGAGGCAGAAGAGCGAGCACAAAAGAAGTTATAACCACTTAAACCAGACTCTTGCAGCTAAAATAGCTAAAATATTTATATTTGCTGGGGGTGGGGAAGACATACCAGGATTAGTTATTTTTTGCCTAGATGTTATAGGTCTGTTTTTTGAGGGGGAGCCTTGTGAAACTTAATTTTTTGTTGCCTAAGGGAAGCAGCAATTCGCATGCTATGAGAGAAGTTTCCGATGATGGGGATTTTTCAGTAATTGGAATGATTATATGCACAGACTAGGATTTTTTTTTTTCCCCCCAGTTGTCCTTTCCCCCACTTTTAACCATAGCTACACCAGTCTCATCCAGACTGAAATGAAGATGGAAAGGAGTGTAGAATTCATTCCTCCGATGTCCAAATATAGTGGTTCAAGTGGACCCACAGATGACAAAATTGATCGTATTAGCAGTTTGTGTGCCTGGCTTTCAGGATGACAGGAGATTGGTGCTCTTATTACTGAC
The DNA here is from genome assembly GCA_008694505.1 of Cyanoderma ruficeps. Taxonomy (NCBI): domain Eukaryota; kingdom Metazoa; phylum Chordata; class Aves; order Passeriformes; family Timaliidae; genus Cyanoderma; species Cyanoderma ruficeps. The sequence goes on along the minus strand of VZDJ01000056.1, from coordinate 9,033,223 downwards.
ATTCTCACCGGTGCTCTGCACATCTCGGAACAACGTGTTTCAACTCTCTCTGCCTAAATTTCACCATATATAAAATTAGATAACCTTTACTGACTTTACAGGTTTTGCAACTCTTATGTATGCATTCAGGTGTTCCCAGAGTACCAGCACATGGCTCTGCTCTCCTCCTTCCCCCTGTTCCAGCTCTGCCAGCTGGAAGTGAGCTGTTCCTCAGGATTGGGCAATCCTGATCTTGGTTTTCTTACTGAATTGATTAGTGATCCTGATTGAACAAGGAGGAGCCCTCACAGTCGGTGTCTGGGGAGGTGTTTCCAAGGGAGGTTCAGGGGAATGTTTGTTTTGGGAGAAACTCACTGACCCCCTGGGATGGGGCAGTTTCCCAAGGCAGGAGCTGGTGTTTCTCTCCCACCCAGGAATGTGCCCACGCTCCTGCTCTCGCAGCCCCGGGGCCTCCTCTGGGTTTCTTATGCTCCTCTGCATGTGAGGCCGAATTTAATTACAGGGGGATAAGGTCCTCCAGAGCAGACCTTTAAAAGTCCTATATAAAGATGCTGCTCTTAAGTAATTCAATATTTCAACTGCTCTGTGCTGGATTGATTGATTGATTAATGGAGGAGTTCATTTAATTAATCTGAGGCTTCACTAAGTCACATGTGTTACAGTAAATACTGTGATGGTGGCGATAAGGGAGGCGGGTGGGAGCTGCAGCTCCCGGTTTTCCTCTGGTCCCTTTGGATTCACGACGGAGCCGCAGGTGCAGAGTCACCCGGGGCGCCTGCGCCGGAGCCGTCTCGTTGGGTTGCTATCTATAGGCTGCTAAATATGTTTCGGGTGGCAGGCAGACGTGATGCTTTGTCACTTCCTACAAGTGTGCATGTGGAGCGAGACGGTTTTTCCCCTCCTTTGCCCCAGCGCACGCCCAAGTGGTTTGCCTCCGATTTTGGATTCTGTGGTGTTGGCGTGTCATCGCGTATTGACAGGGACCGTATCCGCCGTCTCCGAGCAGGGTTCTTCTGCTGATGTTTTGTTGGCACTTTGCTGGCCAAGTTTGGTCCCTGGGGGGGTCCAGGTACCCCCCCTGTGCTGGGGCTGGTGGAGATGTGCTGTCATGGTACGTGTGCAGCACCCAGGAGAGTTGTGACTCAGGCTACAGAACGCCCCAAAACTGAAAGTTCCAGCCATGTAGGGAGCTGCAAAGCCTGGTCTGCAGGCTGATGGAGGGTTTATTACTCCTTCCCTCACCCTCATTGCCCTCAGCAGCTTTAACAAAGGGAAGTTGTATTTCCTCTGAGGGTTTTCCGTGTTGGCCCTGAGTAGATGAGGCATGTGGGGACAAGGCTGCTGTGGGGAGCTGTGCAGGAACTCCTCCAGGGCTTTGGTGCTCCATAACCCAGTCCATCTCTCGTGGAGAAGCTTTAGTCTTGTACAGGAAGATGCTGTTGGTGGTTTCACATGGGAGGGAGATGGCTGTGATCCTGGCACTCTGAGATTTGGTGCAAGTATTCCCAAATCTGTCATTGTACCGTTACTAGACATGAAGGAGATGTGACTGCCTGGCCACAAACCCTTGTCTGGGGTGGGATCTTGCAGCTGCATTGTGTGGGCTGTATCCCAGTGCCTGAGCTGGGGGCTGTGCCTCTGTCCTGGAGTGTCACAGTCAGTGGCTCCAGGATCGGTCACTGCTGTCACATTTCCAGATTTCCCTGTCCAGGCTTTGTACAAACAGATTAACAGGCACACGTATGATGCACACACAGTCGTCCACCCCACTCTTGAATGAAGGCAATGAAAAGCCCAAAAGCTGGCCAGCCTCACAGCTGGGTTTGGTTCCACATAACCAACACGTGAGCAGTTGCACAGCCACTGAGTGGGCTTTTTTTTTTTCCTCCTCTCTCTATTTTTTTTGAAAAAGAAATGAAGCCTTGGTTCGTGGACGAGCAGTTTAGTGCTGCTGTCATAGGTTGGTGGTTTGTTGTGTGGTTAGCTTGGTTCTCAGACCTGTGTGCTGGAAGGTAATGGGGTTCATCTCAGAAAAAGCTTTTTCTCGGCAGGATGTCTAACGATGTGTTGCCTCTGTTTGCTCACTTACTCTTACAGAATTTAGTCACGGTACAATATTTGATGAATAGCCTTTGATAAAAGGCTTTTATTCTTTCTTTCTCTTTTTCTTTTTTTTTTTTCATTTTGGTCACTGTTGTAATACTGTGAAACGCTGACAGAAAGCCGAGTGAAAATGATCACTAAACACTAACGCGATGGGCCAAAAGTTAACCTGAAGGAGTGTCAGTGGAATTCCGTGTGTGCCGAGAGGATGCTGCTGCTGGACATGGGGGGACTGTGCTGCTTCCTGGCTGGGCAGCCTGTGGGTGAACCCCTTCCCAGCAACTCAGGGGCATTGCTGTTTCCCAGCCCTGGTCATAGCACAGGAGGCAGCCTCTTGACACTCTTTACCTCCAGTCTTCAGTGAGTATGAGGTGGAAATCCTGCCCAATTTTGATGCTCTCTCTCTCTCTCCAGCCAGGCTGTGCTGGAGTTTTTAAGCTATTGGATCTGAAGTGGCTGCATTGTTCATCTGATTAAACAGTATTTAATTAGCTTTGTTTCGTCCTTTTGCTTCAGTGTGGAGATTGGGGAGGGAGGGGGGAAAGGAAAAGATAAAAAAAAAATTGTCTAAATGAAGCTTTGTCATTTAAAACACATATAAAACTCAGTGAGATGCCTTTTATTCCCCAGTCCTTTATCTTCCCTCGCAAGCTTTCCGCGAATGAGTAGTGCATGTTGAGGTTTATCTTTGCTTTTATGTGCAGTAGCCACATGCTTAACATCGAGCACGTTTGAGCTGCATTTCACAGGGCTTTCGCAATCCCTTTATAAAGGGACTGATCTGCTAACATCACCCTCTTTAGATCGAGCAGGCAGGATGTTCCTCCACACAGTGAAGTGCTCGCAGTCTCTCTTGCCAGACCAGTAAGTGAATGATTTCAAGCCTGGTGGGCAATACTTGTGTCCATGCGTAGCACAGACAGACCACAGTAGTAGGCAGCTGCATGTAATTTTGAACTCCACTCATTGAACTGTAATAAAACAATATAAGCACTGCTTGGGGGAAAGATTGGATGCAGTTATCCTTACACAGGGCTCGGGCATATGAAAGCAGCGCTGGCTGACAAGAGGATTTTGAGATTTGATTTTGATTGAATTGCAGAATTGAACAGGCCAGGAATGTCAGTGGAAGGCTAAATGCCTGTAGTGCCATAAAGTTTTATTCATGTGAGGCTTTCCAATATAAAGTAGATGGATTATTGGAGAAGGTGTCAAGAGACATGAAATAGAAGTGCCCAAAACATAAAATGTGGGTATAAGGATAAAATTACTTCTTGCTTAGTACATAATTAGCTCACAAAAATGTTTTTTGGGTACTTGTTTATTGTTCAACCTTTTTTAAAGCTAATTCCTTACACAAAATAAAATAACAGTCCTTGGTTTTTGCTTCATATCTCTCTGGCTGGAATTCATATTGTTTTAAGAACAGGTTTAAAAAATGAATTCTGTCTTAATTTAATTTTTTATTAGAAAAGAAGGTGTCTCATTAAAAAAAAAAAAGTGGGGGAGGAGAAGTCCACAGGATAGCAAGGAAAATGGAAAAAAAAAAAAAAAGACAAGTCTACAGGATATGAACACTCTGCAGACACTGAAAACTATTATGCTCAAAAACAAGAGCGGGATGTGTATTCACATACCACAACACACTGACTTATTTCATAGCTCAGTAATGCATATGTAATTAGAGTCAAATTTGCATAGGACAGCTGATAGCCAAATTTGTATGGCATTAGAGACAGCTTCACTCCTTTGCAGTGAACTCTGAGCAGTAAATAAAGTCACACACGGGTTGGATGTGGGTCAGCACAAGGGGCTGCTGCATTTCTGTGCCCAAATTCTGGGTCTGTTTACAGCCCTCTGTCTCAGTTCACATTTTCCCTAAACATACTCTAAATCACATATATTATGACCAGAGGAAAATAATCATAGCTTTATGCTACATCCAGTCATTTAGAATTATAACATAAACAGTAAAATGGCCTTCTTATTACAAGACCTTTTTTTTTTTTTTCTGTTTTAAATTGCCTTTTTTTTTTTTGGAAAAGGGCTTGTTGTGTTAATCTTGCCTTAACCAAGAGCACGAGTACCTTTCTATATGTGTTTTTTACAGGGAGGTGGTGTGTGGTGCATACAAGACTGTCAGAATGGGACCTCAAATTGCCATAAAATCCAAACTTACGAAATTGTATTTAAAGGTGTATTTAAAGAACAGCTCACATTTTTATTTTCAGAACTAGTTGCCTGTGAGCTGTGTGTTCTTCCATTTCAGTCCCTCCTGACGGAGATGGCATGTATGTTCAGGTAGTATTTATATGCAATTGTTTTTGTTTTAAGTCCAAAAGAAACACCCAAATAGTTGTTGCTGTGCCGATTGTAATTATTATTTTTGAAATCTTCTATTGTGAGCTTGGATTTGTAAATTCCTTAGGAAAGAAATGGCACATTCAGTGCTGGTGGTAACTCTCCAGGGATTAGTTAAACTCTTATTTACCACACGTTATATATATCGTTCCTTCATGGCATTTTGGGTTATTTTGTAGTATTATTTAGGATTGCTGAAAGTAAATGTGATGAGGATTTACCTAAATGAATAGCAGTTTATTTCTGATGCCTTTCTTTGAAGGAAAAGGATAAAAAAGCTCCCTTCTCCCCCCTACCCCCCAACTCATACTGGCTATAGTCCTTGAATTATGTGTGGTAGAGATGCTGTACTCAATAGAGCGACTTTTCTTTTCTTCCTCCCCCTCACTTCCCCCCTCTAGCTGCCTTTTTTTTTCCCCTCTTTTTTTTTTTCCTTAAATAGGGTTTTGCAGCAGACTGTAATGCAAGGAGTTGGTTTCAGGGGGGCTGTGTGTGGCTGTGAGGATGGTGGGGCTTTCTCAGAGCTGAGGATGGGGCTGGGGGTGTCGCCTCATGCAGCAAAGACAAAATATTTACAGAGTCACCAGGTAGCAGAGAACCAAGAACTTTGAACCCAAGATAATAAACCAGCTTTTTTTTAAAAAAAAAATCTGCTATTTTTTAATTTATTTTTTTAAAAGTATCCCCTGAATTTGAATAGCTCAAGTTAAAGAAAAGTGAGCTTTGTTTTTTTTGTTCTTCTCTGTTTTGGTAGGGTTTTGTTTTTTATTTTATTGACTGTACTACTTGTGACCTTCTTAATATTTAGACAAATTTAAGTTATTTAGAAGTGCAGGTTAAGTAGTCAGACAAAATTATTTAGCTTTAGACAGTTTTGAAATATTAGTTTTTATTAAGTTTTATGATGTTTAATTTTTAAAGTATTTAAAATGCTATTTTTAGGTGACAATACTGAAATTTGACAAGCAATTATTGTGCATAAATGATTAAATACAAAATAAAAATAAACTTTCTTGATTGCATTTAAAAAAAAACAAACAAAACTCAAAGACCTAGCTGAAGTTGGCTCTTTCAGTTATGTTCGAGTACGTGAATATTGATAAGCTTAGATGACCTTCTGTAGACAAAGTTTGGTTTCATTGTTCATTGAGATAGGGCTGAATGATTAGTTTCAGCAATTCCTTTGATGATTCAGTAAAAACTGAGAAAGGAGACCTTGCTCTGCTTTTCCAATCTAGGAATAAAATAAAGGTGTGGAAGATTGAGATCTAACACTGCTGTGATCATAATATATTCCATTTTCTTACAACAGATCATGTTTGGTAAATGTTTTACATGCATAAATGAATAAACTCATGGTGTATCCAGCGTATTTAAACAATCTTCATTTAATAAATAAAAATGTTATTTTCACTTTCTTTTGCTTTTATTTTTCAACCAAATGAAGATGGATAGGAGTCTTAAAATTGCCAACTAATAAAAACTGTCATAATTTCTAACACAGTCATAGCCTAAAACTTAGGGATGCAAATGAATGTGAAAACAACCAGTTATCATCTTTAGCAGACAGAAAAATTAAGGTAATGAAAAGGCCATATTTTATTAAGCTGCTAACCAATTAGAACCGATGCTTCTTTAGGAAAATAAATATAAAAGTACAAATGCAAAACAAGATTGAAATCAATGATTTAAACCATGTTTCCTGCTTTTTTGATATACACCATGATTAGAATCAGTGATTCAAATCCCTCTGATTTAAATCAGGCTCATGCTTGGGGTGGATTAGTTTGTGGTTACCAACGAGAACCCTCTGAAGGAAAAGGCAGGGAGCCCAAAGTGGAAGGGGAACTGCCTGTGACAGGGGGGCTTGGACATGATGGTCTTCAAGGTCCCTTCCGACCAAACCATTCCACGTTCCAAAATGCCTCCTCGCTCCCTTGGCCTCAAATGCTAAAATTACATGTGCAGGATTCCTGTGATCAGCCCTCAGCTCCTTTCTGAGAGGATCCATCCAAATTTGAGGGTTTGTGGCAGGTAAGGCACGGCTGAGTCCCCTTCTGGGGTGGCCTCAGTCCATCATTTATGGGAGCAGAGGGGCTCAGGCCCCTTCCCCTGTGCGTTGTATCCTCCCCTCCCTGCAGGCAGCATCATCCCCACTGTGTTCTGCCCTCCCTGCTTGCCCCGGAGGGATTTACTGCTCTCCCCAGCTGTGCTCAGCTCTCCCCCGGGGCTTGGCCTTTCCCTTGCAGAGGACATGGCACAGGCACTCATTTGCATCAGCTCCCAGGAAGTATTTTTGGCCAATCAGTTCTCCCAGGTAAAGAGCAAGTATGAAGTCTTCTTTTATCCTTTCCTCAAAACCTGTGTTCCCTTCCAGGAGGAGCGGGGCTGTGTCCCTTGCAGTGAACTCTTCCGTGGGATCTGTGGCCACGCTCTGGTTCAGACCGTGATGAAGCTCTCCCATTTCCACCAACTCTTTTTGGTTCTTTTCTGAGCATCCTGCAGGAGAGGTAGGGAAAGAGAGAGCTTGCCCACAGGAAACCCTGAGGAAGAGCAAAATAAGCTTTTTTTTTTGGCGAGAATATTTTGGCAGAAGGGTAGCTGTGGGGATTGGTAGAGCCCTGCTTCGGTGGCTGGTGGAGAAGAGCTCCTGTTGTAACAGCATAGATCACATCTTCCCTTGACAGGGTCTCAGTGTTAAAGAAACCCAACATAAACCTCGATATGCTCTGGGTCAGAAATGTCAAGTAGAGCAGATTGCATTCAAGTTGCACATAAATTATTTAAAATGCCCATAAAGATGGGTCAAGGGTCCTTGCATTGGTAGAAGTCAGTTTAAGCCTGTGTGCTGTAATTGTTTCCATATGATGGCCTTTTTGAACACACACAGTAGAAATCCTTTGCAAGGTGCACAAGTTGAGAGGAACACGTGGATTTTATTGTAATAATGTTTCCAGTTGGAAGGTCTCAAAATGATTAGCTTGATTTAGCGCTCTCATTTCTGCCTGTGTTCCAGACTATGTCCAAGCCTTTTGTGGAGCATACACAGTTCCTTCACGTAGTGTTGGCAGCTGGATACTCCATACTGTAAGAATAATGCAGACAGAGACCTTCCACCAGTGCTGGATGAAGTCAGCTCTCCTGAAGGAGACAGATGTTTTGGCAGAGGAAGGTGCCATGTGTCTCTTGAGTCAACCATCGTAAATTTGTGAGCAGTTGGTCCTCAGATAGAAAGATTGGGGTTTTTTTCTCTTATATTTAGGGGTAACTAGTAGTGGACTGATCCTATTAGTTAATGGTATTTAGGTCACATGACTTAAGCTGCATAATTACAAGTGAAGTCAACTCCAGTTCTGTGTATTTGAACACAGTCAAGTTTCCTCAGCAGGTTTTCCTAGGTTTAATCCATGCTAATTTATTCTTACATTCTGACTGTAGTGACCATCTCGAGGCAAATCAGATGAACAGGGTCAGGTTTTTAGCTGGCATAAACTGACACAGTTCCTTAATTCTTCTGTACTTGCTGTAGCTGTGTTGATTTATGCTAGCCAGGAGTCAAGGCCACTTAGATTAACCTGGTACTGTCTGGTGACTAAGTTTGAAAAAACACCCAAATACTTTGTACTTCCTGTGTGCTGCAACAGGAAAACATCCAGGAAAAGAGTTAAAAATGGGATAGGAGGGCTCGTTGTGTGTAGAACAGGAGCTGTATAGATAGTAGGATGCAGAGATGTAGGACTGAGTCCCAGGGAAATGTGATTTATGGAGATGATTTGTAGCTGGAAATCTTGCACTGCTGGAAGTACTGGTGCATCCATAAAAGTAACAGCCAGTATTTAAGATTTGCTTTGAAGAGTTTAATATTTCTTCACATTAGGAAGGAATGCTGCTTGAGATTTTCCTCTGTGTGTGAATAGAACGTGAAATACACACACAGAACAGAAATTACAGACATGTGGAGCAGGCCATAAGAGATGGTGTGAGAGCGCAATTTCACCTAATCAGGGGGTGAACCCATGTGATCTGTATTTTGGGATCTGGCCTCTGGGGAGGAAGATGCCTGGTAGCTTTGTGCTGTGGGGTACCCACTTAGAGAAGCAGGTGCTTTGGTAAATGCTTGTGTGTATCTGAAAACCACACTCCAGTGGTGCCTGGTTGGGTTTCTGGAGCCTGGAGACACTCCTGCCTTTCTGCCTTGACTGATCCCTGTTGATTCATTCTTGCATGTGTTGGTTCTTCCCTTGCAAACTGCTCTGTGTGGTTTGTTCTTAGCAGGGAGTTAGTGCTAAATGTTGGGGTGGGCTTATGGTGACACCCTGGAATTTTTGTTGGGTTTTCATCTGGGTTGTTTCTTGCGTGGTTGGTGGAGTTTGAGCTGAGGCTGGGCAGTGTCGTGGAGGCTGTTCTGTGCTTTCAGCTCCAGTGAGACATGCAGTACATCAGCCTTATCGGAGAAGTAACTTCATTGTGGTTGCTCTGGGAGGAGGCTACTGGCTAATTTGTGTGCACAGAGAAGGATGGGGTGAGTGTTTGTGGGCAGAAAGTGATTTTGGCATTTGCTGTTTGCTTTTGAAGTACACCGAGCCCACTGGTCCCCAAATTCAGAACTAATGCACCTGAAAATAAATAACCACACTAAAGCCAGAGATCATGTGAAGAAGAGTAAGGTGGCAAACCACACCAAGAAATCTTTGCGAAAGGCAGTGCAGAAGTTTTAGTGCTGCTCTTTAATATTCAAGATTTTATCTTGGAGAGTTATCTTTAGAAAAACAAGCGTTCCCTTGGAATCAGGTGTACTAATCCTGTGATACTGACTGTGGAATGCTTGTTTCTGTGGAGAGACTGTAGGGAAGAAGGTGATGTTCATTTGAGCAGCTTGAGATCCCCACGGCCTATGTTGGTCTGATGTCAGTTCATTTGCTGAAATAAGCTGAAAACTCCACAGCAGAGGAAAGCCCTGTCTGGAATAAGATTTCTTTAGAAAAGAAAAAAAAAAAAAATCAAACTTCCCCTTTGTGATTTATGATCCCTTTAACAATGCCACTTTCTCAAAGCCATGCATCATACACAAACAATGGGCCACATAGAAAAGCGTGCTCCCCGGAGTATTACCAAGCATGTAATTTTGTCTTTAAATTCTTCGGAGTGAATTGTAAGAACATGACTTCATAGGAACCTTTTGAGACATGATGGCTTTTAATAACGCTTTGCTGCTACATGTAATACTTCAGTTTTACTTTTATTAATTAAATTGCTCGTTGCGTGCGTGTGCGGCGGGGAGGGGATCCCGTCCATCCCAGCACACCCAGGAGGGATGCAGCTGCCAGGAGGGGTTTGCTCCCCTCCTGAAGGTGAGGGGGCTGCATTCTGCAGGTCTGATGGAGGTTCAGGAGGGTTTTCCTCCAGTTTTCATCCCCTGGATAAGCACATCTGTGCAGTCTCCCCGTCCCTCCGGCGTCGGTGCCCGTTGCTGTGCCCACGAGGGGGTGCGCACGAGAGGCAGCTCCTCTTCTTCTTCCTCCTCATCGTGAGCTCCTACAAAACCCTGTGGGGTGTGCAGCTGTCCCACCCCTCAGCCAGCTCACGTGCATGGAGTGAGGTAGCTCCTGCCTCAGCTTACCCGCCTGGGACTGCTATCCTCTCACATCTGTGATCTTCCCAAATTTATATATATATATGTTTTTGTAAGTTTTCGAGAAAATTGAGGTCAAACTTATTTCCTCCTGTAATCCCTTTGCACCCCCCTGGCAGCTTTATTTTTTTTTTTTTTAGCAGGCACATCTTGCATTATGTAAAACATAGGTGAAGAAACGCGTTCAGTAAATCTGCCTCTCTGTCTGCAGCAGCTGGGTTTGGATCTGACTGCTTATCTAATAAAGGGTGGAAGCTGCACTTTTTACAGCTTTTTGTAGCACGGTTTGTGGGCTTGCCCATAATAATACAATTATGAAGGTTAACAGGAAAAAACTGGGTCCAGGAGTGATTCCAGGCAGCTGGCAATGCCGACGAATTGGAAGCGCACCACCAATGAAAACTGCAGTGAAAAGCAAATTAAACCTCATATCTGCCATCTCACTCGCTTTTCTCTGCTTTCCTGTTTGGACTTGAAAGGTGATTGGAGCCAAGGCAGTGACAGTTGACGGAAGTGCTGCAAGGAGAGAGTATTTATTTACAGTGAATCGTGGTGATGCTTGTTCAGGATGCGGTTTCACGCAGGATGTTCTGTCCCCACCCCCGGTTTGATCATTTCTCCAAAAAAAAAAAAGAAAGGGNGGGGGGGGGGTTAAAAAAAAAAAAGAAAGCTTCTTGATTGTTTGAGGCCACAGCTAATGCTTGGAGAAACAGCATGCAGCATGCCTGTACTTGGAGCGTGTGGTAATGTGCCGTCGGAGGAAGTTCCTGTATTAGGCACAGAAGCTGCTCGGGACTAACTCCTGCCCAGATGTGTTCAAAACCCAGTGTTGGCCCTACACATTTAAACTGGGAGTGGGCTGGGTGGGTCCCCATGCTGCCAGTGAGGGCTAATGCAGGCCACCCACTTGGATCTTAGCAGCACGGCCAGCTGATATGGCTGTAAATTAATTTTTTTTTTTGGAGAAGGAGAAAGGAGCAGAAGTCATCCCCCTCTGTATGTTTTAGTACATCAAATAAATGTAAATGGAGAATTCGGTGTGCAGAAGGTTTGGGATAGTTCAGCATTTGGATGCAGGGCTCTCCTCATTCTTTTTCTGCTTTAGTCAGGGACTCACTGAATGGTTTGGGTTGGAAGGGACCTTAAAGACCATCTAGTTTTAACCCCCCTGCTGGGTCACCTTCCACTAGATCAGGTTGCTCAAAGCCCCATCCAGCTTGGTCTTGAACATTTCCAAAGATGGGCCATCCACAGCTTCTCTGGGCAACCTGTGCAAGGCCCACGCCACCCTCACAGTAGATCAAGACTTGAACACTGAAACAGATGAAAAAACAGAATGTCCCCATTTTGGGAGGTGAATTCCTCATCAGGAAATAACAAGAATTGTGCTGGTCCAAGGACCCCCGGGGCAGGATTTATCTGAAGTCCTCCTGCCATCCCAGCACAGGGGGAGGGCTCTGGCTCTCTGGGATCAGGCTGTTCCCCTGGGATGTTGGTGTGGGTTGGGTGCCCATCCCGAAGCTGCTGGGCGGTTTTACAGCCTTCACACCTCTTGCCCCTGTATCACCCCAGCATCAGTGGGTTTTGTGCAGCTCCTGACAGGCAGGCAGAGATAGTAACTTCTGTTAGTCCCAGACGGGGCTGGTGATTAGATAGGGAGAGTTTCTCTATCTCTTTTCTTTCCGAGATAGAGCACAGGGCTTAGGGACGTGCTCTAGCATATACAGTTTCCTTCACAGCCACCGAGCGGGGAAGCTATTGGAAACTTGAGGGATTACAGGGAGGGGTGAATATGTTTTTTTTAATTATTTATTTACTTTGACATTTTCTTTTAAACTATTTCCAAGAAGTACATTTTTACCAGTTTTCCTGTCTGGAAGAAGGAATCTGATGGGGTTTTTTTTTCCACTCACAGCTTTTAATTGCGCCGTTGCCATCATCGGGGCCCTTTCTACAACTCCCACATTGTTCAGCAGACACAGTGAAATGTTTTTAGGAACCTATAAAAGCCAGTAATTTGCATCCAGAGGCCACGGTTGTAGTCGGCACTCAGGCAAGGAAGCAACTGCCTGGATAACTTTATGGCCAGGACATGTGCTGCATTGTGGAGCGGGCTGGAGAGGAGCTGCCTGCCCGGATTGCTCTGCGAGTACCATTTCATTAACAAATGAAGCTGTTAGGGCTCCTAGCCGGGAATCCAGCTCCCCAAAGGTCCATTGTGCCAGGGAGCTGAGCCAGAGCCAGCCTGCCTCCTTCCCCGGCTCTGTGCTGGCTTTTCCTCAGGCTGTCCCCAGCTTTTATCCCTCGGGGCTGCGATCTCTGCCTGCTTTTGGGGTTGGGCTCGCCTTAGTTCCCTTGTGGAGCTGAACCTGCAGGCAAGTGGGGCTGTTCTTGGTACGGGATGCTGCCTGGCAGTCCTGTGAAATGGTTCTTGCTGAGGGTGATGGCTGACTTGACACAGGGCATCAAGGACGCCCACACATCCACAGCTTTTGGAAACCATCAGTTTCCAAGGCTAACAAGGGCCTCGTGTTGCAGAAACATGCTAAGGTTTAGGATGAGATTTGCAAAATTGCCAAAGAGAATTTTTTTTTTTTTTTTTTTTAAAGAGCTGTTTGAATTTGGGCAATCAAAACATCTTAAGTAGCTCTGAAAATGTCACTGTGGAAGATCCTGCTCATAGCTGGTCTAGCTGAACAAAAAAGGCTAAGATGCTCCAGAAGGAAGAAAACATCATCTCTTTTAAAGGTGATCGGATAGCTGTGGTTTGGTATTGTGTAAAAATTGTAAGTACTTTCTTAGCAAGAAAGAGCTGTCTATTCTCAGTGGGCTGTGAAGCCGTGAGATACAGGGCCTTGGAGCATTCAGTAGCCAGGGAAGAGTTGTTTAAAAAGTAGCTTAAAAAATCAGGAATATGCACCTCCAAGAAGAAAAAAAATTGCAAAAAGACATTTTAATTGAATTGAGTCTGATTTTTTGGGAGGGGTTGAGGCTATTAGGAGTAAGTAGCCTGAATTAAGCTTGGACTTCCTATCCAAACAGAACTTAGATGCATTTTTATTTTACTGTCACACGTGTGTACTTTTCAGACTACCAGTCTCTCCAGTCAGGAGCACAACATAGTTTTTTCATTATTGCTTTGTACACTTGTGCTTCCCCACCACCATATATTCTGTCCATTTGAAAGAATAAAGTGCTGCTCTGCTCCTTGAGTGGGAAATAACAGTAAGGATGCTGCAGGGTGTGTGGGATGCCTCTGCCCCCTGTGCAGGCCTTCTCTCTCCAAGATTTCCCAGTTTCAAGTATTTCAGCTTCTTAAGTTATATCAACATCAACAAAGAAATAAAGCCAGGTCCTTACTTTTAGCACAGACACTATGAACAGGCTATTCAATGTGTGCTCAGCTCCCAGCAGGAACATTTGTGCCAGACAGAGGACTTTTTGATTCCCTGTTTTCTTCCTCCATCTGAATAGGCTGTGGCTGGGGGTGAGATGTCTGTTGTTGGACAAGAGGAACTGAATATCCAGAAGGCTCAGGCTCTTCAGTGCTCACTGATACTCCTGGGGAAGAGAAGATGATTTGGTGAGGATGGGGGAAATGTTTGTCTCCGTGAGGGTTGACCCAGCACCTTGAATTACAGGGGATGCAGTGCTCGGGGCATATCTGCCCCGTGGGGCCAGGAGGGGAAGATGCTGCCTTGTGAGAAGGGAGACAGTGTTCCCTGTGGCCTCAGCAAGTTGTCTGGGAGTCAGAAATGTGCAGGGTTTGTACCTAACCCAGCCACGTCGTGCCGAAACACGCTCCTGGAAGCGGGTCCGGGGTGAGCCGGCAGTGACTGACTGACACAGCCTCCTCCTGCCCAGAGCCTGCACCCAACTGCTTTTCATGGCCTCGAGGGTTTGCCGGAGTGGGTCCCAGCCAAGACAGGAAACTATTTGACTTGGGGTGCTAGAGAGCTCCTCTCATGGTATTTACAGATAAAAGGGGAGGAGTTGAAAACCGTAGTCCGTAGTCAGCCCAATCTGATAACCTCCAGGGATTTTATTAGTTCAAAGAAATTTTGGATAGTGAACTTGTGTGCTTAAGCGGAGCTGAAGCCCCAGCCCTTGGAGGCATCCAATCCTTACTAAAACCTTAGAATAACAAATGCTGCTTGCAACAATCTTTTTCCTACTTCTTTTTTTTTTCCCCTAATGTTTTAAACCATTAGGCCATTCTAAAATTTAGTACACAGGTAAGAACACATCCCTGATCTTTAAAATTAATTGTCCCTCCTGAGCATTGATGGCACAGAAACCGATTTTGTTCAACAGACTTCAGTCTGTGAGGGGCTAAAAATAAGAAAGGTGAATTATATTCAGTAACTAGATGGGCAGAATGTGTTTTGTTGGAATAAATTAGGAAAGCAACAGTAAAAGGACTGTTTTCCACAATGCTTGACTGGGTTACCAGATAGTTTAATGCTGTGTCCTCATGTTGGATGGAGATCCACGACCTCTCTGCATGCCATGGTTGTGTCGTAGGTGGAAATGTCTGATGGAGACAGGCCCCTCACCTTGGAGTTGGATATGCCCTGGCATCTGCCTGGTGTTGGGTCAGAGTTTCTCCTTGGCTCTGCTCAGCAGACAGAAGTTGTCCATCTCCCACCCTTCCAAATCAGATGGAAACTCTTCCTAGCTCTTAGCTTTCTCCTTTTCCCTTGGTTTTTATTTCACCGCTGGCTGTTAGAGACCTTGGATACGGTAGAGATGCTGTTGGAGGCAGTAAAGAGGGTCTGGTAGGACCCTATGTGCATTGACAGGTTTCCAGCTTTTTTTTTTTCTTTTTCTGGAGCCTCTGTTCCTTTCTTTGTAAGCCTAGAGCTACCTTCTGCTTCAAACAGGCAGATTCACTTGCTGATTAAAACGCATTGTTAATTTAGAAGGAAGGCCACATTCCTTCTCAACACCATCATTAATTAAAGACTAGGAAATTGCCAATTCACCCAACATTCACATCCTTACCAGACTATGCTCACATAATTTATTGCCCAAATATCTTAATGCCCAAGTACGTGCTGAGGCCCGTACACAAAACTTAAACTCCAATCTCATATATTTTTCCTATGCATAATTAAGATGATTGCCTCTTAAAACCTTGCTTATTTTTGGTAAAACACCTTTGTTTTTCTGAGGTTGGGTTTTTCAGATTGTGCCCAAACATGGGCGCTGACTGTGGCCACAGCTTTATTAAACTGTATAATTTTGCGTGTACGGGTGTGAATCATAACCCCCAGATGAAAATAGCTCCTTCAGAGCCGTGTCTCTGGGAGGAGGAAAAAAAAACCCAACGTGATACCAAACACTCCCTTATGCCTTCTCACAATTCTAAACTGTTGCAGGTTGGACGGAATCAGAAAACAGAGTTTTATGTCAAGTTTTTGTGTCGGTGAGGGGAATGTAACTATGCAAAACCCACTTACAGCTTAGACACATCATTCATGAGTTACACCATGGCTCCGAGCTCATGGCAACGACGAGTGTCTGGCAATCCCCACCATCTGGTGAACTCTGATGTGTATTTGAACAGCACGCTGTGTTAGTGTGCCTATATACAAGACATATTCGCACACAACATATAGTGGCAGGGGAAAGAGAGAGAAATTATGTTTCAGCTGTGAATGACTTATATTTACTCAAGCAGCAAAGAAATAGCTGATAGCTTACGAGTGATCAAAGCTCGTGGTGAGTTATAGAGGTCTTTCCTCACCAGTGAGGAAGATACAGCACATTTCAGCCTGCTGTATATCCTTTTAGTCCAACACACGCATTTTAATGCTTATTTTTATTTTGGTTTAGAGGCCTTTCTACTTTCCACAGCAAGCGATTTTTTTTTTTTATATTTTATTTTATTTTTTTAAATTTATTTTTTTCAATCTCTTCTGCCTGTTCTCTGTCTGCTGCTGATGCCAGAGACAGAGCAGATTGGGAAGCCTTTGAACACATTACTGGTTGAACTCAAATGAGATTTTTGTATTGCTTGGTTGCAAGCTCCTGTGATGAGCATAAGGAATTTAGTTTTGATTGACATGATGTTCTCTTAAAGCAAAAGTGATCTATCAGCATTCAGGCACCCGCAACTTGTTTTTTCTTTCATGACAAAAAATAGTTTTGTTTCAGTCGTGCTACAGCCACGAAGGTTGAATTGCAGTTTCCCTTTGAATCCTCTGATGGAGGAGGTAGAGAGGAGTGAGTCAAAATGGGCCATTTTAGGTCACTCCTAACAAGCCAGGCTCGAGGATCTTCTCGGTTTCTGTTGCTCTGCCTGTTTTGTGTTCAGCCAGCTCTTTCTCTGGTGCACCAGCATGCTCATTCCAGTACAGAGTATTTGTACAGATGACACAACCTTATTATCTTCAGCTTTGGTCGCTTTAAAAGGAGTTTTTACAGTTAACACACCCGTGATCTTGTACCAGAAAGAGAACCGGTCTGGCAAAAAGATACATCCTGAGACAGAGTCTGAACGTGAGACATCCTCCCTCTCTCCTTCTTGCGCTCATCACTAAATGTGAAACCTCTTCAAAATAAGCTGCTCTCCAAATGAGTTATTATTTGGCCTATGTCGGTATAGAAGACACGTGAGCATCCTCTGGGAGGAAATATAATCTTATAAATTAACCTTTGAACTTGGGAGAGTTGGATTGTGGTTTTTATTCAGCTGCTTTGTAGGGCACTGGGAGGTTATTTAACCTGCCTTTTTCAGGCCTGGGAAATGGATGCACAGCTCCTTTTCCCCACCACTGCCTTGCAGGCATATTCCTTCTGTCTGGAGGCCTGGGGCATCAGGGTGTGAAGAGCCGTCAGAATTAAAGCTGTGTTATGGGTGATTTTATTGCTGTTTGCAAACAGTTGAATCAGCACATAACCTTTGAGGGGGCAAGGATTGATTCAGATCAGGGTTAAAGCAGTTTTAAGAAAGTTTGTAAATGCCGAAGCTTTTTAAGAGTCATACATCGCCAAGGCTTGGTGCTGAGCATCCCTAAAACTCGCCTGTGCTGCCCTTTTTCAACTGACAAACTCTTACCAATGGGTTATTTCTGGGTGAGAGGTTTGTAGGGTTTGAAATGCCTGTGTTTAAGGGAGATTCAGGAATCTGCTGTGAAATTGGAAAGGCTCATTATCCCGAGGGTGGGCTTTCCTTATCAGTGGTCGTCGTGGCAGGTCTGTTCGGGAGAGTCTGTCCCTCTGCTTCCCAGGCCCTGCCTGATGAGGAGAGCTGAGGGAGTGCTCTGGCCTCAGGAACAAGTTTTATGGTTTATCAAGTACAGAAGTAGTACTTTGGAGGAGTTTGCCATTTTTTTCCCTGGAAATGTAGGTATGCGGGATACTGATCATACACACCGGGCTTTAAAGCTCAAAATGAATGATAAAATAATTTGTGGTTTATGTAGTGAGCATGAAAATAAACATCTGAAGATGGTAATTTTAAGAAGTACTTCTGAGACCTTCAGCTTTACGTTTTTCCCTCTATTTGGGCAGATTTTGCTAATTCTTATAGGAGAAAAGGTTGCATTTTAATGGACAGTGAATACATCTCTGCTGTGCCTGTCCTTGGTCATCCAATTGTCCTTTGAATCATTCTGAGCATGCTAATTCAATATCCTCCTCTTTGTTGTCCTGCTCCTGCATTTCTTCTTCCCAGGTTCCACTCCTGGCACTCTGCATCTTCCCATTTCTATTTCAGTGTTTCAGGCACTGCTCAGAAACAGATGGATGGCGAGATTTCAACCCCACCTCCCAACTTCCACATACAGTCCACATCTCGCGCCGCATTCATGAGCACACACTAGCAAACAGGACGCTCGGTGTTCGCTTCTCTTCGTAGGTTCATCCCCAAATCAGAGCTTCCCCATTTAGGCCAGGTGATGTACCTCCAGCAGTTCCCCCCTCTCCTCAGGAAAACGGCAGTGTGGGGATGTTCATGTGTTGGGAGAGGAGGAGGAGGGTGGGGCACGCGCACCTTTCGGAAGTGCCGCGTCTCCCCGTGGCTTTGAGCAGGTTTTGTTTTCAGGTGTGCCCGGCGCTGTGCGACCGCCCGGGGAGCGATGAGATGCCGACGCGGGGAACAAAACCTCAGCTCTTACATTTGCTTTTCCTCCTTTGCTTTTTGCGGCGCCCGGGTTTTGATGTGTTTTGCTTCTCAGAAGGCTTGACGGTGGTAATAACGGAAACAGCAAAAAATGTCAGCTTGACTACTGTCTGCGTGTCGGCACTAGTCCAGGGAGTTTCAAAGGGATGTTTTATTGATTCTGTAATTGCACAGTAGAATGGACAAACTGAACTGTACCTCAGGGCAAGGAAAGCCCCTGTCTGAACGGCATCTGTTGGATGTGTGCGCTGCTGTAATTTGGGCAGGGAGTGCTCGCTGGGCGGTTTGAACCAGAGGACTGAAAGCTTGGCTTAACCCTTTCGCTGGAGGCAGCGGAAACTCTGGTTTTGCCTTCTGATGGCAGCCTGGGAAAAAGAGATGTTTTGGGGATCCCTTTTAGCACCAGAGTTACAGTTTGGGGCTTTCCTGGGGTTTACACCACCATTGTTTTCAAAAGGAAATTTGGCACAAGATGTTTTCCCTGGCATTACTCTACAGGTATTCCCCTCCTCTGGCATCCTGAGCCCACAGAATTGTGACTTGCAGTGTTGCCTCGCTTGCAAAATCCACTTCTTAACTGAAAAACTGGTCTTAATCTCTGATGAAATGTGTCTGCGTTATAGTGCTCCTGCCTGGGAGCTGGTAACTTCCTCTAGCATGAGCTGATTACTTTCCAAAACTGAAGGAGTGGACTGAGCTGTTTTGCTAAAACAATTGCAAATTAAATTTGTAAACTTTTGCTGTTGCCATATTTTTTCACTGGCATGCTGTCTGCGTGCTGTGTCTTTAATTTGGTGAGAACACGAATCAATTAGGCTAACCTACAGCAATGCAGAAACCGAGGGGAAAAAATTAAAATGCACTGTCTTGACTTGATACGTGGGTGCCCAGGGTTTCTGTTCCAATTATTCTCTATTATTTCTGTTAGCCAGCCAGAGCTGGGCATCCTGCAAAGAGCAGTGCTTCGTCCCCAGGGCAGAGCCCACGAAACCCAGGGGGAGAAGAGCAGTGCAGAAGGAAGCAAAGTCCAGCCAGCCTCTCTGAGGAGGACTGTAAGTCTGACTGGGTGTCACAGTTTCAGGATTAAAAGAAAAAACAGTCTGGGGATGGGGCTGTGCTGGGAGTGGGAGGGTGGCAGCACACCCAGCTGGAGCTGGTGCTCCACAGGCTACCAGCAGATGCCAGCGGTTTGTGAAATAAACTGTGATCTTGGGGTTTCCACTGCACTAATTTATGGCCGTAATTAGAAATCTTCCTTTTTAAACTCAGTGCTCTTTAAACGCAATTTTCTGGGAGAAACCTGCAATGCAGTTCTGTCCTGCACTGGATTTTAGTAGATTTTATAAGAAAGTACTGTTTCAAGAAGAGACCTCACTGGGTTTTTCAGTGCTTAAAGAGTACTTACAGAAAAGAGGGAGAGCAACTATTTGCACAGGCAGATAGTGATAGGAAAGGGCCAGTGGTTTTAAACTAAGCAAGGAGAGATTTAGATTTGATGTTAGGAAGAAACTGAACAGTGTGAGGGTGGGGAGGCTCTGGCACAGGCTGCCCCATCCCTGGAATTGTCCCAGGCTGGGTTGAACAGGGTTTGGAGCAGCCTGGGATAGTGGAAGGTGTCCCTGCCTGTGGCAGGAGGTTGAAGCGGATGATCTTTAAAGTCCCTTCTAGCCTAAACTGCCCTGTGATTCTATTAAATGAAAGAGGATGTGCACTAAACTTCATAATATTTTCGGATATTGACTCTGACGACCTCCTTTATCTGAAGCCTTGTGTGCTGTAACAAAAATGGGCACTTAAGGATGTGGAGCACTCTGCCAGTTCAACAGAAAGAAAAGTGAAGCCCGTCTTCAGTAATTTGTATTGCAGAAATCAGCTGGGGGAGATCCTACATCTGGGATTTGCTCCGTTCCCTTCTGGTGATTCAGAGGAGTGTAAATTATATACTAGTGGCAACAGCTGTATTTTGGGGCTTTTGCCAGAGGAAGAGCAGCTTTATTCTGCATTGGGATGAGGATGCCAGAGATGTGTTGATTAACAGGGGAGGGGAACACTGCCCAGCGCAGCTGATACAATGATCTTAGTACATAATTAGTTGCAAGTACACTTTGATCAAGTCCAAAACTCACAGTCCTGCTGAAAGGAGCAGTGAAATCTTGATTTGTCCTAGCTGGTGAAAGGTAGCTTATCTTTATCTAGTTTTATATTAAATTCACAGCCAAGGTATCGAAATTATCTAAGACTAATAGGCTGAGATTAGTCAGGACCCACAGCGTGGGGTGAGTGGCTGGGGAGCACAGGCAGCATCACTGCAAGGCTTGTTCTTCATCAACTGCCTAATTTGGAGACAGGTTTAATAAAAGCTGAATAGAAATTAAAATATCAGACTGAACTGATATTTTAATGAACTGAAATGTTAAACTCAGTTTAACATTTGGCTGAGTCTTTATCACCTTCCTCCCCCATCTCTGACTTTTGTCAGATTGCTCATAATTTCAGTCTCAGTGATCTGACTCTGTTGTCTTTTTTTTTTTAATAAGAATGGTGAAGTGAGTGTGACTGAAAATACAGAATATGCACTAATATTTCCTGTGCCACATCAAATCACCAAAATGACTAAAGAACATCCTGAACTCTGAAATTCTCAGCACATATTTTCTGTCAACACTAACGCTGAAGTGGAATTGCCCCAGCCAATCAGACATGGGAAAAACACTGACTTACTGACCCAGAAAAAGCTGTATTTCCCAATTTTTGCAGGTCCCTGCTCTGGTTGTCAAGGAAAGGTGGCCGGAGTCAGGATTTGTGGTAGCACAGTGCTCGGAATCCCAAAGGCACTCCAGGCACATTGATGTGCGTGTTAGAGAGAGGTTGCAGAGTCCTGAGGGTAGTAGCCATGGGAAGCAGGCGTTTTGCCAAAGCTCTGCTGAGCATCTCTCTGCCTTGCTGATAAAAATCATTCATGCTTTTTGGCAAGAGTATCTGTAGCTGGTTTTGTGATGCCCCGAGTCCATTGATGACTACTTGCAAAAAAATAAGATACATAAAAGCTTGTGGGGTTTTCCAAGTAAACGCTTGCTGGGTGCTTAAGAGAATGCTTGGGAATGTTTTCAAGAGCATCCTAGTCCTGCCTCCAGAAAGATCTTTGATAGAGACAGAGTTCTCTGGAGTAGCTGTTGGTGCTCTGTGCTGCTTTTTTTAATTTGTTGGGTTTTTTTTTTTTTAATCCTGCATTAATTTAATTATTTCTGTTCCTGGAAATTTCTGTCCAGGATTTGATTGTAAGAGCTGGGTGTCTGGAAGATTAATTTGTCCTTTTGGACTGCATCTGGACTGTTACTATTTTATAATCATCGACAGTGGCTGTAAGGAGCGAGGAAGGATGCAGTAAAACACAGCAATGCTGACAGTGTAAAAATAGTGCATCTTCTTGCTGTTTGATATTTTGATAGAAACCTTTTATCACTTTAAAAACTGGCCGTGTATCAACGTGATATGTTAAAAACAGAAGTAGGAAACTGCAGGCTTTTAATTTGTGCCATTTGAACCCTCTTACCTTGGATGAATGCGGCGTGTAAATTATAGTTCCCATGAGGTAAAAATCAGTCAAATGCTACTTAACCTTTACTCTGCCATGTTTCGTGTTCCATTTGTGCTTAAGAGAATATGTGCATACGCTTTCATCTCGCTACCATGCAAAATCATCCTTAGGGTGCCTGTAACAACACAGAATGTCTTTAAATTTGGATTTAAGGTGAGCGAAACTGCTGTCACTTTAGAAATCTTAGGGCTGAAGTGGTTTCAGAAATTTTGTTTACCCTTCAAAGGTGAGGGGCTGGAAGAGGTTATTTTTCGTTCAGCACGGCCACAGCGATTGCTGCTGGTCCTAACTGGTTTATTTGCATGGTTATGTTTGTGCTGGGTATCCATGGCTTGGATTGGTATTTTCCAAACTTGATCTGATGCAAAATACCTTATGTTTTTTCTAGTTCTTTCGGTTAAAAATATTCAGCTATTTCGGTTGTTTAATATAGAAAGCAACTTCTCTCCATGATAATTTCCTAGTAAAAGAGTCGGAAATTTGTCAGCTTTGGTGCTTGACATGCAAAATACCTGACCCAGAAACCGCTAAACTTCCTAGAAAAAGTTTTCTTTTGACTTATGTGTTTGGATCAGACTTATTGTTCTCAATGAAGCTTGTGCCTAAGCTTCATAATTTATTAAATTATATCAACGGGAACCTAAAAAAGCTTAATTTGGCACTGTTTAGAGACACTTAACTATAGTTTTGGAAGAGCAAGATTTTCATAATAAAAAGCAGAAAAGAAATTTAAGATATTTTTCCAGCGAACGTTTTCATTTGAAAAANAAAAAAAAAAAAAAAAAGAAACCCAACCAAATGAACGAAAGAAGAAAATTGGGGAAATGAGAACTACTGCTTTCAAATCAGCCGACTTCAGAGCCTGCGTAACATTCGCATCCTGTTAATTCAAGGGGTCCTGCAAAATGATGAAACAAGTCGGTCGTGTTCCCTGGTGAGCTGCAGTGATTGCCGGGGGAGCAGCTGTGGGCTGGGAATCCGAGGGGAGCTCCCTGCCCTGAGCCAAACGGGAGCTGGGTGTTACCCCCCTCACCCCGACACCCCTCGTGCTGCTCACCCGCCTACAGTGGAGACTCAAAGTCTAATTGAGGAGTTTAAAAATAATGTTTTTAACACATGCCTCCTCTTTTTTTTTTTTTTTTTCCCCTTTTTTTGCTTTTGCTAAGAGAAAAAGGAAATTAAATTTTCACTAAAATGCCGTGGTTGGAACAGTAACAGTGAAGGGAAGTGCACAAGTTGGCGTGGTCTGTAATGCTTAAATTGGCTGTACTGGGTATCTTATATATTTAAATATATACACTTGTTACTGTATGGAAATATTAAATTTCACACTTAATGGGGACAAACAAATCCAAGAAGTTTATTACGTACGTTCAGTGTGGCAAAATAAGTGCTTGTGGAGGAAGTTTTTCTTTAAACAAGCTTGGTTTTAATCGCGATGATTCATGTATACAGAATCAAACCCTGTGTGTTTATTTTAATT
>VZDJ01000056.1:8952682-9009910 GCA_008694505.1 Cyanoderma ruficeps | reverse complement strand
TTTTTTTTTTTTTTGCTCATTCGTGAGGCAGACTTCCTGCTGATGTCCATGATTTGCAGGTGCTCACCTGAGTAGAAAATGAGTGGAAATGGAGGAAAGGTCATGAGAATTGAGGTGTTGGTGGTTTTTTTTTTTAATAGGTGTGCTTTAAATAAATAAAAAGTACTTTAAATTGCCTAGAAGCAGGGAGTGGGAACAGTGCACTGAGCTATATTTCTCCTCCACAGCCTTTGTATGATTTGGAGAGTCTTTGCAAGCACTCCTGCTGGTGTATTTATTAATCTGGAGCCCTGTACAGTCCTTCAGGCCAGAAACTTTTTGTTGTGGTCAAGGGAAGAAAAAGAAAAGGAGGGGAAGAAGGAAGGGATTTGGAAAGCCTGGAGTATACCTATATCACCCTCAGAGAGCAGGGCTGACATGAATATTCTTATTTGCAGAGCTGAGAAGAAGAGTGAAAATTAAACATACATAGTTCACAGCCACTTTGATTTAAAGAGTTTTAACTAAATGTGATCTGCATTCCAAAAAACAAAATAAAAAATACCTTTAAAGTGTGGTTTTTTTAGGGGTTGTGTTAGCCAAAGCCTCACTGACTCCATGCGGTTGTCAGATGAGTAAATAATGAAACTACCTGGTATTGCTTTCACTTGTGGACAGTGCCCAATTTTCCCCCCAGCCTCTCCAAAAGCCTAAACAATAATAGAAAGAAGTTTCAAATGTGAGAAAATGAAACATGGTATTTTTTAATGTTTCAAATATGAACAGAGATGGAAATACAGGGCAGTGGCTGGTTCCAGGGAACAGTGTGGGACAGAATCATCCTTTTCTAGAGGGAGGCACCCTCTTAGCTCAGTAAAGTTCAGTTGATTCTGATCTGGTCCGTGACACCCAGTCTGTGTCCTTCTGCATTACTAAATGTTTGTTAGTGGAAAAGCATGCACAAAAAACTTTAAACTGAACTACTCCCAGGTACTGGTCACAGCAGGCCTTTTTAGGGGGGTACTGAACACCTGAGAGAAGGGTGGTCCTAAAAATAGAGTGGACCAGGAACCAAGTGTTCCGGATTCCCCAGAAAAATTAGTTTACATGATTATTAAAGGTTTTCAAGAACCTTTCTTTAGTGTTGATGTCAGAAGATAAAGCGTTTTTGGATGAAGAACTGACAATGGTTTTTCGTGGAAGGATCTATACAAGGAAAAATAGCCTTGATTGTTATTTGCCACATGTCTGAAAATAACCCTGCAGCGGAACAGCGGCGTTGAGCGCACATCAGTGATGAAGTGAACAACTTCACTGTGTTATTATTCTTCTCCTGTAAATGGTTTGTTTCACTTTGTTTGTCAGAGCGTGGTTTCGGCTGAGCTTGTTTGTATGCACAAACTGGATAGTAGCGAAGTTGGGAAATCGTTTGACCTTCTGATCCGTGTAATCACTGGCAGAGACACGTTGTGATATTGGTATGCCATGGCTTTAGGTGGTTTAATAATGTAAGGTAACATTACTGGTAACATGAGCTCCATGTGTTTTTCAAATACGCTTGTTTTCTGTAGCAGTTTCCTAAGTATTACACATCAGCCAACCCCGCAGCTGGACTGGAATTGCCTTTTGGAGCTTTGCAGTTGACTGTGGACTTTGTGTGTTGGAAAGCTGAGAGGCTGCATCCTGAATAATGCACCCCACGAAGGAATAAGTATGTTTTAACATTAAAAGAGTCTTTGGTGGCTTCAAGAGAAGGGTTGTGGTGACAAAATTCCATGTTCTGTGGCCAGGGCAGAGCCCCTTGGCAGAAGTACATGGCCTTGTATCTACAGTAAAAGCAATGATCTTTGAGCATCTTGGTTATTTTGGGAAAATGTTCAGACAATGCATCAGTCTAGTTTTGAAACAGCTTCAAACATTTCACCACTGAAACCTCTAAAGCAAATGTTACAGAACATGCAGCTTGTCTGTTTATCTTCTCTAAGACTATGTGAAGTCTTATGTGAAATGTGATAAGAATCACAGCATCTCCTTTGGTTGCTCAACATGAGAAGCTGATGAAGAGACAGTCATCTACAAGACATTCTTCAGAATAGCTGCAGAACAGATAGCTTTGCTAGGCTGTCTCTGTAGAGGGATGAAGGGGAGATTGTAACCCAAGTACGTAGGCATGATCTTTCTTTAAATCTGGCCTAGCATAAGTGAGGGCTTTGGTTTAGCTTAGCCATCAAATCCACGTTTCCAGCTTTTCTGGAGTTTGACCACTCCCCTGGGCTCCTGTGTGTGCTGCTGTTCCTGTTACCTGGTTGCTGTCCCAGGGCTCAGGTGGGTTGTTCCTTGCTGTGTGTCAGGCAGCAGTGCACAGGAGGGATCACTGGTCCTGGGAGGATGCACACCACTGCTCCTCTGTCCTGGCACCTCACCGGGTGTGTCAGCTCAACCTGCACAAAGGAAATTTACCAAAAGGTAAAGAAGAGTTGATTCCAACCCCTTCCATGGTGCCCCAGGCAGCCTGAAGCCCCTGTACCAGCATAGTGGTGCTTTGATGGATGAAGTGAGTTATGCACAAACCCCATGGCAGACCCTGGCAGCAGAGACCAATACATTCTCAGTCAGTGCTGTTCCACTAGAGAGGGGCTCATCATCTTCTCCTCTGGGGAGCTGCAAGGTCCAGGGAATTCAGGTGGAAAAAGATCCTGGTTTTCCTTTTTCTTACCCCTGACACAGTCATTGCGCATCTTTTGTGTATCACTCCTCTGCTGAAGGTGTGGATGTGAAAAAGAAGAGCATGTAAATCATTCTTCATAACAGAAATACTGAAACCAAATGTTTTTGAGTGCTTGAGTGTGAACTAAACTGAGGACAGAATTTAAATCATGGGATGACATGAGGGATGGGATGCACACAGGCAGTGGGGAGAGCATTCAACAAAGAGGGTGGAGTGATGCAGGTAATCCTTGCAGGTGACCTTTCCTAGCGGAAAACCAAAATCCTTTAACCAGTGTGATGAATGCACTAAAGCCAATGGGGAATGCTCACATGGAGATTTTATTCTATTTTTTTATTTCTGGAGCTGTTTCCCCAGTGTTTATGATCTGACAGCAGTAATGAGTCACTGTATCAAAGCTGTGGCCAGGAAAGGGGGAAAAAAAATGTCTATACCAAATGTCATGGACTGATGCTGTGTGTGGCAACACAAATAAAGGTGCTGTGTGGTTAATGCTGTGAAATTTGGCTCACAGAATGTACCTGCTTTTAAAAACCTTAGCAAGTAAGATGATCTGTTATTCTTTCATTTGTAGGAGTAAAATGAGTGAAAGAATCCTCTCTTGGTCTTATCTACATGTGTTAAATTTTTCAGTAACCTCCGTAATGATGGGTTGGGGAAAGATTAATGTTTTTCAGTTTCTGAAGTTCTTATGCAGAGATATCTTAACTTTTTGTTGGCGTGGCTGTGAATGTGGTCACTGGTTTGATTTTTTTATCTCCCCCACTTCTCTGCCTCGTTGACAACCTGCTGGCACAAGTGGATTCAAAATTGGGATAAATACTCCATGTGCTACAAGCTTCTCTGATCCCTTTGTCCATATTTAATCTAATCTCACATTAAATGAATGTTATTGATTAGATTCCTTTCAAACATGTATGAGTTACTCAATGTGTGGCAAAATGTTATTCTTTTCTTGTGTGAGTGGAGCATAGAAGGTGAAAGTATACAATTAATTTGCCTGCAGTTTCTCGAAAATTGTATGCTGGATTTCTGTGAACACGCTGTATGGAACAATATTTCAAGCAAATTATTGTTATTTACTGTGGATTTTGCCTGTATATTAAAAGTCAACAATTATGCTTCCTCTTGGTTCTTAATGGCTTTTTATTTTGAGAAACCTGCCCAATTCTCTCACAGAGTTGGTGTCCCTAATGCTGATCTTCAGAAAGCATTAAGTAGCATGTGGCATAACTTGACAACGCCGTTATTTTGCTGCATCAATGACTATTATAATATAAAGTTTAAAGTGCTGAAAAATTTGGTGGGGACATGGGTTGCAGAGTCCTCACCAGGGATGGGGGTCTGTTGTGGGGTACTTGGGGCAGTGGTGGCTCACATGAGCGAGGTGGGTGGTGTTGGCTCCCTCCTCCATGGATCCATCCCATGGGACAGGCGCCACTCCTTGAGCAGAACGAGGTTTCCAGCTGTGGCACAGCCAGCCTTGCAAGCAATCTGCTACAAATCCCAGTGAAGGTAGTGATGTGCCCCCTGCCCTCCCCACGAAGGCACAACGACAATCCTGAGCTCTTAGCTCAGGCCTGCTGCTTTTTTGGGCCCCCTTTTCCTTCCCATTTCCATTGAGTGTCACCGGTTGGATGGTCCTTCAGTGATGGAGTGTTGTTTATTGCGTGGAGAAACCAGGCTGGTGCAGATGGGTCCTTGTGTTTTCTTCTGCCTTTCTACTATATGTGATTTTCCAATCCCAGATATGTTTGGATCTGCATGGTACCTGCCTGGCCCAAGTATTTGTGGGCTTCAGTGGTGACCACGTCTGGTTAAACATCACCTTGACCTCTTTGGGCACAGCATTAGCCTTTGCTGGGTTCTGAATTCCCTGAAAAAAACTGGGGTGGTTGGATTTTGGCATTGCTGTCAGGATGAGAATCTGTCACCAGCTTTCAAGACAAAAGATGTGCTAGAGAGGGGTTTCAAGTAGGTGTGTGTGCTATAGTGGGTGATTTATCTGCTTAGTATAGACCATCCCCATGGTCACTTAACTGCTGGTTCATTTAGGCTTTTGTTAAATGCATTAATTGGAGGAGTGAATGTCCTTGATTTATTATATTCAATTAGACAGGCAAACCTTGAGATAGACTTGTCTTTATTTCTTGATTACAGTTAAACAATTAAAATTGCAGGTTTCTTCTGCAAAAAGGGTTCCTTTCAACGCAAACTCTTCTACTGATAAGCAGAAAATTGTGTTTATGGAGAACTGCAAAACAAGGCTTGGTAAGAGAAATCTTTTCTACCTGGAGACTTGATCTGTGTGTCAGAAAGTGGTTCTCAAGGCAAGGAGTGGAAAGTTGGATGGTCCAGGTGCCTTGAAAAAGGTGTGTTGCAAAACAAGAAGAAATAAGTGCTGCCTTGAAAGTCCTTGGGTTTCGGTTCCCTTTTGAAGATAAAGCTGTACATGCAAGGTTGAAAAATGTCAGAGCAGTCACCTGTATCAGCAAGTAAATTGGAAACCAGTGGTGATAAGATATTCAAAGAAGCATGGAGGGTACTGTCCTGGGCATAATGTAGTTTATCTGACCCATCAGTCTGGTTCACTGGCAGTTTCAGTTGCGAGGTGGGACTAGCTAAACAGAGAACTGATTTTTTCTGTGAGAACGAGACCTTCATTTGAATTCTTCAGCGAAGCCTGGCAAGTGTTATGGGTGTCGGTGTTTCTCCTGGCTGCTTCTGCAGAAAACAAGAGACGGTTCCTAGAGGTTCAACCCTAGAGTTTGAGTGGGCCCTTCCAGAGTTTGCCTCTTTCCTCTTACAAGATACCCAGAATTCCTGTAGGTCCATGAAAATCTTCACTTTTTAAATTTAGTTATGTTTGAGAAGCTCCAGGGCCTTGGCGGAGCAGACTGGGTCAGTAGGTTCTCCTTTTCTTCCTATAAGAGTGTGCAAGATAAAACAAAGTATTTGAAGCTTGAAGTTCAATCCAAGCAACACCATGGAGCTGACTGTGCTCCTCACTCCACACCCTCTCCCAGTATAGCCCCTCTAGGTCTGGTCTGTATTTGGGTTCCTAAGGTAAAAGCAAGGAAAGAATGGTTTCTCAAAGGGATAGCGTTAAACTATTGGTACTGGGAAATGTAAACATTATTTCTTTTTTTCTGAGGGCTGTGGATAATTTTTGTCAGGGTTTCATTAGCTGCAGCATGTGTTTTTAATCGATGTCTGCGGGGTTTTTGGAAATCATCTACAGCTTTGCACAGGTCAGCCAGGCTGTCACGCCAGGTCAAATGAAAGTCTGTCTCTTCACTTCTTGAAACTGCCTAAATGTAAGCAAAAGGTCTCTGCAACCTTGTCAAGGATAAAAACCCAGCCTGTGGAGGCATGATTTTAACCACTTTAGTAGTAACCTGAAGCTGGTTGTCTTGAAATCTTCCTGTTTTGTCCAGTAGTGACTGACTGCTCAATTCATATCTTTCCAGACAAGGTGTTTGTAGGTGGTTCAGAGCAGAACAGGCAGTCCGATCGATTCTCACCTGCTCTTGTACTCTCTTAGTTTTATTTAAGTTTGCGAAAAACGAAGGAATTTAAGGAGCAAATAAAGGACAAAAATGGCATTGAAGCATTCACCCCCTTTTTTTCTTTTCCTTCATGGTTTAGGTGAAAGCCTTTCAAAGAGTAGTTCCTGTGCGCCTTTCTCCATTGTTCTTGCAGACCTATGGAAGATGTGTCCTACCTTCATGATCCAGTGTCCTACCATTGGTAGTGTGAGTTGCAGTAGTATGAGATGCTCCCCTGCAGCTAAGTGCTGCTCCCAGGTAGACAGTGATGAGCCCTGCTGATGTCAGACTAGTGAATTTCTCTCTTATTCTTTTTTTGTTTAATATTTCTCTTTCCCTTCTCTCCCATCTTGCCTTGATCCTTTCATCTAAGCCTTCCGATTCCTTACTGCTGAGCCTCGGGACAGTGGGATCTCTAGGAGGCAAGGGTTAATGTTGTTTGTTTGCAGGAGGAGGGTGGGGAGTGCTGCAGCGAGGCTGAGATGAAAGGTACCACCGGGAAGTGGTTTTCTTGGCTGGGGAAGGTAGAAATGCTTTTTAGCCTTGTGACCCAGTTGACTGGCTTTGAGTTCCATGCTGCTGCGAGGCAGCAAGCCCAAGGGCAAGGGCTTATTCTGTGGTTTTCAGTGTGGAAGAGTTTCCCAGGAGTTAGTGTATAATTTTCACTCGAAGGCTTGCCTCCATTGTTCACACAAAGAAGTTCACACAAAAGCTCCTCATAACAGCCCTTGTCCAAAATTTCCTCACAGTGCCTGGCCAGTGCTGCTCAGTTCTGCGGGCCCTTGGCTGGAAGCATACAACTTGAAACATACAGCTTGCATGATTTGAAGTTTCTCTCCCAGTAAGGGTAATTATTTTGTGTAGGTAAGCACCGTGCATGTCACATACTCCTCTTCCTTTGGGTCGAGGTGATATTTTTCTCCCTGGGACTCTGCAAGATCCCACTACTCAACGTGTTTGCACTGCACGGCTTTTGGTGTGAACAAAAAAAAAAATAGGTGATGCATCACCTAAAGCACTGACTCAGGGTTTTTTGGAAGTGTAGGAATTTAAATTGGGTGTACTTTTGATTGGACTGTTTTCAGGCCTGGCTGTAGCTCTCCCACCCTGTACAGGAACAAGCATTTCCAAGTTGTATGCATCTGCAATCATTCACAGCATCTCTGCTGCCTAACGCCTCACTCTGTTAGGGGTGGTTTTGGTGGAGACTTTTCTTCCTCCAGGTTATGCTCTCAACAGGCTTTGACCTACTTGGTCCTTCTGGTGTTGATTTTGCCTTGCTGGAGGTACCTTGGCCAGATACGGAGGTGAGTGATGCTCACCAGGCTGACTGTAGGGGAAGGTTTGTAGTCATGTTTAACAGGAAACAGTGGAGACTGTAACAAACCAAGCATGAAAGCAGGAGTGGGTGTTCGGATATCTTGAGAGATGGTTTTCCTTTGGCGGGATGAGGGGGTGGGGAATACACCAGGCAGAGGAAGGTTCAGAGATTGAGAGATAAACTTTCCAGAAGAGCACCTGCAGTAATTTGGGGCATGGTAGCTCAGGCTGATGTAGAAGAGCTGATCCGATGGTGGTGTGTGTTGGTTCCCTGCAGTTCTTCGGGGTCCTTTGTGCAACTGGTTTTCACAAGTGTGGAAGGGAGGTTGAACCACTCTTTTGGGTAGTACAATAATGCTTCCTGATAGGATGGTTTTGTGTGTTATGGGTGCTTAAGGACCCTTATTTTTTTTTACACCACAGGGATGCAGAGAGCTGGTGGCCAAAAGATGTCAATGTGTTGGAATCCAGGTTTTTCTGCAAAATACCCAAACCTGTGTCAGATTTTGTGGGGAGAAAACTCACTTGGTGATGGAGGGGGTAATAATTTTAATACGTGTCTTCAAAATGAGGATTATTTTTGAAACCTAAACGAAGTTCATTGTTGGATTGTTACAGAAATGTACAACCATCAGCAATAGAAACAAACCTTTTGGGTGGTTTGCAACTTTCTGGAGCTATGTCTGCTTTGTTCAGCAATGCAGGGCAAAAGCAGTGGCCCTGTGGAGAGAAGCAGCTGGTGCCATAGGCCTGGGACCTTTCCAGAGGTTTTACACTCTCCCAGATTTGAGCCAGTCCTGTGGTTTAAGAGTTTGGTGCTGAGCATGGGCTCAAAAGGGTGCTCCTGGAGCTGGTTGAGTTTCACTGGAGAGGAATCCAGCTGATGTTTGCTGAGCTTGCTCTATGATGTGAATTACAATGCCCTAAGTGAAGTCTAATGCACTTTGTCCCAAAAGCACTCTGGATTTGAACTGGTGAAGGCACCATTGGAGCCTGTCAGTGCAGTCAGATTCCAATTGCCCTTTACGTGTGAACATTCTAGCATATGAGCTGGTTTAAACGACACCTTTGTTCTGAGTGAACTCTTAAACTTCCCTTGTTTATATTTTAATTGCTTTTAGAAAATTCCTAAATGATAGAAGAGCTGTTTCTATTTGTGGTGTGCTGGTTTCCAAGCCATACAGGGTACAGAGATGAGTTTTCTGAATTCTTTCCAATACCAAAGTTTCTTCCTCGCTTTTTCTTTGCTAGTCTAATGGTTCTTCTCTGAGATCTTCGATACCATAATATGTGCTTACATTTCAGAAAGAATCATTTTCATGGAAAGTTAAATAAATAAATATTATAATCAGTGAAGCATCATAAATAACTTTTATGTTTAAATCAAGCTATTAAAAGCTTTTTTATTTTTAAGTAGATAGGGGAATAAAATAGCTGCATAGTTCATAAAGTGGTATACTATTACTGCCTGCTGTGCCCATGAATTATGCCAGCTTTTTACACTTGGGAAGTAAAAAGCGGATTAGAACTGTGATCAATGTATTATCCTATATTTCTTATTGTGCATTATATTTCCTTTTTGAGAACCTTTGTAGACTAAATGGCTACTAATGACATAATTACAATTGTTTGTCACCACCATAATGTGTGATTTCCTATCTCATCATGAAGATGTAAGTTAGATAAAGGAGGAGTTTTGGCAGGAAGACAAAGTGCAGTGATTTATTAAAGACCAGATGTGGTTGTTAAAAGCTTTTCTACAGAAGGCTCAACTGAGTGATGTGAAATAGGAACGAAAGCTCTGAACACCACAGTCAGTGGTTCTTGGTGTGAGTGACACAGTTGCTCAGAGGAGCATGACAAATTAGCGGCATGTTTTATTGTTGTGTACAAATTTATGTTCGAATTTAAACAGCATAAAAAGTTCAAAATTGCTCACGCTATTGAAGCAGATGTTGAAAGGAAACAATTATGCTGAAATGGAGTGGATAACTTGAAAAGTTCAAATTCTATGAAAACAGCTCAAGATCATGTTAAGTCAAAGGATCTCAGGTCTTAAAAAGAAGAGGGTTTACTGAGGCGATTGACAACAGCAAAAGCAAGTGTGCTGGAATACTAATTGTTTTGATGCAGGCAGAATATCAGTGTAAATCAGCATAACTCCATCAAAGTCAAGCTGGGGAGTGGGTTGCCCACAGAGGCTGGTCTTCACACATCATTCCAGAACAGGTGGAGGCTATGGAGGCAGAGTGCACAGCGCGGCTGCTGAGCGTGGCCCTGACACCGTGTGCTGGCTGTGGGGAAGTGAGGGGCAAAGCCTGAGGAAGGGCAATTAAGGAGGAAATAATTTGTTCTGTAGCTCTGAACTTTTGCACTGAGCAGCTTGGCTGTGTTTGCCGAGGAGCTGTGGCCAGCCCCTATCCCATGGGAACGCTGTTACAATGCTTTTCCCGGTCCTTACGCAGCGCCGTCTCTTGGCTTTTTTCATGTTCATGGCTTGTTGTGCAGTTGTGTGGCTCTGGCTGCTTTTCCCCAGCCATCCCTCAGTGCAGACCTCCCACCACCACATGTCCTGCTCAGGACCTTGTGCTTGCCAGAGTTCTTTTCCAACTGCTCACACCGTTGTGTCAGGCCATGTGCTGCCCATGGTCAGTTTACTGTGCCAGCTGTTGATGTGTTTTGAGGCATGACTGGTTTTGGTCTAGCTTCATCTGAAATTGTAACGTGCCTCTATTTGCCTGTAGGATACAGCACCGTTAATTATTGATAGCAATTGACGTTGATATTTGTGAAGTGATCAATAGTGATGGGTGAATTCTGAAGACACCACAGAATGATGGCATGGTTTGGGTTGGAAGGGACCCTAAAGATCATCCACTTCCCAATCCCTGCTATGGGCAGTGAAACATTCCACTAGACCAGGTTGCTGGGAGCCCCATCGACATCCTTCCTTGTCTTTTGTTGCTCTCAGCTGTTACTCTGATCTAAACTCGCAAAAGTCAAGATGTTCAGTCGGGGAGATGGAATAATACCTTCAATACCTCTTTTGCCCCTATTTCTTTTAGGGGGCTTTACACTTCACTTTGTCTTTTTGTGCCTTGCTTAGACACGTCTTGTGTCTTGCTTGACGTGGCAGGTGGCTGATAGGTGGTGGGGAGGGAGCAAGAGAAATGTTCAGAGAAACAGCTTCTGATAAGCATCTGAAATTCTTATATACGTGCCTTGTGGTCTGGGAATTCTGCTGAAATGTCATGAAACTGGTTTTATTTGAAGAGTCAGCTGCTGCTCTAGGTTAGCCACTTTCCTGGTTTTGTAGCTTACTGTGATACTGGTTTTCACTGAAGCACAGGAAGTTTAAAAAGAATATTAAAATACCCCTTTAATGAATCTCTCATCAGATTTTGACTTAAGATTTTCCTTAATACTTTTTGAATCATTATTTTATCTGAACTGGTAAGCCCATCCCCTTTTATGAATAGAGTTTAAGCTAACTTTGAATTTCCTGTCTTCCTGTTTAATCCAGACCTTTATCATTGCTAGCAGGCTAGGAAAAATACTATTGTCTCAGAGTCTGGGATAACCAAAAGTCTGATTTGGACGCATTCAATTTAATGACTTTATAGAAGCATTTTTCAAATGATTTTTGTTTTCTGCTGTCCTTTGTGTTTGAGGTTTTTTTCCCCTGCTCCCAGCACAATTAGAATGTTGTTGCCTTTCAAAAGAAATGCCTTTCCTTTTTTTTTTTTAACCTCTGTCCTCTTTTAATGCCTTCTTGCTGTCCTCTCCTATAGAAATAAATTTTATTGCTACAAACATCACAGATTCATTGTCAACACTTCATGCTTGGCATTTTAGTGATAGAAATCAAGTTGAAATACCAGTTCTGGATTGTTTTGCACTGTTGAGCAATGGCAGGCAGACTGGTTAGTGTGGAGTAGTCTAAGAGACAACAATTAATATTTCTTCATTACCTGTGTGACTTCTGCCTCCTTGACTTCGCTTATGCTCAGGTTCATGGGCAGTCAACAACTGATTTAGAGACATGGAGGTCAAGGCAGTGTTGTGTAAGATCTTTGGTGGCTTTTTGTGTTCCCAAGGGTGTCCTGGGTGTTGCAGAAGCACGGTCAGCTGGAGGCTCCTCAGGCCTAGGGTTCAAAGGGGGCAGGGGGCCAAAGGATGAGCAACACAGGAAGAGGTTACTGGGCAGGACAAAGGGAACTGCACGTTTTGGTCTCTCCAGCAGGACCTCCCTAATGGAACAGAAATGCTTTCTCTTGCATAGTGCCCTGTGTTACCTCTGCAATGTGTGTGTGTCCAGGTGAGGTGTCCCAGACTTGCAGGACAAACCTCAAATCTCAACAACTTTATGAGTCTTGTTAAAAACAAAAATAAAAAAATGACTCCTGCCACTGTTACAGAACGTTTGCCTTTCTCATTTCGCCCAATGTGAGATGGTAAGAAAATGCTGCCAGTGGGGCTGTCACAGCTGCAAACAGAGCAAGGCAGACAACACAGAAATGTTTAACCCTGAATAGCAGCCATGAAGAATTAATAAGGTTGGGTGAGAGTTAGTTTTTTTGGGCAAAATTTCCCTGGGAACGGGTGTCTGTAATATTCTCAAGTTTGTTTTTCCTTGTTTTGGTGTCCACTTCTGTGAATTTGGTAACGTGCTTTGTGTGAGGAGCTTCTCAGCAGCACTGAAATGATTCTGTATAATTTGTATTCACTGTTAATTTTAGTAACTGCGCTGAGATTTGAATTACGCTAATCAACTTTTCTTGTAATTTGTATAATTTACATACTGTACACACACTGCAAATGCAGGACTCTGGTGCAAAACAAAGTTTAATTAGTGTAACAGAGCCACATCAGCTTTCCAAGTGATTGATTTCTGAGTGTGGAAGAGATCTGTAACAACAGATTAGAGCACTAAAATGTCCAGTGTTACTGTAGGGCCCCAGTGGGCTTGAGATGAGTAGAACCAACACAGTTATTTGTAACCAGCCCTGTTCATCCATCACTTGACATGCCTTCCCCAAATATTTGGCTTGTGCATAGGGAAGCAGTGGGAACTTTATGGATGTCTTGGTCTCTCTGGTTGCTTCTGTAGCTTTCCATTGGTAGGAGGGGTTGGAGGATGTTCACCACCTGCCCTGGTTCTCCTGTCCCATCTTCACTTGTGTACCCCATCTTACAGGTGTTTCTCTTGCTCTGTGGAAATTATTTCCCTTCTGAAGGACTGGTGACTGCTGATGTTCAGAGATCTGTCTGTGAAAAGTGTACTGGTTTGCAGACAGAGCTGCAAATTTGATTTTTACATTATTTGTTATTTGTGATTCCTGCCTTTAAACTCCAGATCACTTCCTTAGTACTTGTGGTTTTACCTAGTTTTAAGTGTGTTTTTTTGTTAATTTATGGAGAGATCTCAGCAACAAAATGAAGAGGAGACCCTGGTTACATAAAGGCAACAAAACTGTTAATTTCACAAAAATTTGACATATCTAGAAAACAAAAAAAACTTGGGCTAAGAACAAAATAATTTTGCCTTTCTTGGTTGAATGGGCTTGTGATCTTGGACAGCATCTGCAACAAATGGGAATCTCGTGGACCTTACACTGAGTTCTAAGATGCTTCTTCTCTTAAAAAAGAGTAATGATCTTTTAGATTTTTTTTTAAGGTCTGTTGGTAAATTAACAGGTGTAAAACTGGTGAGAATATAATAAACCTGAGAAGCTGCTTGAGCTGGTGTGAGGATCACTGTCAGTCCAAACCACGTGTGGCTCATGGACTCTCATTTCTACAGCTTGTTTGCTGCAACTTGAAAGTCCTGTCTCTGTGCTTGCTTTATCTTTGGCAGTGTTTGTCCAGTTGAGCTCCATGACATGATCTCCAGGTGTAAAGCCCAGCCTGGGGCTTTATTTCATGTCTGATCAGGCACTGTGGGTCTTCTCTCAATGTGTTGGTTATGACTTGGGAGCTGTATTCTCATTTAATAGCGGGGAAAGGTTTTTAATGTCAATTTTTGCAGGCATTATGTTAAAACCATTGTTACCTAATTAGCATCCGTCACACATTTGTATGTGACATTGGATGGGCAAGTGTAAATTCGGTGGACTCTGAACATTTTATGAGGTGCTGCTGTGAAACTACTTTCCTCATCATTACTTAAAAGCCAGAGATTTGGCCTTAGGTATTACATCATGTGAAAACCAGTAGACAAAAATGGTGATCAATTTTTTATTATAATAAAGTTTTAATATGAGGCATTTTTAGATATGTGTCATGAATATATGAGTCATGTATTTCACACCAAACCAAACCTATTATGATGATATTTCTACTTCAAGGGGTTTTCAGTATTTAAGTACTAAATTTAATTCTATGGTTAAAAAATGATTCATATTCAAATCTATTTTTATGCTTTATAATTAAATAAGAAAATATTGCTTGTACCTACACTTTTACTATTCTGGGTCGTATTATAATTATTTCTTTAATTTGACCCATAAAAACAGTCCATTTCTTCATTAGTAAATTACAAGGATATCGCAACAGAAAAATGAGTTTTGAAGGTGTCTTACCATATCTAATGGGAATTTCAGTTTGGGATTTTCTCATTTCTTTCATTTGTTCCTTTTGTAAAACATGAAGATACTTTCTAGGTAAATTAATCCCTTCAAAGGAGCAAAATAACTTCCTTTTCGGAAAGGGTTATTAGAGACTTATTCTTTATAATCTTAAATACCACTTGTGTTAGGCTGAACAATGCAGGAAAAAATTACACTAGTTAAAAAAAAAAAGAAAGAGAAAAAAATGATTACCAACCAAAGCCAAGTATATTACAATTATGTGATCATGGAAAAGTGAGCTTTCTACTGGGAAAAACGTGATCTAGATTCCCATGAAATTTCTAAGTTTAAGTATTTTTGTAAATTAGGTTGTTCCTAGTTAAACAGGTGGCTTTAAAGGCTGGTTTCACTGTTGTTTTAATCATAGTTTAGTTACCATGGAGAAATATGCAAGTTAGCATTTATACACAGAAGTGAAATTTATGCTGCATAGATAATAGCCTAAATTTAGCATGACTTAAGTTTACCACTTCCTTAAGAAAAAAGATATACATGTTTTATTATTATACTATCACACTATCAAGAAGTTAATTTCTTTAAAATATTATAAGATTTAAAATTCAAATTTTATTGTCCTGAAATAAACACTTTTTTTTTTTTTTTNAATAAAATTTTTTTTTTTTTTTTTTTTTTTTAGCTCTAGCTTGAATTTATTTCTCCCCCCTATGGTTTTTCGGTTGATGTCTCAAGTTTGAGTTTTAGACAAGTTCAGTGCATGGTGTGGAGCTGGTTTTTATCAAACTGTGCAACTGGCGTGCGGCACTTCAACGAGGGACTTCACAGGAGGGAAATTTGTGTTATAAAATTTATTGAGGCATTTCAGCTGTTTGACCCAGAGTTTATCAGAATGGAGATTTCTGTTAATGAACTAAAACAATGCTGGGAGAGGGGAAGAAAGTGGTGAGAAATCATAACATTGTGTTTTAGAGAATAGAGTTGTCCTGGCTTAGCCAAGCCTTGTGAGCAAGTGGAGATGCCGAGTGTCTCTGGCTGACCTGGAGAGCTTGTTTCTCTCACCCAGATGCACTTTCCTAATTTAACATTTATTATTTTTTTTTTGCTTGTTTCTAAGTTTAACAGTCCTGTCTGTAGGACCTCGCGGCAGAGCTAAGTTTTCAAGGACAAATGTTGTAAGAGTAGCATGATCCAACAGGAGGTCCCCCAGCACACCGAGTGCAGCAGATCCCTTTCAACACCAGCTGTTCTCACAGATATAGATTGCTGCAGTGAAATTTTCTTAATATAATTCAGGAAGCTCTAGAGAATTCTCCAAAACAACTGTGCCAACAAGGAAAATGTTGAATTTTTCATCAGCTGCCCAACGCTGTGAGAGTTAGTGGGCAATCCGTTCATTCATGACCAGATGTTCAGTGTAGTAACGCTCTGCAGTTAACTTGAACCTTGTGGCCTGTTTTCCGGCGGCTGCAAGGACATTGGCAGCAGCCTGGCACCGGAGGATTGCGGCCTGAGAAGGTGCAAGATCCGCCTGCGTGTCCGTGGCTGCCTGGTTTGCCACCAGTGACCAGACAAGGTAGGGAGTGATGGAGGAGGGAGAGGCTGCAGCATCCATCATCGCAGGGGCCTGGCGAGAAGCATCTTTATTTTGCAGCTCTGCTGTCAGAGGAGGGCTGACCAATTTTTGTCTTTCCGTCTTCGAAATGAAGGTTTAGCTTTTTCGGTCTGCGCGCAGGGTGGGGTTAATGCTTAATGTTGTGTGTCATAACTTTGGTTTCTTACCCTTTTTTTTTTTTTTTTTTTGTGGTGAAATGATCAGAAGACAGGGGACTGGGAACTTTGCACAGCTGTGTGGGTGCATGGAGGTGGGTAAGGTCAGGGTGGTGGTAATTCCACCTCAGCCCCATCTTGAGCTTAGCTGAAGGAAGAGAGTTGACTCCTAGGTAGACTCGGCCGCTCACTCAGTCTCAAGGTTTCTTTCATAAAGATGCATTTATGCCTTATGCCATTTCAGTGTGTTGTGTTAGGCACTAGTACACAGAAAAAAATAGTATTGAGTAGGAGTTCTGGAATAAACGGTGTGATTTTCTACTTTGAAAAGGATTCTTCCTTTAAATGATTAACTGTGTTTGATTCTGGGTATGCCAGCTGGCTAGAAGAGGGAAGGCAGGATTTGATAATGTTTAGTTTTTTCTTAGATGTTACAAGAAACTTAATTCCTTCCTTCATTGTATTCCAAAATAATATAACTATTGATTTCAAAGTGGAACCGTCGATGAAACCACTATTATCTTACGCTGTCACAATAGCCTCACTTTCTCAGGTTCCTTTGATGAGCAAGGGGAAAAAAACCCTTTTTCTTTAAATGCAGTAGTTTGGGCTTTCAACTTCCAGGCATACTCTTGAGGAGGGAGGGAAAAAAAAAAAAATCTCTCCTAGGCATGTTTTTGAGAAGGATAGCCCTTCAAGGAGCCAGAGCAGACGGGGAGGCAGTACCTGGACTTGCCCCAAGGAAGCAGTTGTTGCCCAGCACTGGGCGAGGAGCTGCACGACCGTCCTTGCGTAACGGTAGCGTGACCGTCGCCGGCCGGGACAGGACACCCGTCCAAATCACATCTGTGCTCGAGCAGAGCCCTCCCAGTAATGATGTTTGCTTTGGCAGGGCTTTCTGGCTCTAATTTGTCAAGTTGTGCTGAAACCCTCCCTCTGCATTTCCTGCTCAGGGAGAGGAACCTTGTTTCATATTGTGTTCAGCCCTGGAAATTCATCTTTATTGTGCTCGTGGAGTTGAGCTTGACCTGTCCTCTGAAAGGGCAGGGGAAAGTTTTGCAAACAGCTTTGTCCGTTTAGGAACAGCAGTAAGAAAATGCCCTAAACCATAAAGTGGAGGAATAAAAATGAGAGTAAATAAAAATTCATTTCTCTCTTGGTTTTGTTGTTTTTTTGTTTTTTTTTAAAGGAAGGATGGGGGAATAATAGCCTTGTTTTCATTGATGAGAACTTGCTGATAGAAAAATGAGAACAAGTTTACAGTAGCTTTGACATTAGTTACCTTTATTCAGCATGCTCCAGCTGCATTGAGCCCTCAGGAAGCCTTCACCATGCACACAGTTTGTTCTTGGGTGTGAAAGCAAACAGTATTTGAGTTGGCAGTAACTTCCCTTTTAGAGAAGTTTGCTGCCTCGGCAAGAAACCGCAGCGTGAGCTTTCTGCTGTTGAATGTTTCCACTGGCAGGATGGCCTTTTTCCACATTTCCTTGGTTTAAGGAAACAGATTTTGAACTTTTTTTTTTTTTTTTAAGACAAAATGCCAACATTTAACAGCTGGAGTTAGCATATAATTTATGGGTTTCACTTTTATGCTCTTTCAGTATATAAAAATTAAAAATCTGCAATTATTCTGAAGTTATGTGAGTTTTTGCAGAAAAGTGATTAAAAAGCTGAACCCCTGTTACGAGGATTTCAAGAAAGTCATTGTTATCTAAACAGTTATTTTTAATTACTCTCTTTAATGACTTGTAATTGTCATAATTTACTTCTCTTATTACACTTACCATATAAATGATATTTAAAGTAGTCTTTTGTTTTCCCCCTTTGATTAACAA
The DNA here is from genome assembly GCA_008694505.1 of Cyanoderma ruficeps. NCBI lineage: Eukaryota > Metazoa > Chordata > Aves > Passeriformes > Timaliidae > Cyanoderma > Cyanoderma ruficeps. Next base: position 8,992,146 of record VZDJ01000056.1, on the reverse strand, counting down.
GGAGGAGTTTGTGCAGTCGAAGCACTTTATATATTTAGTTTTTTAATTATTCTTGCATGAGAGCTTGTTAATCTTCCTCTCCTATGAGAGTCTTCCTACTGTGGCAGCTCCTTTTGGAATATTGATGCAGGTAGAGCAGGGAGAGGCTTCCTAGCTCTGCACCTTGCCAGGTTGCTACTCACTAGCAAGAAGGGCTCTTAAATCTGGCAGCAAAGATATCCAGATGCTGAACGGACCCCGATTCACCTCCGTTTGTTCCCTTTTGGGATGGCCTTTTCTTCCGAGCTGAAATTCGCTGCATGCTGCTCAAGCTTTGAAAATGCCTCGTATTGGCTACAAATTTCAGATCCCAAACTCAGCAGCTAGAATTAGAAACAGATCAGATGCAGGAAATTAATGCAGGCAGCCAGTAAATTATGGAGCAACAGCCGCTGTAAGTGCGGTGGTATTTGTGTTCTGTCAGTTCAGGGATGCTCGTTGTGTTTTGCTGAGCATCACTCAGCTCACATCTGTATAAACACTGGGAACACAGCACAGATCTTTAAAAAGCAAATCAGCCCAAAGAAAGCTTTGCTGAAGGAGTTTCCCTGGTTTCGCAAGCTGGAAAAGGAGGGAGGGGGAAGGAGAGGAGAGGCTGGAAAGTAAATATATTATGTACAATGCCGTTCATATTAAAATCACTTAATTTGTATTTTAGATTTAGGGGCAAAAACATGTTGTAATGATGAACAGCAGTGTTTGAGAAATGTATATTTTTTTATTTTCCCAGACAGTGGCTATTTGTCATTTTTATCTGTGCGACTTGTAGACTTGATTGGATTTATTATGTATGCTGCATGTTTATGGCGCTTTTATTGTACGCTGTTAATTTGTTGTAACTGCTGCCACTTTCTTGCCAAGGACCCCTTGAAAGCAAGTATGTGTCAACAGTTACCTTCCAGTTTAATAAACTCGACGCTATTTCTCAAGTTTGGTTGTTCTGTGTTCGTGGGGAGCTTTTGACTCTGTTGTGGCTGAAGGAAGTTGCTGGACACAGGCTCAGTCCTGCAGCACGTGTGTTTGAAGGTAAAGCACTGTCCCATTTTTTTTGAGGGGGTTTATCTGTATTTTAAATTAATAACACAAAACTAGCCTATGGATATGGTTACTTTAGTTTGTAGCAAAGAAAGTAAAAGGAAAAAAAATCTCAAGCTTCCTTTAAGTAAGCAGGTAAATCGGCTTTTAAAATCAAATATAAAATGTCTTTTAAATATGATGCTAATACTGAAAAATGAGATGATACCTTTTTGATGTTTTTGAAGCTCGGAAACATTGATAAATTATCCAAACAGGATTAGTGTGTAGTTATTGGTAATAGAATGGATGTATTTATATGATAAGGATTAAACAAAATAAGACTTCAGTTTTTGAGAAAGATGCAAAGACAAAAATAATCCTAAGAAAAATAATGTGCTGTGGATACGTATTTGAGGCACAACTGGAGGTAGAATTAAAAGGGTGGATTAAAGGTGTTTTGTGGTAAAATAATGGCTGGAGTTGATACGTTTCATTTTCTTTCTGTTTAATTTATTTGAGTTTATTGCCTGATGATGAATCTCAATGATGATGCCGATTCCATGAGGTCAGCTGTGTTACTGACTTTCTCAATAATGAGGTGGAAGCATGCTCTGGAGAAGGAGCAAGGGTCCTTCAAACGGATGGGAACTGCTGGGTTTTCTTTACTGTGAGGGTGTGGTTCTCCAGCCCATGACAGAGTGATGGGTGATGTGCAGCCCTCAAGAAGGGGTGCTCCTGGGGAAGCAGGAGATCCTCCTGGCTTTGAGGGTGCTTTTGGTGGAGCATTGTGCTTTGGTGGGATCAGGTTTGTGAGATGGCTGAATTTTAAGATCTGTGAAAGTCCTTATAAACCAGAATAAGTCACATGGGAACACAGCACAGTCATAGTGTGTGTGGCCACAGCATCTCTTCAAACCTGCAGATTGTATCTTGTCCTGCAGGAGCTTTGCATCAAAATCCTCCATCCTGAAAAGGTCATGCAAGTTTTGCTTTTGGAATTGATAAAACCTGTCTGTTTTCATGTCTGAAAGCTGGTTTGCTCAACAGTGCCTTACAAGGCAAGCCCGGAGTTTGTTCAACTTGTCTTGTTGGTATGAACTGGTTTCCGTGAGCTCTGCCCCTGTTTTGTCTCAGATTATTACATTCCCCTCCCGTTCCACCTTGCCCATCACCATGTGCATATTTCATATTGTAATGGTTGCCCATATGCGTGCTTGGAAATAGCACCTGCTTTTTCCAGAGTCACAGTACTACCCAGGGAGACACCTGATTTGTAATCCTGGCTATATTAAAAGCCAATGTAATGCTGATGGGCCATAGAGTGGAGATTCAGAAAGAGAAAAACCCCTCACTGAGTGATTTGATATGCATTAAAACAATCCCATATTGCTAATATCTGCATTTGCACTGGTGTGCACGTGTGTGTGCACCCATGCCCTCTGTCTTACTTTGGCTGAGTTCTCTGCACTCACATATGAAGGGTGGAATTCCACCCATGACAATTTAGAAAACAGACTTCTTTCCTCCTTTTTTTTTTTTTTTTTGGGTTGTTGTTGTTGTTTTGGGGTTTTTTTGTCACATTTCCTTTATGCAATAGTTGTGAGTTTGATAATGACAAGCGCTCTAGTTGGGGCACTATTCACTCTGTGTTCTACATTTATCATATGGCGGAGATCCTTTGGTGTGCTCTGATGAATCAGCGTGCAGACAGAAACACAAAGCATTGACTAAACAGATTACTAGGAATAGTTTATTTAAAGAGGGAATGTTCCTGGTGGGATGAGAGGAACTGAATCTGCTCAGCTTTAGCATGTGGGGCTGTAACGTCTCCTTCTCTGCCCCCTCTGCCAGAAAAGTTGGAGCTGATTTTGTTCTTTGCTGGTGTGTGTTGCAGTACAAAAAAGTACTTATAAATGCTGCGATTGCTCCCTCAGTTCAGTAATATTTTATGTGTAGGTGACTTGTTACATACCTGGCTCCTTCTACGTTTAATTCCATGATTTATGTGGGCAGGAATGTACTTTTTGAGTCTTTCGGAACAGGACTTGTATAGGAACTGACCTGGGGATGGAGGGAATTGAAGCTCTACCTTGCACTTGGTGAGCTGGTGGTCAAACTCGCACAGTCTAAAATGGCTTTTTGCTGTTGGGATCCTGCTGTGAATTCATGAAGGGATGATTCCTCCTCCTGGGCTTCGTCTGGGCATCCTGGTCCCCTGCCTGGGTGGGAAGTGCCTGCTATGGCAAGCATCTCCCTGTTCCCCTTGTGCCAGACCCTGCCAGGTCTCTGCTCCATGAGATGTCACCCAGCCAAACCCAACCCAGGACAGATAAACTGAGAAAACAGGTCTCATGTGAAACATACAAGTAACAAACATTGTTTGTTTAGTGCTTCCCCACCCTCATGTTTAATTGTATAAATTAAATGTCGCGTCAGTCTGCCTCAGGTGTTGGGATCCTATTCAAATTTCAATTACCACCATTAAAGTATATTTACGCAGCGCACGAATATAGGGAGAACATATTTATAGCAATCTTTTATTGCTGGTTACGTCCTAAAAAAAAATAACACCGAAATGCTGAATTGCTAAGTTTAGGCAAGTTTTTAGTGGAAGGAAAATTTCTTTTCTCACACAGTACAAGTCCTAGGTGAAACAAACAGCGATGAATTGTATTGCTGCTCAGCTCATGTCTCTGTGACTGTACAGCAGTAATCATATATTGTTACTGGAACCACCTAAATAATTAATTGTAAGAAAACAACATAGTTAAGGCTCAGGAGGGGAGCAAAGGGGAGAGGTGCACGACTGAATTTTCTCGCTGCCTGAAAACAACATTTGCAAGGTTCTCTTTAGCTACTGCTAGGAAGAATATAATTGAACAGAGGCTGAAATTATACTTCTGAAAGAATAAGCTTTTCTGTATATCAAACATTTCATACAGTAAAACAATGCTACATCTGATGAATAATTAAAGTACTGAAGAAAAACATCTCTCCGTGTGTAACTTAATTATATGTGTGAAGCATTTTTACTCTTAGGGAAAAAAATGTAAGGAATGACTTTTGTTTTCATCTCCGTTCATTATAAGAGAGGCTCCTTCTATAAAATATGAAGTGTTGTGGAGCTCTGTGAACTTCTCAGTGGCTTTCTGGGATTGTCCTACGTGACCCTTAAAGTGTTGGTGATAGATTCAAGTGTGGTGGCATTTTCAGGGTGGGTTTTTTTTTTTAATCTAAAGCAGTGGGTAAAAACATGTAAGAAGAGAAGAGAGTGCAAATGGTAGCACTGCTTCCTTGTATACAAAGCAGAGTTTGAGAGAAAGAGAATTAAGAGTTGACTATTTCAAAATTGAGAAAATAGTGTTAATTTATAGATTTTTGTGAACTCTTAAAGTTTGCATATGAGCTCTTAGATAAAGTTGCAGCCACTCTAAAGTATTGTTTTCTTCCTTACTCTATTAAGTGAACATGGTTTATTTTTTCCGTAATACTGCTAAGACAGATGCTTTTCCAGCCTTCACCTTCATGCCATTTTGCATCCACTGTCCAATGAACTCATGATGTTCCTGAGGCCTTTGCACCACCAGTGCAAATGCATCTGGACCAGAGATGCTGACATTACCTCCAGCAACTTGGACTTCAGATTACTCCAAGTGACCAGTGTGGTTGTGTTGGGCAGTTGTGGGGAGCTCAGGTTCCCCAGCATGGTGATTTTACAGGTCTTCTGCAGTTATTGGGTGTTTCTTTCTCTCACAAAAGAAATACCAGCTGGGAAGGGTCTTTTAATTCATCCAATATCAGCCTTTAGTTGTGCTCCTGTCTCCAGTGCTGCTGCACCTGGATGGCTTTCCCTCTCCAAGTAAGAGGTTGGCAGCTGCTCTGTTCAAGACTTTGTAGCCTGTTGAATCATTCAAATGTGTGTCTCCCACAGAAGGCACTCTTTTTCTTTCCTTATTCTTTTTTTTTTCCTCAGTGCAGTCAAATGTCTGGTTTTGTTTCTCACCTCCATGTAATAAAATCAAAACTATTAGTAATAGAAGAACCTGTAGAAAGGGGAGGTTTTTCTCCCATCTGCTACTTCATGCTTGGGTGTGAAAGGATCGTGTTTCTCCTGGCAGTTGTCTCGCTGCCATCCTGGATGTGGGGAGGCTGGGGAAGGTGCATGAGGGTGAGGGGGGCACCCTGAATGTGGTTTAGTCACATCAATGAAGCCCCTGGTGACATAGTTTTGCTGGGCAGGGAGGTCTGTCTTGTCACAAGCTGCTCCCAGGAGCTGGGTCATGAGCTATTCAAGTATATCCTAAGGTATTCTCTTGTGAAATGGGCAAGGAAACGGCAGGAAAAACATCCTTGTGGATTATTTTTAACCCAATCTCTCAGGACCGTGTATCTCCCAATGTGAGCCTTGTCCACTGTAGCAGAGGAACGAGATGAAGTGGGTTGCATCTGGTTAATTAACCTTCTCCCAAGGGTTTCTTTGGGGGCCTTCTTCCTCTGAAAGTACTTTTCTAAATTACTGTGAATTAAGGGTGGGAGGAGATTTGATTAGCTTGGGTACTCCTTGGTAGTCATCATGAAAGCCTTCATTTTTGTTTGGGAGGATTGAAGAGTTTTCCTGGTGTATGTAGTGGTTACTGCCATGGAAATACCTCTAGTGCAGAGGCAGAGCTACTTAAAAATACTTCCAGCCAGCAGATCCTTGCTGTGTTTGCAAGGGTTCCTTTGGCAATGAAGATGATTTCAGGAAAGAGTATATTTTTTCTTCTTAAAAGGTTACTAAGGATACTGTCCCTAAAATAAGGATAGGAAACTCTTAAATATGGCATCACAGATTGGCTACCTTTGCTTCTAAGTCACTTGTGTTTGATATGTGGGTGCTTGTGTTGTTTTCTCATTCTTTGTTAGTCTGTCTGTGCAAACAGATGTACATTGTCTTCAGGATTATTTAAAACCATAAACTATTTAAGACATTTTAATGTGAAAACAGCAGTATTAAAAATCCAGGCTGGAAGCAGGTGCTAATCCTGCTGCTTGAAAACTCAGGGAAGGTTTGGGTGTAACCTGCAAAGGGTTTTTGTTTGGTTTTGGGCCTTTCAGTCAAGAATGTATTTTTATTTCCTATAGACCCAAGTACATGATCTGAATATATTCTGTACTTGGGAGTATTTTTTGCTACTTAATGCTAATAATATTTACGATATTTACTTTGTTCCTGTTAGGTTGTCTTTAGCTTTGTAAATGCGCCTTTGACTTCTCCTGTACGTCATTGCATGCTCAGATGGCTTCATGTAGAGACAAAGTCATCAGAGCATTGAAAAGGACTGAAAATTTCTGAGCATCTCAGTGATGCTGTTGGTTTTCATTTTCCAAGAGCAATGCAACCCTTCATTGCAGGTTGATATACCTGACACGTTAGAGGGGAATTTTTGAAAACAGTTTTCAAGGATATTTTATTCTTGAGCTGTAAGCAAATGTTGACATCAAAGTCTCAGGCATTTCTAGCTGAAGTGTTAAAGATATCTACATAGTTCTCTACTGCTCCTGGGAGATGCTGCCAATTTTATTAGCTTTGAGAGTTCTCTGGTTCTGGTATTTGAGCAGGAACATAGCTGAAGATGAAGGTCAGTCTCTATACTCTTCAGATAACAGAATGTGCACCGTTGAGAGGCTTCCACCCCTTTCTTCTTTTTATGAACATAACAGCCTTGCTAAGCAGACACATACTTTAATGATAGCAAACTACATTTACACATTGTACAGTGGTATTTTGCTACATTAATTACCTTGTCAGATGTAATAGGTAATTACCACATCAAATCACCTTCATATGTTACATGGAGGCATAACTTGCTAAATTATTTAAAAAAACAAACAAACAAAATCCCAGAAGCCCAAGGGCAACATCACCACAAACCTGCCTCTTTCTCTTTTAAAATAACCCACCGATGTATGTGAAGGCAGGAGCCTCACTAACCTCAGCCAGCATTGGCTTTGGGGTATGGCAGCAGCTGCTCTGTGTCCCCCAACACCATGCATGTCCCTTCTCTGATTTTAAATAAAATCCTCTGATTTTATTTGGTTTTTTGTTCCTAGCCTGGAGCTGGTCTTTTGAGTGAATCTGTGGGCAGGAATCTGCCCAGTCTAGGCTGTGCTGGAAGGAGCATTCTCCTGTGTGACCAACCGCAGTACACAGAGGAAGTAAAATAATAAATTTTGGATATTCTTTCCTATCTGATAGCTACCTAAATGGCATTTCTGGTGAAACTCTTCAACAAATGCATGAAATTAGTTAGTCCTTTAATGTGCAGAGAGCACGTGCCACAGTGGTACCCACAGGGACCAGGAGCTGAGTGATGCAGGTCTTTGTCTTGTCTTACCATAGCAGAAAAGAGATGTGGGGGAAAGGCTCCTTTGAAGTGCAAGTGTGAGTAGAGACCAACCCGTAAAGCTCAGTTAGCAGATTGCTTTGCAGATAAGTAGTATTGCTTTAGATCCTCCTTATTTTTGCCTTTTTGGGGTTCTACTTAGTGTCCTCAACCATTTTGGCAGAGGCTGCTTGGTGCACTACATAGCCCTGGGAAAAATAAACAGCAAAGGGGTTCTGTCAGGGAGGGGAAGCCCTCTTGTATATTGATATTTTGTGTCTTTGTTTAAATATGCTTGGTGTCTTTTGTCCAGTGGTGAAAGAAGGATAAAAAGAGGTGGCAAATGCTGTTGTTTGTACTTTCATATGCATTACATGCGCCTAGAAAAGACTCCAATTACCAGTTTTTGGAAGAAAAAAATCCATTTATTTGGAAAACTGTGTGAATATGTTACTATGTAACTATAACTATCTACCAATCAATCAATATATCTATCTGTATATCTATCTGTACCTATCTATCTCTCTATATATTATATATCTATCAGTACCTATCTATCTCTATATATATCTATATATCTTATCTGTATCTATTTAGCTAGCTAGCTATCTGTATATATATCTATCAGTATATATCTATCTATCTGTATCTATAAATAACTATATATAACTATTATTCAGCCTTGGTGAGACTTCATTGTGATCTTCAACATCCTTATGAGGAAAAGCAAATGGGCTGGTACTGATCTCTTCTTTCTTGTGACGAGTAGCAGGATTCAAGGAAATGATGTGAAGCTGTCAGGGAGGTTTGGGCTGGATATCAGGAAAAACAGTTTTCGCCCAGAAGGTGGTTGATCGCTGGAACATGTCATAGCATTGAGTCTGTCTGAGTTCAAGAAGCATCTTGACAATGCTGTCAGGCACATGGTGGGATTCTTGAGGTCTCCTCCACTGGGCCAGGAGTTGGGATCAATGATTGCGATGGATCAGCATATTCTGTGATTCCAATAATTCAGCTCCTTGGCAGGAACTGAAACTGATTTATGGAGGCACCCTCCAGTCTCAGTGACGTGGCCTCTGGCGAGGTGGAGAGCCTTTGGGGCTGCTGGCCTTCCTTTTTAGTGATGGCTGTAGTCCTCCAGGAGAAGGATGTCTGCCCCTTACTAAATTACGAGGGCCTTGGAACAGCCACTCTGGTTCCTCCTGGGGCTCTTGTTCCACAGGGATAGTAGTGGAAGCAGAGGGGTGAGTATTTGGACCCCAACCAATAGCACTAGATGACGTGCAAGGCATCTCATCCAGACTGGATACAGCTGGACCAGGAGTAAGAGATGAGGAGCTGTCCTCCTGCCCGGTGGCCCCACGGGTGTCCCACTGGCGTGGCAGGTGGCGATCCTCCCTGCAACGCTGCTGCTCAGGGACACGTGTGTGCTGGGCCCTGGGTGTTGGTGTTTCAAACAGCATCTGCAAGCTCTGACAGAACCATGAGTGCAGGGTCTGCAGTAGCGGTGGGTTCTCAGAGAAACAGGTCATCCAGTTCGGTACCTCGAAGCCGCCCACGAAACTCGGGACATTTCCTGCTGTCACCCACTCCTGATGTGCTGCAGGGCTATGGAGGTTGGGAGCATCTGGCTCTCTGCAAGCTCTGCTTGCCGGGAGCACTACTGGTGCTATCATGGGTGGAATGATGGCATGCTCCTCAAAATCATCATCTGCCCGCACTGAGTGCAGGATGGAGGTCATCTTCCTCTTGCACACGGGGCACTGGGTTTTCTTGTTGGCCCACCAAAGGATGCAGGCATAGCAGAAGCGGTGCAGGCACGGCATCACAAAGCTGGGCTTGCTGCAGCTGTCCAGACAGATGGGACAGCGGTCCTTCACCTCTGTGTCCGTGCTACCCCTGCGCTGCAGTGGGCTGGGGGGATCTTGGGATGGTGAGCCGCTCCCCCTTGCTGCTTCTGCAGCAGTGCCTTGCATGCTGGGGAAGGGCAAGAGACACAATAGTCACTGCTGGGCCCGGGGAGGGAGAGATACCTATGCCTCTCAGGAAGGAAACCCTCCCATCTCCCCAGGGTGACGTGTCCCTGTCCAGCTCACCTCGGCTGCTGTGAGCGCGCCTTCCTCAAGCCCCAGCTGCCTGAACCTGGCATGGCCAGGGAATGTCCTTCAGTGGCTCTGGAGTGAATGTCTGAGTGCTGTGACCAACTCTCAGCTCACTGCCAGCTCCAAGGCCTGGCACTCCACACCTCGCGTCCTGCTCGGTCGGAGTCCGTGCGCAGGCTGGCTGGGTCAGGTTCTGTGCCCAGGTAGGAGCAGTCAGGGCAGGTGACATCACAATCATCCCTTGGAGACGGCTCGGTTCCTTCCTTGGTGACCATGGAACCCATCTCTTGGGTTGTTAGCAACACCAGAATCCGTTGCTCAGGGCTGGCAGTGCCCTGGGCCGTCCCTGCCATGGCACTGCCTGGCAGCTCTCAGGGCTCAGCACACGTGTCAGGGGTTTCCTCTTGCCCACCCCATCCCTTGTGCCTTGTGCTCAGCATCTCTGCTTCCCCCCAGGCCTCTGCCGTGTCTGCCCAGGGCTGACAGGTTGCTCTGGCTGTGTCAGATGTCTCTGGGCATGCACGGCCAGAGGGTTCACTTGGTAACACCTCATGGTGCCCTTGGAGCTCTGTTGCTGCAGGCCATCCCTCTGGGCAGGTGCTTTTGCCAGTGTCTCTGTCTCTTGCACACTTCACATGCTTTAGTTCTTTTTCTCCATGGTATCTCTGCTGGATTCCACAGGACTGGTGATCTCCAGTTCCCTTCTCTCTGGCTTGTTCAGATAAAGCAAGCCTTGCTGCTCTTTCACCTACTGCCACTTTGCAGTTGTCGCTCGTGTCCTTCCTCAGGCCGTGAGCCTGCAGTCACGGCCTGGAAAGACGAACTGAAGGTTGGGAATGGTTGCTGGTTGTTTGGATCAGTGCAGTGAAGCCATTCCTGGTTTTATTTTACCTGGTGGTTTATTCCTAGCCTAAAGCTGGTCTTTTGAGTGAATCCATAGCAGATTTGTGTCCAGCCTAGGCCATGCTGCAAGGAGCACTTCTATGTGACTAACCGTAGTACACAGAGGAAGAAAAGTAATAAGTTTTAGTTATTCTATCCTATCTGATAGCTATCTAAATGGCATTTCTGATAAAGCTCTGCAATAGATATGTGAAACTAGTTCAGTGCTTTAATGTGCAGGCAGCATATGCCACAGGGACCAGGAGCTGAGTGATGCAGGTCCTTGTCTTGCTGCAGCAGCAAAGTGAGGTGAGGGCAAGATTGCTTTGCAGTGCAGTTGTGAGTAGAGGGACATGAAGGGGGGAGCTAGTGGGGACTGAGAGGACTCTTCCAAACCACGAGTCTACTTGTATCCTGATTAATTATGGTCCTGGCATTGCTTTTAGCAAGCCACACAACTTCACCAGTTTTAAAGGCCTGAGTAAGTTCTAAGTCTGTTCCCATGTTTTTCATAAAGCTCAGTTAGCAGATTGCTTTGTAGAAAACTTCTAAAACTTCATATCCTCCTCCTTTGTCTTCTTTGGCACCTGTGGATAGTTTTTAAGGTAGGTTGGTGGGGCAAGCTGGCCCCAGAGTGCCCATGGCCCAGGGAGCAAAACTGTACTGATCCAGCCGTCTCTTGTGGAAACCTTGGCAGATCATCAGGATCAGGAAGTTTGTGATCTGAATCTTTATTGAGAACTGCTCCTCATTCTGATAGAGGGTGAGCCTCTCCTCTCTTCATGCTCTTGTAGGGAATGGCATCCTTTGTGCCTCACCAACCTCATTCTCAGAGGCAGAGATGGCAGGGAAAGGAGGGAACTGCCTCACTGTTATTGTTTGCTGCCCAGGTTGGCCTGCTTCCCTCACCACAGCTTCTCTCTAGCCTTGGGTGAACCCCAGCCATCTGCAGTGGGACACCCTGAGATTGCAGGGCTGCTGCCACCCTCCAGTGCAGAGCCAGGGGCCAGCAGGAGAGCTCCTGCCTCCATCTCTGAAACTGGGTGAGGGTTTATTTTTTTTTTTTTTAATTGGGTTGTTTTTGTTTTTTTTTAATTCTTTGGTGGTTGCTACTTCCTCTTGCCCAAGATTTCTTAGCCAGCGCTCAGGGAGAACCTGCCTTAAACGGGAAGTGTAACCAAATCCATTGCAAATTAGCAGTTAAACTGACAGAAGGACGTTGGAGTTTTTAGTTGTTGCGTTTTAAAGTTGGCCAAGTCATGCTGTGGATATAAAAGGATTGTTCTTCACACTCTGGCATGCTGGGCAAGGCGGCTGCGGCGGTGTGTCCACACAATGTGGCTGAACGTGGCATAATCTGGTTGGAAATAAACTTGATGACTTTCTTCTCCTCTGTCTGAATTAATATTGGGGGTTTATGAGAACAGAGAGCAAAATGCATCATGTCCTCATTTTTCCGACAGCTGACACATAGAGATGCTGTTGTTTAGGAGAAGGCCACTCACCAATCCATCCCCAGCCATGTGGAAAATGTTAGCGGTGCTGTATCTTGGATACAGCACCTCTATTTTCCAGAGATGAACACTGTTAAGTGTATCTTTCTGCAGGAGCTGAGCCTCTGTTTAGGATTCTGGGATCTCTTTTTCTGATCTTCTCTTTCCTGCTGAGTGCTGACTGAGGTATTTCTGGGGTAGGTGCCAGGGTTGTTCTCTCACTAATGATTCATGTGCCCTTCGCATGTTGCTCTGCAAAATGACATGTAACAGCGTGTACCCAGTATTTACGTTACATTGCCTTGGCTCTCCAAACGTGTACTTTTGCTTTCATCTCGGAAGTTGTGCCGCTCCAATAGATTTGTGGTGCTGCCACTGGCAGAAGTTATTCAAACGTTAATTTCTGGAGTGTTTGGAGCCGCTGGTGAAGTGCCCAGTGCTCTGCTGCGTCATGGTTTCTAAAGGTGGCGCGTGCTGCTGGGGAATCTGTGATGCAAAGGGACCCCTAGCACATGGGAGTGTCAGCCACTTGGCTCTGAGCTCTGATGCTGCACAGTCGCTCCTTTGCTATTCCTACCCTGTCAAAAAGGGCTGATGAACCATAACGTGAGAACCGTAGGTATCAGGCTCCATGCAAATAAAACTCCTCCTAAATACAGATCTCAGTGCAAGTCAGCAGTGAGCAGCCAGGAGGGCACAGGTGGGGGTTGTAGAGCCCTGGCTGGGGCCAGGGATCCCCCTTGACCTCAGATTGCCCAGAATGTTCCTAATAGAGTTGTGGCTTTTCCAGAGTAGATTCAACATGTGAAGGGAGACCACTGATTGAATTCCTGGAGACCACTAGAGAGCCATTAGCTGGTAATGGCTTTCAAACTGTCGTGGGGTAGTGGTGGAGCGCATCTCCCTCACCTTTGTGTGTAACACTTTCGAGTTTATAACGTTTTTCTAAATGACTCAGTAGCGTGTGCTAGGCTTTTGGTGGCCCACTTGAAAAGCTCTTAGAAGGGTTTGCTTTTCAGAAAGAGCTAAGTGTTATCCTTAGAAATTCAGGCTCTTTTTCAGGGTAGTAACGTATCTTCAGTCTGTGTGTTTAATATATGACACACGCTGGTTGGTCCATTGGCCTCTTCCAGGACTACAATTCTACGTTGCTGCAGAGGCATTAGAAAAGTATAGAATTGGAAATATGGTGAAGTATGCAGTCAAAGTACACTGTATAGCTGTGCTAGATCAGGGCCCAAAGTGAGGAATAAAGGCTGATTCTGGAAAGCATGATTCAACTTTTCTTAATCTTTATGTTTTTACATCCAGACCTTCATAGATGCATAAAGCCCTTATGAACTTTCCGAGTTCATAGTGAAGAATCGGTACTAACAATATAACCTAGGAAAAAGAGACACTTTTATTCTTAGCCTGTGATTTGTCTAGTACAAGTCTCTGTTCTAGAAATTTCCTTTCTCCTAGGAGAAAGAAAATACCTTTGGAGCCTCCCTTTGTCCACAAAATTTATGTCTTGAGTTATCCAGACAGTAAAACTCCATGAAGATCTATATGTTGTTTGAGAAGTACTATTAAAAATTAATCCAATTTTCTACTCTTCTGGTGTAAATAAATGACAAAAAAAAACAGCTTGAAATCAAAATGGCCACTTTCTGAGTTTTATGCAGAATAAAAGGCTGTTTATCCTTTCCTCTTTATTTTAAGCCATGGTTTTTACTATTCAAGAAACAAATTCTAATCAGCCACCGTATCAGACAAATGGGAGCTTTAGTGAGAGGTTCGTATGTTGGGAGGGAGCGCTAAGATTCTCATTATAGTGCATGTCTGAATAATTAGTAGGACCACTCTGCACTTTTTTTTGGCAATAAGAAGAAACTCCATTCAGTGCAGCGACAGACTGACAGGAGCATCGAGCAGTGCAGTCATTAGTGTGTGTCTGCCATCAATGTCATGTTACGGTGTCAAATTAGTTAGTGCCCCCTCCGGAGCCAAGCTGGACCTGCAAATTATCCTCCTACATCCCAGGAAACCGTGTTTGCTAAACCTCAGATCAAATGGGAACAAATGATTAACACGGCTCATAAATTAACTACTTTACAGGCTTATAACTTTTTACAAGTAGATAATAAAGACAGAATTTTTAGGACTGTGTTGTGTTTACTTCAAAGCTGTGATGTATTCTGGTTTTGGGGGTTTTTTTCTTTGCCTATTTGTTGTAGATAGGTTTGCTTTTCTCTTGGGGGATAAAAAAAATTGTATACAGCCAAGGAAATAATGTTTAGAAAATCTAGTGTCCTAAAGGAAGCAAATGTAAATCCACTGAAAACAATATAATTAAGTTTGTTATCTCATTGCCCGATAAGTCGCTGACAATAGTCTTTCTTCTTGTAGTGGCAGTTGTTCGTTAATGAGTTCACCAATTAAGTTTGAAAGATTACAGCCTTTGCCAAGAGGATTTATCTGTTTAAAAGCATTATATTTTTTGTGATACATTCTAACCATATTGTAAGCCTCTTTGTTAAAGAGGTATAAGACTACCTCTTAAACACATTAAATCCTATTACAGGCCCAAAAATAATTTTACAATCTGTTTACACATTAGCATCTACAAAACTGTAACAAATCTGTCCAGAGATGTCTGTTTTGAGAATAGGATGCTAACAGATAGTGCACTCTCTTGAAGCTGGATTGCCCTTGTGAAACGAGTGCTTTTTTGCTGCAGAATAATTGTTTTATAATGATTTATGACTATGCAAATAATATTCTTTTTATATCTCCCCCTTTTTAAATCTCTTCTCAGCTGCATTTTTTAACCAATGCAGAAATAGTACTGAATTTTTAGTGCTCTTTTATAGCTTTTGAATCTAAAATAAACTGAAAAGAGTAAGTTTTGTGCTTTCTATATATTAAAGTCTCATTCCCCCACATGCAAGCTACTGTTACCTTTCTTTTGTACCTTCAAGGGGGTGAGTAAGCCTTGATGTCAGAGATCAAATCAGCATTTTGGAAAGGGCCTAGCATGCAAAAACGTGCAAAATATATCTATTCATAAGAAAACGTCTGAAAATGCCAGAGGTTATGCTCAGTTTATCTGTCAGCAAGTTTAACTTAAAGTAGGTGGTAGTCAATTTAGTAAATACTTTACTAATACTGTAACTATAAAGAACCATAAGTGCAGTCTCAGCATCCTGACCTGTGCACGTTTTAATGACTCTGCTAGGGAAACACGCTGCACTGCAGATCAGCAATAACATTTAAAACACAAGTAATTTCTGCAGGAGGGTTTGCTTGTGTACAGTCAGAGTGAAAATCAGGAGAGAAAATCGTGCTCTTTAGTTAATCCTGGGAAAGAAAACTTGTTGTTGTGGCTTATATATCCAGTGAACTTGGGCGCGTCCTGTTCTGAGTAGATCTGTCGTCCTGTTACTTGAGCAGATCTGTGGACTTTATCAGGGATAATCCTGTGCCATTATTTTTTCTGAAGTTTCAGTGCTTCTTTCCTGGGTCTTCCTCTTCTCCCTCCAGCGTGCTCATTGCAGTCGTTTACATGTAACTGAAGGAAGAGGCAAGAGTGATTTCACACATCAGAGCTGCCCTAAAGCTCCTTGCTCAGAATTCCTTGTTGCCACATGCCTGCAGACCTGCTCCTTCTCCCTCCAGCCTGGCTCATTCCCTGATGATGCCCCAGCTTCCAGAACTAGCAGTGCTGTAGCAGAGCCCCACAGGCAGGGTGGCAACACCTTGGGGTTTTTTTAAGCCTGATATTTCCCTGTCACTTTGCCTTTCTCTGTGAAGTCAGGCCCTGGGCAATGCATTTCCCCTGGATGGTTTCCCAACCCCTCTTAGGAAATGACAAGGATATTTGCTAATATGATAAACCAGCTGGGAACTGCATCCCCAGTTCAATCCTGCCTTAATGTTTCTCAGCACTTTCTTACATGTAAAGTGCCTGCCGTGAGCTGGTAGCTCATAGCTGAGCAATTAATAAATGTGATATATCCCCAAAGCATTGCACCAGATGCCCAGCAGCAGCTCTAAATCAGCAAGGCTGCCCCAGATCTGCCACGGGCAGGGAGCTCTGGTTCACATCACCTTCAAAAGCTTAAACCTCTGAGGTTCTAGAAGCAGAGTTCAAGGTGGGACTTCATGTTTGACTAGCTACCTTATTATTGTTTAAATATTACTTCATTGGAAATAAGACCACCCACCACCTCACACGTGCTGTGTATGCTGCTGCCCTACATGTGGCATTTAGGGGAATAACGAAATTATACCTGTGGGATAGTGCTACTTGGTGCCTAGTTAACAAGACAAAATTACACTCCTGGTTGTGAAAAAAAAAATAAATTTGTAAATTAAATGTACTGTGAATTGCCTAATTGTTGAGAAAAATATGGGAGGTTTTTTCACATCTTTGGCCTTTGTCAAAATCAAACTTGTGGTACTTCTCAAAATACTGAGTGCTTTCCTTCCCCCCCCCCCTCAGCACAGTTGGTACCTGGTGAGAAACACTGCTGGATACTTCTGTGGATCTCTGATAACTGGGTTGATCTTGAGCGCAGTGGGGTTGCCTCCATCACAACGTGGCTGTTGAACTGTCCCAAGCAGCCCTCTCTTTAGTCTCCAATTTCGGAGGAAGCTGCCCTAGTCCCAAATCAGACTTTTTCTTCACTTCGAGCCCTCCTTAACTTCTTGTGTCTTTGCTCCCTTCCTTACCTTCACCCAACCACATAATTGCTTTATATTGCTTTAACACGCCAATCTGTGAAACTGCTCCATTTTCTCAGTTATTGGGCTATTTTCCTTGTACTTTTGCGATAGAAATCCTAAGAGATTGTGCCTTTTGCACAATAGCAGATTTATGTTTAAGGAGACTGGCAGTCCTTGGAGAATGGGAAGTCTCGTGTCTTTATCCTTGGATGATGATACTGACGAGAGGATTTCTAGTACCAGTAGGCTTGCATGTAGGCATGTGAAAATGATGCCAAAAGCCTATTTGATCTAAATACATGTATTCACAACTGTGGGGGGAAAAATGCTGATTCTGATATTGAACACTGCAGTCTGCTTTGTATTCTAACCTAAGTGGAGCAAGCTGGCTTAAATCATCAAATATTTTTGAACTCTGCATGGAGGCGGCTGTTGTCTTACGGAGTGAAGGCAAAGCTGACATGTACTGGCATGCTCGGAGCAGACTTTATAGCACTGAATAAGGATCACATCGTATTTAAATCACAACAGGACAAACCACTCAACCTTGCCTACCCTTGGGAGTGGGGAACACCCCTGGCACTTCCTTTTAGGGTGGGAAAGCTCGCTTCCAGATACGTCCCAGGTACTGATAAGGAACTTGGAAGCTTTAGTTAAACTGAGTTAATCATGGTTATTTTCATTTTTATGGTACATGTTGGTGTGTTTGCAGTGACACCCTCTACTATTTTTTCTTTCGTGCTGTTTAAAAAGAACCAAGAAAACAATGTCCTGTTTGCAGTGAACAAGAGCTTGAGGGTACAGCATGGAAAATGAGTTAGAATTTCTGTCTTGGGAAAAACATATGAATTTTGTGCTGGGTTTTTGATACTGAATGATCAGGTTCTGTTTTTATTAAAGCAAAACATAGATATTGTACAAGGATAAGTGTTATATTTATAAACACTTCCCTGGCTCTACAAGCTCTTGTTCCCTTTACAAAAAAACCCCAACCAAACCTGTTTATGCTGCAATAAAAATACATACATTTAATTCTTAAGGAGAGGGTTTATGTATTTTACTCCTGGTTCACAAAGAAAGTTTTGCTTAGCAGAAACCTGCAGTTCCTTTCAAGGCAGCTGCATGAATTTATATAGAAAATACAAACTGGCACAAAGAATAAACTCCTTAAATCTGGAAAGGTCTCTGGTGAGAATCCCTGTTCAGGGATATCTCATTCGGAGATGTTACAGTGTGAGCATCGGGCATTTTCCTGTGCTGTCCTTTTGATTTTATTAGACCAGTTCTAACTCTGGTTTTGGAAAGTTAAAAGTTGCAGCACACGCTGGGACTGCAAAGCCTGCTAGTTATGTAGTGGACAATTAGAATTATCAAATCATAGAATAGTTTAAGTTGGAAGCCCAATTTGTTCCAACCTCCTACATGGGCAGGGACATCTTCCACTAGGTCAGGTTTCTCCAAGCCCCATCCAACCTGGGCTTGAACACTTTGAGGGATGGGGGCATGATTCTTTGACTTGTTTAAAAATAGTATTTCTATGGGCAGGGTTAAGGGAAGCTCAGTGGTGTTTCAGGTTTGATGGCTGCTGTGCTGGTGCTGGGGTGGGGAGCCCTGTGAAGGGACTCTGCTGGTGTGGCACAGCTCACCCAGGTCTGGGTCAGGGCTGGCTGGGACCAGCTGCTGTTTCAGGGGTGAGGGAAGGTCACATTCTGGGCTGAACCCTTTTCCCCCCGTGCTCCAGCTGTGTTTGGATGGGGCAGCAGCAAGGCTGCAGGTGGGCACAAGGGTGGTGCTTTGTGGTATCCTCAGGGGGTGGGCTGAGCAGCCCCTGCCCAGCTCCTGATGCTGACAGTTACACATTTTCCAGAGAGCTGGTGGCAAACCTTCAGCTGCTGGTGAGTTTGCTGCCTTCACCACCGGCTTTGGTCTGACCACAGGCATGAAGAAAATGGGCGCCAGGCATGAGCCAACGGCTGGAGGAACCTTGGGTAATCCTTCTGTAACCATGGGCAGGAGCGTGCTGCCCATGATTTGTGAGTTCCTCTGCTTTGAAAGCACCCCAAGTGTGACTGTACCTACTTTAACAGAGGGAATGGGTTTTCCAAGCCAAAGAGTCAGTGTGACCTTTGATGGGTTCCACGAAACGAGCGCAAAGATTATGAAGGAGCAAATCCTGTGCTGAACTGAATGTCTCAACTGAATGATCCTCCAGTGGGCATGAGGGACCCTGACAGCCAGCAGGGAGGCAGCCTGCACAGAATGTTTCAGGCTAACTTACTTTGGGTTAACTGGTATGACAGAATGATGAATGCTGAGGTTTTGTGATGCAGCAATTGCACCAATGTTGAAATGTTAATTGTGTGGGCTCAGCTGCCTTGGGCTGGATGTGCTGTCCCTGGAGCTTGGCACAGGCAGTGTGGCTGGTGGGGAGGAGCTGAAGTGTGTGCTCAAGGCTGTCTTGACCCTAGTAAAAATGGTTTCTGGCTTGCTTTTCTTTTCTTACAGTGCAAACGTAGTCCAGAGCAAACTGTCCTCAGTGTTTGTGGGCACCACGTCTGCCTTTATGCATTGTGTGGATGTGAAGAAGCAGGGTTAGGCAGTCCCATGTTTTGACCCAAGTGCCTTGACTCTGCAGATGACTACACTGGGCTGTGCAGAGGTGCTGGCAGCAGAGCTCACTGTGTGCAGCTCTGCAGTGGGAACAGTGTTCTGAACAAGGTTAGAGGCCATCTGTGCAGGAGGCAAGTGCAATTTAATGTCAGCTGCGTGGGATAACAAGGACTTTTCTGCAGGCTATTGACTATTCCCAGCTTTAAAAATCAAGTCCTGTGTAATTTGCCCAAAGAGATGGAAGGATGGCAGCAGACCTCAGGCCTGCTCTTTCTCTGCATTTACTTCAACCACAAGATCATGTTTCCCACCCATTTCACACATACGAGTGCATGGGTTTGAACGCACGAAATCAGAGACACAAACTCAGATACTGTCTTGAGGCACCTTTGGTCCTTTCTTCTGTTGTTTCCTCCATTTGGGGCCTTAGGGGAGGTATGATGAGATCTGATTAGCAGTAAATCTGTTAATTATAACTCCTAAATTAGAGCATCAGTGCAGAAGCAGCACTTTCTTATTTGGATTGAAAAGCCCTTCATCTCAACAAAGCACAGCCGGTTGCAGCTGATAGCAAAGTGCACTGAGATGCATCAGATCAAAAAGATGCACTTTGTGTGTGATGCCAAAATGGCTAATGAATTACTTAGACTAAGATTTATTACCCACTACTTACTGATGCTCTTGAAAGGTACTATCCAAAGCCATGAGTTTATGTTTAGACAAACCTGCTGGTTTATCTTTTCTGTTTCACCAAGAGGCTCCTCTGTGAGTGTCCAACTTTAAGTTTAGTTCAGCCTGGTGTAGTCTTTCCTTAAATTCTGAACTTGGTAGAAGTTTATTCTTGGGGTGGGACTGAACATGGGGGTTTTGATCCAGAGCGTATTTCCCTGGCTGTGTCCAGAGCTGCTGACCCCATGAATGTTTGCACAGGAGGGTAAAAGATAATGTGTCACTCTCACCTTTACACTCCTCTCCCTCTGCTCTGCCTTTCTACATCCACCCTCCTTCTCAGCTTCCCACGTCAAGGACCTCTCCCAAAATACCTCTGGTTCATTTTTGCTTGTCAGAAGGTCTCCATGTGACCTCAGGATAATGAGAAGGCACTGAGGATCATTACAAAGCTTGCTGAACAGCTTCTGACTCTCTTTGTCTGCTTTTGAAAAGAGGTTTTGGGGACTGTAGGCCGTGTTACGAGCTGAGCTGTGAGTAGGGTGATTTTTTGCTGCTTTTTTTGCTCCTGTGCCAGGGTTATATTATGCATGAACAAATCCAGGCTTCTGGAAAACATTTAGGCTGTAGATTTAAGGGCAGGAGATGTTAAGAGAATCCACCTGGCTTGACATGGAGCCATAAAAAATAGGAGGGCCATGTGAGAACTGAGTTATCGGAACATCCGGTTTCCAACTTTCTTTATACCAGGATTCAGTAACCAGTGATGTGTCCATGTAAATAACACAGATTTCCACAGTTGTCTTCAGTTGCAATTTGTATAAAAATAGGGTAAGACAAAGCACCTATGGGGTGGCAGTTTGACACAAGCAGGTGAAATGGCCTGGCTGTGTACAAAGATACAGGAACAACTATTTTTGCCTTCAGGACTTGTTGGGCAGAAAATAACTCGGTCCTACCAAAGCTGGGACATCTGGTACATGAAACTGTTTTGTAATGAATTGGAAATGGCATTACTGCAATATATATAATAACATGGAGATGGTGCAGTATGGTGTGGGGAACTTGTGTAGAAGATAGAAAATGTCATGGTTTTCACATACATTGTGGAAAAGAGAAAATAACTTCAAGTGTAAAGGATATGGAAATTCAGTGAATAAACATCAGTGCATTCGAGGATTTTTCATGCAACAAGCTAGATTTATCTTTCACAGAAAAAAAATCTATAAACATCAATGACTGCAGTTAGATGAGAAAGTCTGGGTGTGCAAGAAAACCTACTTTTCAATAGATCTCAATTTCTTTAAATTTAAACAATCAAACATTAGAAGTTCTAAGATGTGATTCATTTCTCATTCGTATCGGTTTCATCCAGGACACCTCCTGAGATTTGAAAAAAGCTGTGCTGTTTAACACCTGAGTAAGCGAAAACCAGCGTCATTTTTCTGTTTGAGCTCAACAACATTTCAACAGCTTGTTTCTTAACAGGCAAAATGGACTAGAACTGTGAAAACACTCGATTCACTTTGGGCAATAATTCACCAGGGCTGGGCAACTTGTAAACACACCGAGAAACCGTTCCTTCCAGATTTAACCAGGGGCTGGTTGGGAGTAGGAAAGAAATCCAACATTTCTTGAAAAGCTGGGATTTCTGTTCCTTTATTGCTTTGAAGCAGAAAAAGTCTCATGAAATGCAGGTGCAGCTCTGACTTCCACCTAGGCAATGAATGACTCAACAAAGAACATTATCTCCTTGTTCAGAAACAGATGTGGTGCCCTTACCTATTCCGTTGCATGGGAGAAGACATGGGAACCTGGAAGTGCAAGACCACCTTCATGGAATATCACATATTCCAGTATTTTTGTTAGCTCATGTGTTCACAAACTACATCCACATGGTATAATACCCCAGAGACATATAGTATAACATGATGCAGTTTACTTCTAAGTCAGGCCTCTGTTGTATGGCCTAAAAGCTTTGTAAGAGTTTAGCAGCAATATCAAGAAAAACCAATATAAGTGGTCCATTAATGAATAGGTCCTTGAGTGTCAGGAAGCAGACGTTGTTGGAAACTTGTGTAATATTACTGTTGGGTTTTATTAATTAAATATAGCTATTAATATGACCTTGGATTTAAACACAATGACCTCTTTTGTGAGTATGATTAGCAGATGTTTACCATAATTCTTCACTCTGTGAAAAATGCTTGTTGCACCCAATAAAAACAACCATATTTACTTTGCTAAATCAAATATTTGGAACTTGGGTCTTACTTTATATATCATGGCTCCAGTGTCTTAGACTTTCCAAGTTTAAGGCTGAGAGCCCTTGGAGTAACATATGTGGTAGATCCGGGAGTACAATGACCTATTGTATCAGGGAGTGCTTTTCCCCCTCTCTTTGGCATTGTATCTACTACAGTGGAACCAGTGTGTTCCACCAGCCTCTGGATTTTATTTTTACAGAAGGGTGAGGAGAGCATTTTTGAATCCACAAGGTTTTCTGTATTTTATCCATTACTTGAGGGCAACTTCCTTTCCAGAAGAACTGCAGCAATGGAAGCAGGAAGCACAATTCCAGTTCTTAAAACAAAGCTGGAAGTTATTTTCCTTTTCAATAGCATCTCACCTAATTTTAGACTTTAAAAAGTCTAGAGTTGGCCGATAATTTTCCTTTTCTCCTACCAAATCCAGAATTTAGAGGTGGCAAATCCCATTAACATCCCCCCAAATGCCACCTGCTGCCCTCAAACTATTTTCTGGGTGTATTGAATGTTGGTTTGTAACTGCTGGGGTCAGTTTTAGTAGCTGGTCTGCTGCCTGCTTGTCTGCAGTGCTGAAAGGAAATAGCAAGGGAACAAAACTATGCTTTTCTTGGGAAACCACTCCCTTTGGAATGGAGAGATATGGCTTGCCACTTTTATTTTGTTTCCCCCTCCAAAGTAAGCAACAACACTGCGAGGATCAGGGCCAGCAAGAAAAGAACATTATTTAAAAGGCGTCATCTATCTAGCCCAGTGTATTTCAGGAAAAGGAGTCTCCTGCTTCATATTTTAAGGAGTGTAATAAAAATAGCAGTCGGTTTAAGAAAGGGGCTGACGGACCGGAGAAAGTGACAGCGGCAGCGCAAGGAAACAGTGCTCCATTTATCTGAGCACGCGAGCACGTTGATAACGCTGCTCTCTGCAGTAGGTGCTATCAAATCCCAGACAATTTGTATCCCCGGCGTGGCAGGTTACTTACATGGGAACAAGTCTCCCTGACGTTATTGCAGATCATCATTAACCAGCTACTGCTGTTTGTTTGGCGTTACCTGCTGCACGGTGTTCCCGAGCCATGGATCATTTATACGCCTCACCCACTTTAGGGACCTGCTGCTTCCAAAAACCTGGCACCTCTTCCCTTGCTTCCTTTTCCATGGGGGAAAAAAATTATTGGGTGCAGCTTCTGTCTTGGTTAACCTAAGCAAAGGTTGTGTAACGAACATTTAACAGGCTGCAAGAAGCAGCTACAGCGGGCATAGACAAAAGGAGGGGCAGAAGTAATAAGGAAGAAGGATGGGCTCCCCTTCTCCATCCTCAGATCTGCTGTTGACAGGGGTGTGGGTGTGTAAGGATCCAGATAAGACTTAACGGCTCTAGGTGGGATATCCTGCTTTCTGAAGATCTTTAATCAGTTGGACTGGCATCCTATAAGCACAGTTCTTGATTATCTTTCTTGGCATGTTTCGGTTTCCTTTTCCTTTGTTCAGTAATATTTGTGATAATTGTCTTTATTTAAATGCTAGCTCCTTTGCAGCTTGCAACCTGAAGGCTATTCTTTTATTTTTATTTTTTTCGGTTTTTTGCCAGTTTTTAAAGTTTTATTTGGTGATTTTTTCCAGCTTGATTAGTTTCCTCTCAGGAGTACTTATTCCTTTACTGAAAATGTGGGGTAGAGCATCACAAGTCTTCGGAAGCCAATTGCAAAATCTCCATTGAAGCCAGTAGATCTCTTGATTTGTAGCTGACAGTTTGCCCCATTATATCTATCCTAAATAGTTACAGGTTAGGTCACTTGGGAGGGAAGGTTTTAATTTTGTCTGAGAGCACAGTTTGGTGAAACTATATCAGCACAACTATTACAAAACATCAAGTCTTTTGTCTTCTCCCTTATAAAAATGTGTAATTTCTACCCATTATCAGCATTATTACTAGAGTCCGTGCAGTAAACTTGTCTTTTGATAGGCAGAAACTTGTCTTTGCTAAGAATGAGTACAGCGAAGTATAACTTCTTTTTTAAAGGAGAATAAATTACACGAGTGAAGTTTACTAGAACACAACAAAGCCATTTCCAGGAAAGCTGCATCAGAGTCAGGTAGGATATGCTGAAGATTTATACTTGGGGCGAACATGTGCAAGTACCATAATGATGCTGTAAAGAACACTGGAGTAAAATATTTGATCAACAGACATGCCTAAAGAATATACATGGTCTGGATTTCTGACTGGCTTTCAGATTACAGAACAGTTAAATGAAAGTTCCTTTAAATATGTGCATGAAAATATCATCGTGGCTGAGGGGGGTGGTCAGATCTAGCAGGGTTGCCTCTTTTCTGGACAGAAAAAACCTTGTCTGACCACCAGTCTCCTCTGGATTGTGGACTCAGGGATGAGCTCCAGGAGGAGGAGAAGCTGCACAATGAAAGGCTGGTCTTAACATCATACAACTCACTGTGCAACTGCTACTGTTAGAAGGGTTTTAAAACCAAAGTGTTGCTTATCCTGGCTAGGTGTACAATTGTTTTGAACTAATTCAATCAAGAATCAGGAGATTTATAGTGAAATAAGGATTAAAAAAAAGAAAAAGATCAATAAAAAGGGTGGAGTAGGAGCTGTGATTAAGGAAAAAGATTACTGTTGATTTATTGATTTGGTCCTCAGCTTGCCATCTCAATCAGGGCTTTTTTTTTGTTAATATTATTAATATTTATACTTTAGTGCCATTTGCCAATTAGAGTAGATTGTAATTAAGTCTCCAGGTCTGAAAATATTAGGCCCCACGTAACACAAAATGTTAGCACTGCATGTTACTGGAAAGAGAAACTTAAGTCTGGAAAGCTCGTGCTGAGCACAGAAAAAGGCCAGTTCTCTCTGCAGTGCAGGCAGCAGTTTTTGTGGTCACCCCTTCTGGGAATGCCAGAGAAACATGATTGCAGAAGGCTGTTGTGCCAGGCTTTTGAGTTTTGAGGGAAGTCGCTCTGGCCAAGTCCGTCTTCCCCTGCATGAAGTGAGCAATGTTCCTCAAGCTCATGTTGAAGGTCTCCTTTTCTCTGCAGAGAACTCAGTTTCAGGGCACTTTTGTCTTCAGATGGTGTTTGTTTGCTGGGTGTGTGTTAGCACAGCACCCTGGCCTAGGGTCTTACTGCAGTAGGCAGCACAAATTATAGGAGCTCCCAAAGGTCTTCCCTTTGGTTTGGGCTGAGAACAGGATAGTTGAAGACTTATTTTCTTTTTTCCTGTGTAGAGGGAAACATGAGAACTCCTTGTTATGAAGCGGCAGAACTGAGTCACCAAGGGTTTAGTCAAAGGAGAAACACATCAGTGCAAACCAGAATAAAAAAACGTGCTTTCTTCATTACTCATTATACCACAATGGGAACCAAAATCACTCAAAAATTGTTGTTACAGCTATATGTTGCTTAGATAAAATAGTCTGGAAAGGAGGGATTTTGTGGGAATCGCTTCTGATTTATGCAACACAATATGTGAAGCCAACTTGCTGTGATTTTTTCCAGTTATGTGCAATTATGTGAGATTTAATCAAAGAACTTTGAATTACTTGCATTGCTCCATAGCGCTTGTACGGTACCTCTGGGTGTCACTGAATGAGTTGTGGCCATTTAAGTGTATTGCTCTTGCAAACAACACAGTGGGAAAATTAATTTAAAATTTCCTTTTATATCTGTATGCTTAATTTTTAGAGCTGCACTATGTTCTGTGTTGGTTTTCTCTATTTGAAGCATAAATCCCATTTTTAAGACAAACCGTAAGCAATTCTATTTTGCCCTTACAGAATAAAGAGATTTACTGTACAATATACTGGGAATGGGGGCTGAGTTTAACCTATTGTGTCAAACAACCTCCCTTTCCTGCTTCCATATGGATAGACAGGGGGTGGGGATTTTGTCTTGTGGGGATAACTGACCCTAGCAGATCTTCCCCTCTAAAAAACATGCTGTGCCCCTCAGCCCAGGGGTCAGAGCCATGTCACCCTTACGATCCACAAGTGATGGAGTCACCAAACCCTGGCTGCTTAGGATGACGGGGTTGTCAGCTCTGGAGGGCAGATGAACCTTTGAGGTTGTTGGGAGCACGTGGGAGTATTTGGGTAACCAGTTCTTCATGAACCCACACCCTGCTAGCCTCTGTATTGGCCTGTCATGCCTGTGGAGCTGCAGCAGTGTGTTTGTCCTGTGCAGTCACTTACAAGTGCACTTCAGTATCATCAGAGGGAGGGATTTATTAGTTTCTCACATTTAAGAAGTTTTAATTCGTTCCTGTAATATTTCATATTTTACATACAGGAAAGATACAAAATGGCTCCTGAGGAAAACGAAGCCAGCTCGAAGGGAAAAGCCCTTCTCCAAGCCCCAACCTTGGGAAGCCTTTGTGAAAGCAAAAATATGACAGAAAAGTCTTGTCATTTCTCAGCACTTTCTTGATTCATTATTTTTTATAGAGCAACTACCTCGCAGCAGCTGGAATTGTATATGAATTTTCTTGGTGCAACCCACGTGTAGGGCAACAAATACCAGATGAAAAGATGTTGGCCAGTTCTTTCTGCAAAAGGCAAAACTATCTTCTTTTGCTGGGGCCAGCACTGGCGACCTCTCTGCATTAGTGCCATGGTCAAAGCTCTTTTGGCAGGTAGAGCACTGGGGACTTAGAAACTTCACAGCCCCTGAGTAGTTAAAGAATAGAAATAAATTTTGTATTATTTTTTCAAAAAGACCCTAACTTTGTGCATCAGCAATTCAACACATTTGGACTTTGGTTAGCCTTGCAGTGGTTGCGAAAGAAATTCACTCCTTTTAGTAAATCCGTGTCTTAGAAAATACAATAATTTCTATTTAGCCATACAAAATAAATAGCTACATAAAAATGAGCTCCTCCCCTAGGAAAATAAATAAGAGCCTATAAAATTTATTTTGTTGATCTTTGCCTGCTCTATTGCAGCTGCCGGAAAGGTGGCTTTGCATTTGCAGTGCTTGGTGCACAAATAAAGGAGTAAATAAAAGGGTTTGCTGACGCAAGCGTTGCAAGGAATGCGCAACACGTGAGTGGAAAACCACTCCGATGGGCAAACAAAGTGATGAGCTGCCTTGAGCATCCCGGGCAAACCTGGGAGGAGTGGAAGGCAGTAGTGATTTTTTTTTTGTCTTTCTTAGTGTGAATGTTTTTAAAACATTGCTGACTGTCAGTGTCAACAGAGAAGTACAGAGGGGGAAAAGCAAAAATGAAGGTGTGACTGGAGAGGTGCATCAGAATACAGTAATTACAGAAGCTTTATTTTTGCTGCCTTTGATGCCAGCCTAAGTACGTGAAAAACTGCAGAGGACAGGTTTGTGGTTGAAATGCACTTGATAGATTTTTGACAAATTAAACAGTTGTAAAGATGTTTGGAACTTTTCCAGATCTTTACTGTTATTTATGTCACTGAACTAAAAAATCAGTGGTTAATTTGCAGTTCTTATAATTTTTATGATACTTATGTTGTTGTAAATTTAGCAGCGTGCGGCATCAACTCAGCGGGATACATTTTATGTTGTCAGCTACCTTTTGATATCATAATAGATTTCAGTTGCCAAAGCTTCGGGGAGAGAGAGAATAAAATGTATGAGTGTGCTGTGTGAGCTCCTGGATCAGACCCAAGTAGGAGAGGAGTCGGTGCAGGGTGGTCCCTAAAGCCAGGCCTGGTCCTTGGGGGACAGTGAGGATGCTCCAGAGTCCCCTGCCAGTGGTGGAAAATGTGTTTTAAAGTGGTAAGGATGGATAAGATGCTGGTAGGTTTGGCTCCTGCAGTAACATTGGTGGGTCTTTGAAGTCTGAGTGGCTGCTTAGAACTGAAAATGGCAGCAGTGCAGAGCTCCTCAAGTCTGGTCCCACCACATGGACCTTCTGCTGACCTTGCATCCCAGCAGTGCCCAGTGTGGGCTGTGCCAAACGGGTGGCAGGAGGAGATCTGGTCTTGGAGCAGTTGTCAAACTCAGGTGTGTAACCTGGGTTTGGGGAATTCTCCACCCCCAATTTGCTTCTGCTAATGACTTTCTCCATACATAGTGGTCCACAGTGTGTTTCATGGGTAAACACAGACTAGAGAGAGAGAGCAAGTGAATCTCCAACGTGATGTGGTTGGACGTGGGAGTAGCTTCTGTCCTGTGGGATGGCACTGATCAAAGAGGGAAAGTCCTAACTTGTATTTTACAGAGTGCCTCTGATGCCTGAATTCACACCTTTTTTTTTATAGGTACTTTTTGCACTATTTTTCTTTTTATGAAGACTCTATTCTCTGTATTTATAGACTTTTCTTCTGTTGTCTCCTATCATGGAAGATGGAGAGACATCTTAAATTTAGATGACTTAAAGGAGAGATGTAGTTGTTTCCCTCTTGGGAGGCTTTTTTTTTTAGTGGGTTAAAAATACTGGTTTTAATCTGAGGAGTGAGACCTGCCTCAGGAACATGTCATACATGAAATGGACTTTGTATAAAGCCTAACCATGCCCTTCTCATCTTCTACTCCTTTCAACATTTGCCCTTTGCCTTCTAAGCCTGAAAGTGGAAGAATTTATTAATGGTTGTTTCCTCAGTGTTTGTGGCATTAGCCACGTTTCTCAAGGGCGTTTCATGTGCTCTTTCCACTCTAACAGGATTGTCCATTGAGTTCAGCTCTGGCACACTGGGGATCCATTTGCACAGATAGCTGATTAAGCTGAACCTTCCTCATCCATAGGTAATCCCAAAGTACGCAAATTGTTAGCGTGAGATTGGTTTTCGAACATTTTTAGGTTTATAATTAAGCGCTTTGTAGTTGTCCTCCACCTCCACCTCCCTCCTCATCGGAATCTTTAGCTGTGCTGACTCCAGCTCTCCCATTCCCTTTTTCTTTCTTGATTATCTCTTTATTTCTTTTCTTTTCCCCTGGAGGTAGTTTTATGTCTGGCTCTTTCTCTGGGTCCCGCTTCAAAGCTGCATGGCTTGGAGCAGATTTTTGGGCACAAAGAAATTTTGCAAAAAGAGCGTTCTGCCACTGCTTGGGGTTCTGCTAGATCTTGCTTCCCACAATGACAATGGCCAGTGCTGGACTGAGCACATTGCTCTGGAAGGGTAGACACTGATTTACTCTTGACTTGAGGAGAGACTGGAGATGGGACAGCTGAGATGGGTCTGTTTGGAAATTTACAGCCAAGAAGGAGGTGAGGTGTCGGGTGTGAGTATCAAGGAGCTGATGTTTGCTTGTGCTCCTGCACTGGTGCTCTTCAGGTGGAAGATGCTGTTCTTCTGTGTTGGAAGAACAAATTTTCCTTTTGCCTTGCAGCAGCAGGCTGGTATGTTAGTCTGCATTCGCTGGCTAGGCTTATTCTGGCTAATGTTTGCCAGATTCTTCTATTACATATTAAAATAAGATCGTATGAGTGGGTTTTCTTTTTGTGCGTGTTTCAAAAAACTAGGCCAGCCCTAACAAGCACATTTTCGTGTTTTTGTTGTTTTTTTGCATTTTGTCATTTTACATATTGAAAAATGGAATGCAAAAAAGAAAAAGGAAAAGCCTGCTAACATCAAAAAGAAATAAAGCTTTGCATTATTCTGCATAAGTGTTAAAATCTGACTGATAGTTTGTATATACAGACTTCGTTCTTTATGGTGTTTCCTTTCCCCACCCAAAGATCACAGATGCTATGACAAAAATTAATGCTCTTTTAGTAAATGCTTTTCTTTTCTGAATTTGGCCTAAAGAGGGTCATGCAGTGCTTTTGTTACTAATAAATGTGGCAGGATTTAGGTAAGAATAATAGGAAGACATTAATTTGTTGGGCCTGGATCTTCTAAAACAAAATGCAGAGCATTTCTACCTCCTTAAATCCAGCTATGTTAATACCATAAAGTTTTTATTTTAACCATCAGGAGAGTAGCCCTGTTTGAAGAATTCAGCTTTAAAAAATGTCTTTGTAAATTGAGATTTTAGGACTACCTATTTGGAGGATGTTCCGTATGATAAATGACCCTTATAAGACAAAAAAAAAAAGTAATTTTGCATGTCTGCTCCCTAGGATGTGTGATAATAATAAATGAACATTTTATATATCATTATATATATATCATGGCAGAACAAAAATCAGAAGATACATTATTCATTATTCCTGTTACTTCATATTTAAAAGGCAAAGGTTTTTGCTTCTTTGCCAAAACAACGGCTACAGAATGTATTTGTAATAATCCCTGCAAATGTGAAGGGGAGAAAGATCTTCCAGGTCGTTAGCACTGAAGAAAACAGAGATGCCTTTAATTGTATTCATTTGAACATTAATACATTAATGCTGAGATTTAAGTACTGTTACTATTAAAAATTAAACTGGAGGGGCAGTGTGCAGATCATATGCTTTAGTGTAAGTTGTCAGGTGCACTGTTTGCATATTTAGCCTGCCATTCCAACACTAAAATGGATGTTTGAGGCCACATCTGGCTTTCTGAGGGGCACTTTTTACACCACCCCATCCCAGTTTCATTTCTGGCAGTAGCATTTCTTTTCACGGATGCAATTGCACCACCTGAGCAAAAGTTGCAGCGGTTAAAATCAGAGAAGGAGTGACTTGTTTGCTGTCCTGAAGTCCTCTTGTTCTTCTCCCTGTCCTCCCCCCGCCATGCCCGCAGTTATTTTGCAATATGCAACCCCCTCCGAGCACTGCCTGCGGAACTGGAGTAGCTCTGGCATGTAGATTTCCCAGTGGGAGAACTTGTGTGAATGGTAATTTTAATGAGACCTGATTTAAGCAGTAGAATAGATCCATAAAACTAATACAAGCAGACTTTCAAGAGCTCTACTATTTGTCAGGGCAGTGAATTTTAGAGGTGCATCCATTGGCTTGGTAAAGAATATTATAATCTGGAAAACTTAGTCTGTATTAATTCAGATTGTTTCTATGCAAAGTACTATTGAGAGTGTCTCGAATCCAGGGCAGGCCAAATATAGACTTATTTATTTTTGAGTCTCAACTTTCGTCCAAAAATCGTGCTGGAACCACAGGACCTGAAAGCTGCGCTCTATGTGAATGAATGCAAAGTCTGTATGAGTGCACACAGCTGTGCCTCCAAGCTGTGACAAACCCTTAGCTTTGCTTTTTTTCCCCTTCATTTAAGGCCACCACTTGGTCCATATGTATTTCAGCCTCTCCCAAGTTGTCACACCTAGTTATATATGGCAGTAACATGAGTTTCTTTGGATACACGGGAGTTTTCCTGCGAATACAGGCGTTGCACCCATCCCAGAACCCGAATCCTACTTCACGTAATACACTTGGTCCATGCCTTTTATTTTTCATCCTAGTGCTCCGGAGCATCTCTTGCTGTTGTTGGAAATCAGGCAGTTCTGCTTGGCCTTACTAAACTGTTTTCTTTCCTTGCTCTCCTCCCCAGCCTCTTCCTTCTGTCCTGTTTGTTGTGGGCTTTTTCCCAACTAGCCTTTTTCACCTCAGCTACCTCAGATGGCAGCAAGGAAGAGAGCAGGTGTGGGAAACTCAGGGCAGGAGCCTGAGATGGGAATGGGGGGAGCTGGAACACCAATAAACAGCAGAGAACAAGGGGCAGACAATAAACATGGGGAGAAATGGAGGGAAAAGTGAGGAGGAAAGGATGGAGGCAGAGGGCAAGGAGGGAGGGAGGCCAGGAAGTCCATGTGAAAGAGAAGCAGAGGGATGCTCTGTGCCATGGGGGGGACACCAGCTCTGCCACCCCTTCCTGTGCTTGGGCATCCCACTGACTGCAGGGACAAGGGCAGGAAGGAGGCGGCTTCTAGCAGAGCTGGTGATAGCAGGGACATGCATTTAAATAGGGAAAAAGTTTATTTGCTTTTTCTCGCAGGAGATGATAAGTGATTTTTGCAGTTTGAGTGGAGTGGCATTATTGTACTTAGCTCTGCATTTATTAAATAAATTTGTTCTCCAACTCGAGTGTTAAGTGTGTATTATGAAACCTCGGAGCCAATCTTAGTGGTTGCAGTGTGCAAATATTTTTAAAATTATGTAATTAAACAGGGCTTGGGCTGCAATGTCCACTGAAGTGATTTATTAATTGAATGGTTTGATTAAATTTAATGTTATTTTAGTTTATACAGAAAGGGTTGGTATCTGTTTCACAGGCAGGGACATCTTGTGGGGCTGTCAGTGATGGTTCAGAGGTCCTTAGGAGGAATCTTTAGCACCCAATTAAATATTAACCAAGAAGATGTGACTCGTTCTTTCTCTGTCCCTGAAATTGTGTTTTGACATCTAAGGCTGGTGATAAAAATTTGCTCGGCAGAATCACTTGCAATGCACTCTATTTATCACTAGATTATTTCCAAATTAATCACGCTAAAAATCTTTCCATTGTAATTGTGCTGGGGCTCAGTGCTGTACGATGTGTGTAAATAAAAAATGCCCTTTTAATTCCACGTTAACTGTGTCTTGCTGCTGTTGCAGCCAAACTGTATCTGTTTCGGTGGAATGTCATTTTAAAGGTACTGTGGTTACTGAGCGGCAGCTGTGATTGAAAAGTATGTAAACTAATCTTTAGTTGCTCGTGTCATTTTTATATTCTTATGTCAGAACACAAGAAAGCTGCTTTAAATTTGTCTTTCACTGTGTATTAATTTTCAAGTCTAATTTTTCTTGGGTTAAAGCATATACTGCGTTCTCTGCTCCACATTACCATTTGCTGCCAAAGTAAATGGCTACTTGTGAAAAAGTACAAAATTAGTTCCTGCTTGATTACTCTAAAATACATATTTATTTTCATAGGGAGAGTTTTTATTACTAGTGTATAAAGGACAATTGTCCTGTATGGTATCGGTGACTTAAAAGGCAAAGTAACCAAGCACCGTATATTTATTACTGTGAAGAGCAGAGCTGTGCATTGCTTTCCCAAAAACAAGAAGGAAGGTACAAGGGGTTTTGGGGTTTTTTTTCCTTTTTCTTCTAGGCTTGCACTATGTGTTGTTCTGTTCTTTTAAATGCAGACCATTCAAAATGAAATCCTCAGCTAATATGTCCGCATAAGAACTTCTTTGTCTCTCGATGCCCAACCATTGAAAATTAAATGTGTTTGCGGATAAGTATTTATTCATACCATACCTCACACCTGATCTTGTGTCAGTATGACATCATCTTTGCCACAAAGACTTCTGGTGGTTTAAAAATGTTCCGTTGTGAAATAAGTGGGAGAGGTAGAAAAGGGGCAAGGAAGGCAACAAAAATAAACTGCTAGTGGGATTTGATGTTTTGCCAATTAAAAACAAAATATAAAAAATTGTGTTCTGAGGTCCACATGCTGCCTTTGATCCGTACACAGGACTTCCATTTGTGCCGGTGGCTGTTCAGCCTGTGGAGGGAAGGCTGTACATGACTTAATTTGTATGTTGTGGGAAGTACATTTTCCTAGCATGTGGTCTAGCTTACTTGAAGAATCTGAAATGCGTTATAAATGTAAATGCTGTGTTTAAGTAAAACTTCATTATGTTTTGGTGGTTTCCAAAAATGCACAGGATTTGACCTTAAAGTGTTATTTCAAGGTGTTATGATGTATGAGCTAGACTTTGTAGTCTTCTAAATTAAATCTTTGAACATGTTATTATTGTATTTTGGCATCGGCAAGATGTAGTTCTCAGCTATTTTTTGTCACAGCCTTCATTTTTCTAACAAGAGTAACGAGACAGGGCCAGATTCTTCTGTAAGAGGCGTGTGCAGGATGGGGATTACCCTGCCTTCACCGTGGTGTAACCAAGGACGGGTCTGCCCTTCGCATCTGAATCCAAGGGCATGGTGACTCCTTGCCCATGGCCGCCATCAGCACGGCCACCACCCACTGCCTGTGACCATCACAGAGCCCCACGTAGGATGTGGTGAAGGGTTTAGCATTTGGATCCAAATCTGGTTCATATATAAAAGGGGTTATGTTTCTGTTGGGAAAATATAAGCCCCTTTCACGTAGCCCAGGTGTGGATTAGCTCTCTAAACCATTTGCCCATTCCTGCGTTTGTGGGGGACTGTTTTCAGCTCTTACAAAGAGGCTGTACAAGTCAAGCCGTACAAACAGCAGAAGCAATCCAAAAGCGGATTAAAAAAAAAAAAATTTAACAAAGTGTTTGTGATCTCAGGTTGGTAGTCTGGATGAGGGAGCAGACATAACCGCTGTACGTATGCTTATTTCCAAAGAAAATAACTGCAAAACGTTTCCACCTATGCCATGAGTGCTCAGGGCTTGTATTTCTCCTGCTCTGTGTAACAGCCATCTGTTGGTGTTACAGCAGGGCCGTGGGGCACCGTCCCCGCCGTGCCGCGTCCCCCGGGCAGCGCCAGGCACGGGGAGTGTGCCAGCCAGCCACGGGGAGAGGCAGGGTTTGGGCCGGGGTATGTTGTTGCAGAAAAGATTAAGAAGAAGAGCTCTGAGTCAGCCCCCGGGGCCGTGGCCCTCAGTCGGTGAAGTGCCAGAGAGAGACTACATCTTTGTAGTGTTGTTTTTGGTACCGGTTTCACGTTGCGCGCTCGTGGTATGAATCACGATGGTTACAAGGGTGATTTTCCCTTAAGAAAACAATCCCTCCCCCAAACAATCGTGGAGCCACCCTTTGGGACACTTTACGTGGATGGCTGTCTGTCTGTCTGTCCTGAGGTGGTCTTCCACTGCAGGCCTGGGGTGGGGAGGGAGAGCGGCGCTCAGCCAAAGCACAGCAGAGGCTCGTCCTCCATCTGTGGCCAGGAGTTTCCCATTTTCCTCCTCCGTGAGCAGGCTGGCTCTTGGATGGGGGAGGCCTGAAAAATTCGTGCAAATCTTAAAAATAAAAGACACATAGGATACCCCGCTTTCCCTTTGTCACTCCTTCCCTGCATCCCAAATAGGGTAATGCTTAGAAATGCATCCAGCCTCGAGTTCAAAACGGATCGCTTACCCGTGTTTCTTGAACAGCTAATTTTGCTGGCATGTTATTATTCACCCTCTGCTATTTTCAAACTGTGACACAAAACTAGAGAGAAGAAGAGATTGAAATTTTGACCAGTACGTTATCCTGATACCTGAGATGCTGTGTTGATATGAGAGTATCTTTACCACAAGGACTTTCTTGGTGGTTTTAGAGATCCCAGTGTGAATAAGTAGAAAAAAGCAGAACTAATAGCTAAAGAAGCAAAAATATTTTTTTCTTAAAGAAATTGATTAACATGCAAATATGTACTGTATGCATATTAAATATCATTTCAAAATGTGATGGGCAGGAAGCATAAGTGATGCCATTTGGTTTTGTGGCATCAGTGTGGGTTGATTAAGGGGGTGGGGATAAATTTTGGGGATTATTGATATAGCATGAGTAGAGCCAGATGGTTGTATTACACATCTTTTGTGTTCTTGTTTGCTTCTTAAAGCAGTTGCAGAATTTTGCCCTGGGCAAAATTTACTCTTTGCTCGTATGTTCCCCTGTGAATTTACTTTTGACAAAGTAGTTCACAAAAGAGGGGAAACGCTGTGCCCGCAAACTTGTTTCTTCCCTTCATGTTTGTGAAGACAGCCCCCTACTTCAGAAATATTTTGTAACTTGTGAAATAAATTAGCAGTAGGTGCAAGTTCAGAGTGTGAGTGTGTGTGTTGTGTATCGCTCCACCTCGGTGTGCGGTATTGATTTACAGAGAATGCCGTTTTTTAGATTTTCCTTGCGGTGTTTTGAAGAAGAAACTGTGGAAATGGCAACCAGTTCAGTTTAATGCACTACTTATGTAGTGTTCTTCCATTAAAGAAATGTTGTCTTAAAGATTAATGAGCTAATTTTTCCACTACTCGTTTTTTATTTTAAGTTTTGAGATCGTGGCATACCTGATTCATGTGATCAAAAACACATACTTTGTGGTATTCAGGTTGAGTGGGAGAAGGTGGTGCTAGGTAGGTGTTTGTGACATTTGTTGGAACTGCTTATCACCGGAACCACCAAAATTTACATGTGTTTGTTATTTCCCTTTGAAAGCAATTTTTTATTTCCCATAAAAAGATGGGTTTTTGTAAAGGCTTTGTAAGAAAGAATTTATGTCTTTCTTGTGCCTTGCACCAGTTTTTGTGGGTGTGTAGCTCCATTGATTTGGATGAGGTTGTTCCCAGCTTACATTGCTATAGGTTCCTGAATGATGAGTTCCCTCTACATCTGGCAATTATAGTGGAAACAGTCCTACTTGTAAACGTGTTTTGTCCTCTCTCTGTGTCCCTGTGTGAAATGTGTGTTTGCAGAAGGTGAGAAGACTCACCTTGCTCGTGGTGGTGGGACATTTGTTGGGGACCAGTTCATGCTGACACTGATTCTGTGGCCTCATGTCTGCGTCCCCTCTCCACACCCCACGTTTTTACCAGACTGGGAGCAGCAGCTTTGGGCCCATTCTTTAGAACCAGTACTTGATAGGGAAATGGGGAGGGGCAGCTCTGACCCCACTGAAATCTCTGAGTAGTCCAGTCACAAGTCTGAGACCAGAGCAACTTACTCCTCATAATGCTGCCATTGTGCTCATCCGATCTGATCAGTTCTGGAAATGTTTTAGTAAGTCTATCTTACAACACTATAAGAAGATAATCAGCTGCCTTAGAAGGTCCCCATCTGGAGTATAGAGTTCTTTTACTGAAAGATGTTTTGCCTTTCCGAGATAGCTCTCGCATTTCATCATCTGTTGTGCAGAGATGAAGTGCATATGAAAAGTCAGTGACTCTGAATCCATCTGTTGTTATTATTTTCCACTGATAATTGGCTTGAACAATGAAATGTCTGTGTCTGTAGCCTTTGAAACTGTACACCCTGTTTATTTTCTGGAGGTCTTGCTCCACTCTCCCCCTGCTATTTTTTTTGTTGTTGTTGTTTGTTTTATTTTGGGATTTTTTTTTTTTGCTTCATTTTTCTCTCAAGCTCATAACTAGTGGAGCTTGTATGAAGATGACATCTTTGACTCTGTGCATCAGTATGTGTCACTCAGCATCTAAAGCTTGCCTGCCAATTTTTGTCAGGGTCCTGTGTCTGTGCTGTGTGAGTGTCGAGCAGGCTTACAGCAGGAAGACTGGCAGATCCAGAGTTCATAGATATCTTACCTGAAATGCAGTATTTATATCACTTTCTCTATTAAAATATTAATTTAGAGACCAGTATCTAATACCTGTGGAATTAGATACTACCTGTAATTGTGTAATATATTCAGTTGCATCCAGTTTTGCACGATGCAGGGTATTAATATTGGATTCCACTAACAGCAGTTCCATTAGCTTGCTCAACCAGTATGAGATATATATGAGTAGGGAGACATAACTACCAGCCAGAACTGCCAAAACAGTCATTAGAAGCTCCATTGGGATGGACAAAGGCTTTTACACAGTGATACACTGATTAAATTTTGTTCTATGGTTTATTTGCATCAAGGTTAGATTGGTATCATCTATGTGAACTGTATTATCTGACGCCTTATTTGGAAGGTTATTTCAATGTAAAAATGGTGAACGACACAGGGGCTCTAAAATTTCTCGCAGGATTCTTTCGTGGAGGATTTTTATCCTGTTAGGCTTGACTAGCTCACGGTATCAATGTTTCTGTGCTTTAACCCTGGTGAGTTTATCCAAGGAGGTGTAAAAACTCCCTCCACACCATACGAATGCTCAGTGGAACCGAACACGCTCGATGCCCATTAAAACTGTGAGTTATATCCAGGATCCTTTGAAATAATCTGTGGCACATGCTTGAGAATTCAGTAAATGTGTGTTGTATCTTGAAAGGCTGAATTTTCCTGTGCCTGCCTGTGTGTAAGTGCTCTTTCAGAATGAAATTTCGGGGCCGGACGCAGTCGTGTCGTCCATGTTACGCTCTAGTCTGGAGCACCAGAGAGTAAGGCAGAGGAGTATAATCTTATTTGTGTTTCAATGGCAATCATTTAATACTGCAAGTTATTAAAAAATAATTAAATTACCAAAACCAACATGTAGCTGGGACTTACAATAAAAGGTCAATGTGATTTGACTCCTTAAGTTAGGAAGGGACACTGGTGAATTCCAATTGCTTTAAAATCGTGCTGCTTCATTCTATTTCTGGACTGGAAGGATAAACGAGACTGAAAAAATAATTTATTTCTCTAGGAGGAAGAGTAAATCACAGTATATAATTATGTATATTCAATTATAATAATAAATGTTTAGATGTGTTTGGTGGTTATCACAGTCTCTAATTTAGTTGTTTTTTGAAGTAAATATAGTTTGGAGGGGTCATTTCATGAGAGCAATATTTTGAAAATAATGTTTTTAAGCAACACTTCAGAAATTTATTCCTCTTCCCCAAATAAACTAGTAAATAGGTGTGCATTATGTGGTGATTCATAACAGCTAAAATAGATCTGTGTCTGGAATGTCTTTTATATAGTAAACAAAACAGGGACAGTAAAAGCAAATGCAGATTTTATCTGTCAACTCAACCAAAAGTCTCTGTATTAATTTTAAATCCTTGTTAAGAAAAGGACAGGCCAGGAATGTATTGGATTTCAATACAGTTAATGAAAATTAATTTTACAGGTGGTGTTTGGTTGTGTTTCTTCTGCTGTGGTGAGATGGGTGGCTGAGCCAAAGTGGGCACAGCACACGATTCAGTTCTGTGCCAGAGCAATGCTTAGATTAGAAATGAGCGTTTGGTGTGGAGTTGTTGGTGCTGTTGTTATTTACTATCGGAGGAGCAGAGCGTTTAGCGCTATGATTTGATTTGATTTTGCAGCTCCTATCCCCTTAAACAAGCTGTGTAGCTTGTCAGAGATCAGGACAGGTAGAATGCACAGCAGGCGTCTGATTTGAGCCAGTTACTCATTTGCTGAGTGTTTGTGTTTATGCAAAGGGGCCTCTTCCTGCATATTTAATCTAGAGTAAGGCAGTGGCTTTTGTTGTGTTTAGACCACATACCTTCAGTCCTTCCTTACACTGCAGCCAGTGTTGAAGCACAGAAGGGCTTGATAGTCAAAAGTGCTTTTTAGTGTTTTCAAACTCTCAACTTTCTGCAGTTGGTTGGGAATTACTGTACAGCTCTAAGCCTTTTTCTTCCTCATTAATGGGTAAGTTTTCACTCGGTAGAGTAAGATACTTTTGTTTCTGTTCCATTTTAAAAATGCACAAAATATTTGTTTGTTTGTAGTTGTCCAATCCTCCTTGGGCAAAACTGGTCTGCTGAGGGAGTTTGTTGCAGGGAATTAGATCAAGAATACAGGTGTTTCTGGAATATACTTCTGAACCAAGTATGAAATGCCATATTGCAATAGGCAGGTATTTGTGGGGCGGGGAAGTTGGGCGGGGGGGGGGGG
>VZDJ01000056.1:8927634-8952567 GCA_008694505.1 Cyanoderma ruficeps | reverse complement strand
AAAAAAAAAAAAAAAAGGAGGAGGAGGGGGGGAGGAAAAAAAAAAGCAACCCTCTGGTCTTTATTGTTTCCTTTGCAAGGGTCCTCACTCGAATGTCTGCGCTGTAATAGGGAGGTTTTTCTTATGTGGAAATTGAATCGTCCCTTCATTGATATTAATAGCACACTAGAGATGTTAGCCATGATGCAGAGTACCAGAGCTGTGGAGTAGGAAACCTGATATTGCAGGGGGAAAAAATGACAGTCCTATTGCTCCTCAGTGTGGGAGACATCCCTCCCCGAGAGCGGCGTTTGCATAATGGCATCCTGCCTCAACTATTTACTTATAGGTATTTTAATCTCGGGCTCTTTCTTTTAGTACAGGCGTAATTACTGCCGCTCGCTCCTGCACTTATTAACTGCGCAGCTCGGTTTCTGATTCCGTCTGGACAAATTAGTTTTAAAAATGACTTTGGAGAGAATCCGTGCGGTGTGCCTGCACAATG
This sequence comes from Cyanoderma ruficeps, assembly GCA_008694505.1. Classification (NCBI taxonomy): domain Eukaryota; kingdom Metazoa; phylum Chordata; class Aves; order Passeriformes; family Timaliidae; genus Cyanoderma; species Cyanoderma ruficeps. The sequence goes on along the minus strand of VZDJ01000056.1, from coordinate 8,952,083 downwards.
TACACAGTGTATACGTAATGTGTGCTGGGCTGGGAGAGCGTCGGGGTCCGACGGGAAGGAATTGGCATCAAAAATTAAAGAAAAAGACGACAAAGGGCACGTCTTGGAGGCTGAGGGTTGAAGCACAGACAGCGCTTGGAGAAATGTGGAAAATGTGCGGCGAGGCCAGAAGTAGTAGTTTTGGTTCCCAATTAACTATTTCCTTCGTTTGAGTAACTCCTCTCAAACAGAAGAGTGTGCTGTTCCACCACATGTTGGAAAGTGTGAGAATCTGAATAAAATTTCATCAACCTTATTAAAATATGTAGGGACTTTGGTCTTCTTGGGTACGAATCAGCCTACAGACTCAGAGGCATTTATTAACAATAAGACTGCTGAGTTTTTTTAATAACAAAATTACAAATACCGCGTCTAATTGTAAGTGTATTACTTTTATGCACCAGTTAAAAAAAAAAAAACTTTTTATGAGGAAAAGTACCTCAGTCAAAGCACCTCGTGTGATTAGTGCTATTGTATTCTTAAATTTTGATTGATAGAGATAATAGTTTTCACTTAAAAATACAGACAGGTACTTTAACTTTCCATGACAATAGCTATTTGCATTTCTTTTATCTTTTTGTTTAACATTTGTGGGGGTTGGGACGGATTTGATTATTAACTCTTATTGCACACCGAGGTAAATGCTAAAACAAAGCTTTTGTTAAAGCTTCAAAAGGTAAAGCAGCAAATATTGTTTTTAGGCTTCAATATTTAAAGGCTGTTAAAGGATACCTCGAAAATATTTTCACATGACCACGACCAGGAGTGTCACTCGCCTGCCAGGTAAGGGACGGGACGGGGGCGGCGGGCGAGGCTGCGGCGGGGAAGTGGCCCCGAGCAGCGCCGGGGTCACGGCACGGGGGGGGCGACGTGTCCCCGTGGCCGTGTGTCTGTGTTCGTGTGTGTGTGCGGAAAGTGGCGCCGGGGGCAGCGCCAGCCTTGCCCGAGAGGCCCCGGGGTGTGTGCCCCGGCCGGGCAGCGGCGGGACCGGCCCCGGTGCCCGCGGCCGCGGCGGTGCCGCCGCTGGGCGCGGGCATCGCCCGCCTGCTGCCGCCCGGAGAGGTCAAGTTTCAGCAGGAGAGTTGTAGCACAGGCATAAAAATGGTTAAGGCCGGCACTGAGGCACGGGGAGTTATTTTAAGAATCGGGGAAGATCTGGCGATACGAGCCAGGCGGCGGCGTTTGATGGCTGGCTCTGGCTCCAGGAGATGGTGGCCCCTGGCTCGGGGAGGTGGGATGTGGCCGAGGGAGATGGGATCTGCCTCGGGGATGGCCTCTCCTCACCTGACGGGCTGGGTGGCTCCCGGGAGCGCCTTCCCTTCACCTGGGATGGATTCGGTGAGGGCCAGCGCTGTCACACATGAGAGGCAAACAAGCAATCCATCAGTCAGAGATGCAGGACTGAGCGATCGCGGTGCAGATCCCGTGTTGGAAGCGAGCTGTTCCCAACTTGCCTGCGAACTGCACCCGTGTGTTCCCTGTAAGAGCTGTTAAAAAAGCGGGGGAGGAACGAATCGTGATTAGTTTTGTAGATTTGGCTTGTACCGAGTTACTCTTTTCCAAGGTTACGGTGGACTTGAAAGGTAATATTATTTTGAAAGAGCTAATGTGCTGTGCATAGCTTTGTCCTCGTGCTGCTATTTATTTTTATTTTATTTTATTTCTGTTTGGAATAAATAATAAGCACCAGCCAGAGATTCTCAACAGCCTGCTAATGACTGAAAATACAGTATGATTTGCTCTCTCCTTCCACTGAGAAGTAGCAAGGTAGTGAGCATTGATATCCCTGTGTTTTGGCCTGTACCAAATCCACTTCCCCCTCTTCAAAGAGAGGTGGAAGAAGTGCACTTAGTCTCTCACAGTTTCACTGTTCACCTGCATTTCACTTTCTGAGAAGGTGGTAACGACTCCTGGTATAGAAAATCTCCTGTGCCATGCCTCCTGAGATTTAATATATGCTGCACAATAAAAAAGTGGCCACCTTGACAGTGGTCAGAAAAAAATACTTCTCTCTCAGATTATTTGAAGTAATTAATATAATATATATTTTTTTCAGGTTGCTAGATAGCTCTTTAAAAATAAAATAAGTACAATAAAACTGAAAAGATAACTAATGATCGTCCTCAAAACGGTTCTAGACATGATTTGTGTTAGTGAAAGTCACCCAGCTGAGTGTGCTGGGTGAGGAAAGTAGCCCATGTGCAGAATTGGCCCACGAGTCTGCCTGGTACCAGATGTTGTTCTCCACAATCAGTGCACATCCTGTATTTTCAGAACCAGCAAAATACCAAATAAAAAAAAATAAATTTTGTTTTTCTCTTACAAATACGCGGTTGATAAAATCACAGACTGTGTCTTTCCCTGCATAGGACAAGAAAGTAATGATTATGAGAACAGTGGGACATATTTCATATTTCATATTTCAGCCTGCGTGCAATTGAATGTGACTCAGGGAGTTTTGAGGGGAAAGAACAGCTGTATTAGGTGGTTACGGGTCACTTTATTTAGAAGAAATTACTGCACAGAAGTGCTTATTTTGGTGATCAGGTTTTGGTATTTTAAAACTTTCAGGAAGCTTTTTAGTAAATATTTTAATCAGACACATTAAATACATTTCAGCTGGTCTTATATAAGAAAAATAAATCAAAATCTAATTTCAAAGCCAATTTTTTCTTGTGCTATCAGGTGCATGTGTCTGTTTCATCTTTTTTTTAAATTTTTTTTAAAAAAAGTGTGCTTTCTAGGTAGTGAAGGGGGAGAATCCTTTGCTGCTTTAGGTTTCCTGTAATAAATTGTAGGCTTCTGAGGGCTGGGACGCTGACAAAAAAATGTACATGCGTAATTCTGAGCAGAGGAGCAGCTCAACTGGTGTTCTACTTTCCTGTGTAAAATTACTCAGAGCCAGTTTGTGTGGGATCAAGGTCCTTGTTAATCTATTTTTGGCTATACCCAAGGCTGTTCTCATTTAGATATTAGTAAAAATGTTAGGGTTTTAAGTAGACTTTCATTCTGCAATAGTCTCTGTTTCTGAGTATTCTCTGTATTACTGATTAAACTTGGTTTTGCAATCCCTTGGAGTTGGGGCTCCATCCTGCAGCCTCCCTGGAATGACCCCGCTGACCAGGAGGAGGAGATCACTAAATCAAATAAGGGTTGTGGGATCAGATGAGTTACAAGGTCCAGCCCAGCAGCAGGTGTAAAGGCAAAACTCCTGGTCTCTGCCTGGTCCCTTGGTGCTGGGCGAATAGGTAGGACCTCATCCAGGACAAGAGAGGGGTTGAGAAAAGAAGAGGTTACGGCACTGGCTCAGGGCATGGTCTTGTCAAGGTTATTGTTGTCTTTCCAAAATGCTGCCCAAAACACCGTTTTAAAAAGTATCTTTATATCCAAGGATTTCAAACTCTGTTACGATTACTTATCTTGCTAGTGGGTAAACTGAGGCACGTGGTGAACAAACCTGGCATTTTCAGGAATATCTGGTAAAATCTGTTCGGGGCACAGAGTTTTGCGTGGACTCTTCCTCACGTAGGGAATCAGTTGAGCCTTGGAGGTGGCGTTGAGGGTGCTTTGAGACCTTCTCTCTGCTCATCAGGCGGCAGGACCACTGCTGCTTGCTTGCAAAGTGGATTTTTGTTTGTGGTTTGGTTTTCTATTTTAATCATCTCCTTTGGGGGGAAAATATGAGTGTAGCGAAATGTCTTGCTTTGGTAGGATGGGATTTTTTCTTTGTTTGCTCTACACACACACTTAGAGTGTTGATGGTACTTTGTGTTTATCTTAAAGACAGCATGATGGAAGGAATGTGTGTTGCCTACATCAATTCGCTCACCCGTATAAACAGTTTCAGGAGGAAAATCTGTATTTGTATTTCTATGTTTTGAGATACTCAACTTTTAGACTTATTAATGAGAAATTTTCACAGGTGGGAACAGCTGTTTCTGTTGCTCATTTTAACTTTAATGGTACATTATCCATATTTTTGAAAGCCAGGTAACATATAACAGGAGTTTGATAACCAAAAATTAAAGCAGTCTGGATTTAAATCGGGGAGTAATTTGTGAGGAGAGCTGAGTCCTCCTCAGCCCCCTGTAGACCCTGTTGGTCTCCCACCAGCTGATTATTGGGCCAGATTTCCTTAGAGTGCGTTTGGTTCATGCAAGACAAATGTGTTTAGGAAATGATACCTGCCTTTTTCAGCACTGCCCAAAGAGATACCGAATGTACATTTTATGCAAACGTGTAGTTTTCAGCAGCTTCCTTAAAAAGTACATTTTAAGATGGTTCATTTGCTATCATGAAGACTCAGGGTAGAAATGAAGTCTGCTTGCCAAAATACTGCCAAAATAAGGATGTGACTGCCAAATACCCAGAAAATTTATAAAACAGATAAATACGAGAAGAGGTTTTAAGTGTCAAACCCAAGATAACCCCTGCAGCAAAGCAGGATAAAAGCCTTTATTGTTGCTAATCTAAGAGCACATCTCATGTCGGAGGTCATGTATTTTACATAAAAGATGTATTGTTTTACATACTCTCAGGAAGGTGAGCCCTGACCTATTATGATGGAGTAGTGTTATGTCCTTTACAGTGCAGAATCAGGAATGTCTTATATGTGTACCTCAGCAAGGCACACAGGGCTTCCTATGCAGCAAACATGCACGAATTTTGGCCCCTAATGTTCTGGCACTGCATTACAAGAACTGTGAGGAGCTTCTCACTCAAAGCGTAAAAAAACAAAAATGAACTAAAGTGCCAGTGAGCAACAGATAAAACCAATATTCATTTCATATCATGGTAACCTTTTTTCTCCCAGCTAAAAATAATCAGGTTTCAATGGTAAAGAAGTAATGCCTCATTCTCATTGTGAAAACATTTTTCCTTCCAAAATAAATGGTGAATGAGTTCAAATTCTTTTGAAAGAACTTAGTGAAGATTCTGATTTTTTTCCCAGAGGTTGGTATTTTACTGCTTCAGTAAAAAGCTTCACCTAGTGATGTAAATAGCACAACTTACCATTTGGTGAGTTTCACAAACACCCCCAAAACTCCACATCACTGTGTGAATTTTATGAAATGGAGTTTCACGTAGCTCTGTCTTACACATCCACATGTCACTGACTTTCCGTTTTGTATGAAGTCATCTGTGTCACCAAATTATCGCATATTTCTCTCTGTCTGTATTACATATTACTCCGTACCCCTGCGGCAGAAGATCAACATTTCAGTGAAAATTATGTTATAATTTTACTCTGTTAAGGTATTTGGACAATTGATGTGGAATTAATTCTGAATGCTGTTAGTGGTTTGAGTTAGTAACTTGATCTAAATTAATAAACAAATGTTTTTCTTTTCTCTTGTACCATATGTTGATCCCAATTACATGAACAGAAAGTGGCAGATTGTCATGTTTCTTAAAAGATTACATACTCTTTTGCATAAGAGAGAGTACACAAGATGCAGTAATATACAGGGTAAAAAAAACCTACACGTGCTGTTTTCTCCCTCCTACTTTTTATAAAGATACACTTTAATTATTCCTCCTTTTAATACCCACTGCTCTCACCACCTTGGCGTGCTTGGCGTGCTCTTGGTAATGCTTAATGAGAAGATATCCCAAGACAGTAAATAACTTTCTGAATTAGGAAGATGCAGCTAGTTCTAAAATCTCATCTAGGACTGTATCTCTGTGGAAAAGGATGAGAAAAAAGAAAGGATCCAGAAGATAAAATAGCAGCGGTTACAAATGGTCTTAAAATGCCTTAAGTAAGGAGAACCCATGCAGACAATAGTCAGATTTCTGAAACAAAGAACTGAACTCATTTATTATTCAAACTGAAAATAGATTGATAGACATCAAGATTAAGAAAGTTTATGTTAGAGAACAAAGATGTCTCATCTCCGTGGGGTTTTTTGCTTCTCTTTTTCTCCTCCCAAAGACCAAGTTGTTTGTGCTGAACTGAAGAACCTCACACTAGCTGGTACTGATAAGCAGCAGTCCTGTGACTTATTTGTTTTTATTAACTCTCTCTGAAAGTCATTCACCATTAAACACGATTAGATTCATTTGTTGCTTTATTTATGTTTGTACTTGCAAATGTTGTGCCAATGAAAATGCTTTGGGTGTTGCTGCTGACACTGACCCGGAGTCACGTGTGTTACCTCCTTTCTCTGCAGGGTAAGAAGAGTGACCTTTTTGGGCGGCTGTAACTGAAGATTGCTTTACAGGAGCAACTGAAGAAGGTAAATACAAATATTCTGCTTTTCACACAATTTTTGAAGTATGTCTGAACAAAGGATCTGATCCTGCAAAGCCCAGGACCGTACCTTAGCTGCGCAAGTAAAGGATTTTCTGGCAACATGGAGAAAGTTTGCAGCGTTGGGTTTGGAGCTTTGGGAATAAATGCTGTGCCTTAAAACTCATATTTTGCCGAAGAAGCCAATGGTTTAGGTGGCTTAGGTGTCCAGTTGCATTAGAGGAGCAAGGCCAAACAGATGCATTTTTTGGCTTTCAGCCACGCTCTGAGAAGGCTGTTTGGTAACTGGGCAGAGCTTGTGTGGGAATGGGAAGACCCTGCTCGGGCTGGTCTTTGTGGCAGGTCTGTGGTCCATAGCTGCTGGTGTGGGAGATGGAGCGGCACAGCCTGTGGCAAGGTCCCCTTATTGAGGCAAATCCCTGGGGAGTGGTCAAGTCAGCTTCAGTGCTGCTTCATCCCAGGCTGAGACGCTCCTGGATTTCCAGCAGCACGTCAAGCAGAGCAGGAGAGCAAAATTTAGCCGTTAATTTGATTGCTTATTATCACTGCAAAAGTTAAAACACATGCTTTTGAGTCTTTTGGAGCACAGCAAAAAGGAAAGAAATATCACTCTCTGCAAAATGATTTTTATTTAAAGCAGCATGAAAGTCCTTTGCTTCTAAATTAACTCCTTGCCTCTCTTCTGGTCCAAAGTTTCAAGTTGGGAAGGAATATTAACATCACAAAAGTGGTGATTCACAAAATTAACTCGCAGAAGAGAAGAGTAACGCAGAGATCAGTGTTTGGTACTGAAGGGTGTCATCTGACTGAGGTTCATATGGCTGCTTTATAATCACCTTCTTTCAGAAATTAATAGTCGGTTAAGCACCATAGCAACAAGCAACACTGATGTAAGCGCTGAGCAGTGGCTGCTGTTCGCTGTGATGTCAGTGCTCGTTAGTGCTGTTCCCTTGACCTTGTTTGAATATAAAATGGTGATTTCATTTTAAACTTAGAATTTTACAGAATGACTAAATGCATCGGAGTGAATTAGAGCTATTTTTATTTTTAATTTTATTAAAATGTACTTGAAGGGGGGAAAAATGTCCCTGTTCTCTTCTGTTTTAAATTAAAATAGATCGGAGGACGATCTGGGAATTTTTTTTTTCAGTTCTTTGTTGCCAAAAATATCTATTTAGTTAGGATGAAATTCATGAAGTTCAAGTGAATATTGCAATCCTTGGCCATGCCAGTGGTATATGTCAGCTATATGATACATCCCTCTCTTCAAGATTTGAATCTTACCGGTTTGTTTTTTTATGGTGGACCCCATGAAGTATTAGATGTATTTCAGCTACTGGAGAAGGAACAGATCCTGCAGTTTAAGGTGACAGTGCCTCCTTGCTCTGTAGTTTTGTTCCTCCTTTGAGTTTGTGGATTTGAAGAAGGGAAGAATTTGAAGTCCTAGGTGCATCAGAGGGCCTCATAATGAACGGGTCTCTTGTTCCTGGTTCATGTGTGGTGGTGTCCTATATGACCCAAGAAAAGTTGGAATTTTGGTGGTGTTAAAAGCGGGACACTACCTTTAGACTCCCTGATGCTTGTAGGCTGTGTGTCCAAAAGGAGATCTATTTTGTGCTACTACCATCCGTGCGCCACTCGGGCGCACATCCCCTCTGTCAGTCATCCTTCAGCAGAAAGCAGTTTGAGTGATTCACTGGAAAAGACCATTAGATTTTTCAGTCTGATCTCCTGCGTACCGTAGGTTATTGATTCTCACCCCTGAGCAGAGCTGGTAAGCTGAGTTCAGCCAAACTCTGTTTCCTAGAAGCTGGTTTCAGGCTCAGGGGGAAGGCAGCGAGGATTGGAGAAGCATGGGGCAGCTGTGGTGTGTGCAGGTGGATCTGTGTTCAGGGATATGTTATCAAACTGCTCAACAAAATTTAAAACTTCATGGAAAACAAGCTGTTCAACACGTCCTTTAATGTCAGGATTGTTTCTCAAAGAAGGTTTGACTCTGTCCTGCTTCTACTGCAGTGAGGGGTGCAGTTTTCAAGAAAACCTATTTATTGCAGCATCGGTCTGTAGTCTTGCAACTTTTATTTCATAAAATAAAGCCATAATGAATGATATGTGGTCCAAGAAACTGGATGTCAAATTTAAACTGGGCGAGAATTGAAACCGCTGAGATAATAAACCATGAGAATAGGAGATAGTAATGGAAATAGTGATAGAGTCCTAATTAGAGCAGTGCCACTGAAACAGGGAAGGTTAAGGGTTTGGTTGATTGAGTTGGAGCTCAATTGCTTGATAGCTTAATTTCAGGTGAAATCCCATCTCCTGAGTTAGTGGTTAAGCCGCTCAGAGCAGTTGCAGAGCAGGACTCTGCTCCTTGAGGAGCAGCCGCGTGGCCCCGGGCGTCCCAGCCCCGCGCTCGGCCTGGCCTCGGGCATGTGGGGTGGGAGGCAGCTCAGAGCTGGCAAAATAGATTTTTATTCTGCCTGTTTTGTTTGCTTTCTTTTTCTTTTTTTTAATTTATTTTTTTTTTTGGTGAGCTCCAAGGATCTCTGAGCAGAAGCACAAATAGCAGAACAGATACAGCAAGGGGCTTTGACGGTTAAACCCTCAGAATTAAGATGTTTACATTCTCCTTTATTTAGCCCTGTTAGGCATAATGCCTAATTATATGCCAGTTTTTCCTCAAAGTAAGAATTTGAAATGTTTGATTTGGGGAGAAGGGAGGGGAAATGTATTTTTACAGAATTATGGACAATGGTGTTAGTTTTCCAGGAGCAGTCACTTGTTCAAATGTAGTGAAGGCATTTTCAATAATCAAACAGCATTCAGTGAGCATTGTAAATCAGGGATACCTTGCATGCTGAAAAATTGAAAAGTACAGAACATGCTACTAAAATTGTACATTATTGATAACAAAAGGCACGTGTAGACTTTTAAGATAGCGAAGATAGAATTCTTTAGAAAATCTTTTAACGCCCAAAAAATCAACACAAAGGATTTAGCAAAGTTGCACTTAGTTTAGAATTTCAAATCCTAATGCTTGTCAGAGTTAAATGCTGATTAAATATTGATAATAAACCAGAAGCAGCCTGCTGAAACTCAGAGCTGAATGAGATGATCAACAGATAAATCTGTGAGTTTGTGCTTTAAATTTCTTATATAGATGCATTTTCTCCTCTGTTCCCTTCAAGCCAGGAGAAAGGTCAGAAGGACTTTTTCTTCTAAACTTAATAGAAAATATGGATTGTGTAGTTGGTCTATGTGAAAAACAAAGTGGAGAAAAAAAAATTACTTTTTTCCAACTTTGTTTCATCAAGAAGAGAAATGGTTCTCAAACCAGGTTGTCAAGTTGCTGTACCACATCTTTGCTGGCTGTTGCAGGTGAAAGTCAAAACCCTGAAACAAACTCTTCCAAACACATCTCTGCTTACGAAAGGCTCAGCAGTGTCTGCAGTTTCTCCCCAGCACTCTTCCTTGCTGCTGACTTCCAGATTGTGTGCTGGTGATGTCCTCAGTCCTGTTTTTTGTACTGGCTTGGGTGGCAGGTGCGTTTTGCACATCAGGCAGTGGGAAGCTTGTAGGATAATGTTTTCCCTGGTGAATTTGGCACCTTGACTCTTCCTGCTTTTGGCCTAAAGGTCTTAAAGCATATTAGGGAGCAGAAGCAGCTCCTGTCCCTAGAACATGTGTGCAGCTACTTCTGAATGTGGGTCCTGAATATGGGCTGGGGTGCAGTGACAAGGAAGCTGTAACAGAGCAGGCAACCTGGTTCTTGGACATTTCCTCCAGTTTTCTTTGCAGTGAGCCCAAATTTCACAGAGCTGTACTGGAAGCATTTTGTATGAGCACTTGTGTCATCCTCAGCAGGAAACAGCAGGAAACAGGGTCTGAGGAGATCCCATTGATCCCTGCTACTCCCTTGCTGCTGGGGTGGTGGTAGTCCTGTAGCTGGAGTGTCTGTCAGGCCTCATCTAAGACTGGATTTATTTACTTTTGGATTATTGGGAGAAGTTGTAACATCTTAATTGTTAAGAACTTTGAGTTACTGGACGGTCCTAACATCACACCTTTTCCTTAGGTTCAAGGGTACAGTATGGTGCAAAGTGTTTCTGTATTCATTAGTAACAGAAATTACAACATTACCTGGATGTTTTGGGGTAAACCCCCTGTGTGGGGGTCATGGGAAACACAGAGTGTTTGAAGACCTTCCCTATTTGAATGAAAAATTGAGTCCAGACATGTGGGAAGCTGTGACTTTTCTGAAGCAGTTGGGTCAAGAAGATGTAGAAGATAGATTAAGACATTTTGGGATAATTTAAGAAGTATCTGAGCAAATCTCATTAACATGGCCCACTAGCTTGCTGTATTGAAGACTTCAAAGATCTGTCAGGAGTTCTTTCTGTGCTATTGTCTGCCAGCATTAGCAATCTCAAGAGAACATGTTTCTTTTGTTTTCTTTTGGCCCATTTAGCTTTTCTTCTTTTTCTTCTTCTTAATATTCCTTAATATCTTACAAATCTTCAAGTGGGTTGATAGTAAAACATGTTTCTCTGCTTTAAGATACTCAGTAGCAGGTTTTGATCCTCTTATCTGATGCTTTTGGACCAAATCTTCCTGGTCTTCAAGAAAACTGCTAAAGTGAGCAAAATTTGGCCATCCTTTTGCATAATCCCACAGTGTTTCTCCTGTTAGTACCATCACCCATTCTGAATCATGAAGAACATGGACCACAAGTCTGAGAGGTTCATACACACCTCCAGATTAGCCTCATCTGCACCCACAGATCAAACAGGTGCAGGTATTGAAACAAGTGCATATACTGAAAGTGGCCCAACATGTGAAGGTTGTGACTGCAAATTAAGCAGCTCAAAAAGATGCACTGATGTTTGCCAGTACAGGTGCACCAAGGAAATAGCTCATGATACACCATGTGATGCAGACTGTGCAATTTCTGGCCTGGTTCTTCACAACCAAGCTGGATAATATGTCAGGATGTGCTGGATTTTATCACAGCTTGGCTGAGGAAAGAATTGGGACTGGCAAAGGCAGGAACAGCATTGGTCTGTTATTCCAGAAGCAGGGCATGACCTCCAATTCAGATAACCCGAACTCATGCTTGGTCTCACACACAGAATGTGATGGAAATACCCACTTTCAAGGTTTCCTTCTGGAGCAGACAGTGAACTCTGAATTCAGCACTGTGCTAACACTTTTTACAAGTTATGCTGCCGGGGGCCAGTGGTTACGGTGATGTTTTTCACTTGCTAGTGACAGGCTTGGTGGCCTTCCAGACACACCAGAGCTGTCTGCTGGGGTCTCACGTTGTGTGCTGGGGTCTCATGGCCACGCCTGTCTCTCAGCACAGGGGCAAGAGCCACCTGCAGGCTTGGAACTTGCCTTTGCAACCCTCACATTCCCGTGTTATAAAATCTGGAGATGTGAGAAAAATACTCCAGAAATAGATTCTTACTGCATATTTTATTTGGTCATCTGTAAGGTCGCTGCCTGTTGCCTGGTCCTGCACCAGAAGTATATTTTCCATGATGTTTAAGTTATTGTTGTCCAACAATGGCAGCTGTGTTTTACAAGGGTTACGAGACCAGTGATGTCAGTGGGCATTATGTGAGGCCGCCCTTTTTAATCTGGTAGCTCATCCTGGAGCCAGGACATTGAAAAAAAAGAAAGAAAAGTTACTTTTTGGTCCTGATTGCCTGCCCGTATTTCTCATTGCAACATAAGAAAGCGTTTTTCACTCAGGTAATGGCAGGAACTTCAGACACCACCTGTGAGATGTTTAATTGTTCAAAGTTTCTCCCAGTGCAATCTGTGAATTTAATTTCTGGCTCTCCCACCTCTGCTGGCCCTATACTTTTCAGTGTGTTTTTCGTAATATTGCTTAATTGCTGAGACGAGTAATTTCTGACTCTGAGCTCACTGTTTATTTTTTTTAGTGGGGTAGCACAAACATTTGGACATTTGTAACTAAGACTCTGACGTCATTTCTATTGCAAACCATTAATATCCAAGTTTATAATATGGCTTTTCAAAATAGATTTTTGTTGAAATATGATGATCTGGGGACTTTTTAAAGAGTAAAGCTGTTCTCCCCCACTTTAAAAAAAAATAAAAGGGCAAATTGTCATCCTTTGAATAATACATCTACTTCCTTCTCTCGTCATACCCTTTTTGTTAGTTTTGATAGCCCCTGTATTTATCTTTATTAGTTGTACTACAAGTGTTTCATCTAATCCTCTGACTTATTAAGGGTTAGTGGATCCCAGCAGTGGAAGGAAATGTCTGTGGAAGGGCACAGCATTTCCTGCTCCTGGGGCACTTCCACCAATGGAACAGGGCCACAGAGTTGTGACATTAGTAATTGTCTGTAGAGATCTTAGAAATAGAAATGCTGCATTTAAAAGCCAACAACAGCATAAATCAATAATACGGGCAGTGAGAACATTTCCTTTTTTTAGGGGGGTGGGGGACTTTTTAACTCCTTTTTTGTGGTTTGAGTTTGTTTTATTGCTGTCATCCTTCTCCATTTAAATTTTATTCCAGTAATTGGGAAAGGGAATTTTACTGGGAATTTTATTTTATTGCTTCCAAAGATTTAGTGAATGCAAACTGTACGTTATTAAAAATGCTGTTATTGAAAAGGAACAGAAAAATTATCTCTGAAAAAGTGCAAATTCATTTGCATCTTTGTTCTTCTTTAAGATCTAATATCCAAGAAGAAAAATGTGTTTTTATTGTTTGTTTCCTTTTTTTTTTTTTTTAAAGGAGGGAAAGTTGATTGCTTTTGGTGCTGCTTGCTTAGAGAGTCGAAAGCTTTGAGCTCAGTTTTGGAGAATGTTAAAATAAGCCCACAGGAGGTATTGTAAAAGTTGTAAGAAATTGTAAGCATGTCTGTGGAGTCAATTACATGAGATAAATTGCCAGGGTAAGGCTGCAAGGTTCCAAACTTGCTACTTACTCTCTGCTATCTTCAAACCAATTCATTTCTGCCTTTGATTTCACAGCAGATACATACATATTTTGGGAGGGAAAAAAAAAGCTAATTAGACAAAATGTTAGTTAAAATTGAAGGAATTACCTGGATTTTTATTCATGTAATTAAAAGGAGAGTCTGGGTTGTTTTTTGGAATGGTGAATATCTGAGAGAATAGAGTTTAAAAATGCAGACTGGCTTTTCTAAGTTTCTCCTCAATGAGACTCAAGTGCACAAGGCAATTATTTTAAAGACAATTTGAATTTTACTAATCAAGTTATTAATTTTTAAAAAATTACACATCTTGAATCTCTGAGAGAATTCACAATTCTTTCCAGTTTTTTAATCCTGCAGTAAGTTTCAGAACATTGCAAGAAGAAAAGTGCAAATCCAACATGTGCATGGTGTAAATCCCATGTGTATAGTGTGTGCGTGCTAAATCTCCCCAAAATTTGTGTCCCGTGTCCATGATCTGCAGGTCATCTGGAGTGATACTGCTCCATAAGCTGCCATGGTTAACTCACCTTGAAATACACCCAGATCAGCCACTGGATTTTCTAGATACTTGATAAGGTGAAAAAGTCCAGTAAAGTCCTTTTTCCTCCTTTCTCAGCACAGTTAGGGTGGAAAGCTCAGAGAGGAGCTGTGTAAATAGTTTGGTTTATTAGGCCTGGCTGTGTTTGAAGCTGATGCTGAGGTCCTGCAGTGAGTCCTGGGTGAGCAGATGTGCTGTGGTGCTGCTGTGCTACATCCCCTCCATCCCAATGTCGCTTGTACTCTGTCACTCGAGGAACCTGTCTTTGAAGTTGCCCTGCCAGAAGCTGCCAGCTGCCCTCTTAGCAAGGGAGTAGGGCTGTAGCAGCTGTGTGATGAGGTACCAGGTATCTGCAGAGGGTCCTGCAGTATCTCCAGGTGGCTGGAGCTGTAGCTGTCCCAAGTCTCCTGCTCCCCTGCTGCTGCCATGCCTGGGGCAGCACACAGCTGGCCAGGTGTGGAGTCCCCCAAGAAAAAGGGGGACTGTGCCCACCTGCAGAGACGACTGGTCCCCCAAAAGAAGGAGCATGGAGTAGGGGTGTTCACTGTGAAGAACAGCAGTGGGTGGGCTGCTGGTGCTGTGGGACGAGGTTGTGTGGGAACCTGTGATGTGTAAGAGAAAACATCAGTGGGACAGTAAGTTCTTCCCCCAGGAGGAGGGAAGGGAAAATGTCCAAACAAGCTTGGTGGACATCTGAGGAGACCTCTTTAAAAGCAGCTGTAAAGAGACCTGTCCTCTGACATTGACATCCTGTCCGGTCACCGCCCATGTAGAGTGATCTGTGGCATCATCTGGGCAAGACCTTAGAGTATCTCTGCAGGAGAACTAGAGTTTATCATAGTTTTATATTGGGTTTCCCTCAGCGTGTAACTGGATGCATTAACAGTGACATGATCCCGGTGTGACCTGGACTTTAATGGGTTTGAACTTGGAACTGTTCAAACATTAAGAAAAAGCCCTCGCTCCCTGCATGCATTCAGCAGCTGCTTTTTATATGCAGAACTCAGAGCTGCAAAGGTTCACCGGTGGTGCATTTTCAACTTTCAGATGAAAAGGACTAAATAACCGCCAAAAAACTGGGCTATTTCTCTCCCGATGCAGATGTGTGACTGCCAGGACATGCATACATCAAAAGGACAACGTGCCTCTGAGCAGTTAAAAACCTATTGCTTTTGTTTTGTTTTGCTTTGAGGCAAACAAAATGTCAAGCCCCTCAGTCTTGGGAGAGGGTTTTTGCTGTTAATGTGTCCTTTGCACAGAGGCTGAGCCCACAAGACAGGGTTTGGGGTTTGTTTCCTACCCCTGCAGCTGACTCACTCCATGGCATGGGGACTGTTTGTTCTGGACAAAGCTTTCTTGGGGTTTTTTTTGTGACTTTGCACGCTGCCAGCTGTGCATGATGTACCATCCAGAATATGCTCTTTATCCTCTGTCAGACCTTAACTGTGGCAACAAGGCAGTGACTTGATTTTCCTGTCCGCAACAAGAGCCAGATTTGCCCCTTGCCCTCCGGAGGGACATTGCAGGTTAGGTTATCTGGCTGCTGTGTGCTCAGGCAGCTCAGAAAGGTACAAATTGTTCCTTTTTAAAAAGAAAACAATAAACCCAAAGCAAAAAACTCCCCAAAAATCCAACAACAAACCCTGCAAGACCTATTTTTTTTTCAGTTTTGGAAAGGTGTCCCATTCCTCTCTTGCTCAGCCACACACCTAAATCGGTTTCTTTACCAGGTTTCCGCTTGAAAGGAATTCCATTTACAAAGTTATCAGCTACCTGCAAACAGATGGGCATAAGGGAAGGCCTCATCCCAGCCTGGGTTCATGTTTCACATGGAGCTCTGCAGTAATGATGGAGAAGTTAGTCACCTGCCAGCAGAGTCATTCCCATGGAATGATGATAGAGTGACCCGGAGTAAAGATGTCTCTTTGGAGAGCTGTTGACAGATTTACTGACCACCAGGTCAGACTACATTGCCCTTTCTTTTTGGTATTATGAATTACTATGCATCGAGTTTACTTATTAAATTGTTAGCAAGTTGTGTTGTACTGTGTCCCTGTGGTGTCACCAAAGTCACCCTCCCTCACCCCTTCTCCCTCCTCCCCAGCTCTGTTCCAGGAAATCAATCTCCTGCTCTTCCACAGAGTCACAACAATGTTGTGGTTCCTACATAATACTTCTCTTTAACTAGGGATGTAAATCCTTGGTCTGTAGACCCTTGGTTCAGTTTTTTCCTGAAAACATTAATAAGCTTTTTAGGTTTTTTTGGGGAAAAAAAAAAAAAGCCATTGATGATGACATGGTATAAAAAATATAACAGCTAAAGCATATGTTCTGTTGGTTTTCCTTGTCTTATAGGAACATCATTTTTGCACATCACTATTAACAATGCAAACACCCTGAAATGCTAATAGCACTAGTAAGCTTTTAATTCCATGGAATTTATTGCTTGCTGTATTTTCATGAATTTATAACGCTTTGATTCTTAAGAGCCCCATTTAATCAGTTTTGCCTGGCACAGAACATAATAAACAACTTGCTGGTGCTAAAGTGCCACATGGGGGAGGCTGCTAACAAGAAAGTTAAATGCTTCTGCCACTAGCAGTTTCTTCGCTGTATTTTTCATGAGCTGTTACTACCAGTAATGTACTTTGCTGGCTTTAGAGCAGTGGTTAAACACAGTGACAAACCAAACAGTGCTCCAGTGCTGTAAACACCCAAAGCAATGCCATTTTTGTTCAGAGCTACGGTATAAACCAGACGTGAGGCTCAGTGGCATTTTATGGTGATCAGGGACTTTTTTTTTCCAAAGGTCTCACTTTTCTTCAGAATATGGGGCTTTTAGGAATAAGTAGTGAGTGGTATTGATCAAGAAAAACAGTGTGGGAAGAGAGGGAGAGAAAAAGAATTGAAATGCCTTAAAAACAATTTTTGTTTGTTTATGCTGTTTGACCATCAAAGTACAGAAAGACTTGTCTCAGTAGAAAAATACCAGATTATCAAGTGCTTTAAAGCAGAAAATGTCATTTGAGTCTCAAAACTGCACCAACTTTGTATAATTACCCTTTTAATTATCCCCAGTGGCCCATGAAATTTGTAAAATAGAGCATTGAGAGTTTGATTTACTTACATGTTGCACTTTAGTGTTATGCTCTTAATGAATATTGTTTAGTACTAATGTCAAGCAGAGATTGCTGAGTGCTACAGAGAGGTGCCTGCTGCAGTGCTGGGTATTCAGCAGGGAATTGTGGAAACTCCACCTTAAATGAAGAGTATCTATGTATCTAAAGCAATATGCTGTAATTTTTATTGCCTGAATGGAAAGTATATTGATTTTATCCTCTGCATGCAAAGTAGTTTACTATATTTTCTTTATTTAACCAAACCAGAGAATGAACCATTTTTAGGGTAATTATTTGCTTTTGTGTCGACATCTTCCTTGCTATGGAGAATAGTTACATCCTTCCTCTAAAGGACCAGAACTTGGAAGCAAGGTCTTTAATTTGCCCTTAGGACCTAACTGGTTTAGCCCCTGGTAATGGAAATAACACTAATCAATATTTGATGTGGGGTTTCTGTGGGGTATCCAAGTATCATTTATTGCCAAGAAATTTCTGGAATAAGCTTGTGGGAAATGTAATTCACAGTGTGGTCTAAAAACCCAGCTAAATTAAACAGACATCTTCAAAGGTGAATGGAAACATCAGTGAACAGTAAGAGTAAAAAGAAAGAAAGCAGAGTCTGAAGGGTTAGATAATAAGATGTAATAGCTGGTGACCTCTAAATTATTGGTACAAATCTGAGCGAGGTGGAGACTCAGCGGAAAGTATTTGCATTTGAAAATGGTCATAAAATGCTTTCAAGTGATGGTGTGATCCTCAGGATCTATCTGCTGACAAATTGGGGTGACTGGACACTGTGGGTGAATGGCTCTTGAAAGGGCGGGCTGCCTTCCTCTTGTCTCACTTTCTTCTCTCCCTTTTGAATTTAGCAAGTTTTAAGAGCACTGTCAAGTGCTGGCATGGGAGACTAGACCATTGGTACAGCTACCTTGGCATCTCTGAGAAAGTACATGACCAGATGCCTCCACAGAAAGAGGGAAGTCTGAGGTTTTACTTTTCCTTCACAAATTTTGTTTGCGTTTTCCTGCATTTACTTCTGTGACAGTGTTGGTGCTCATCTATCTGTGAGCTGGTTTCATTATTCTGCTGAATTCAGGAGATTGCAGCATGGCTTCACATTTCACAGATCAGTTTTTACTGAGTCAAACTCTGCTCTTAATTTGTTTTTCCAGTTTGTGAATATTCCCATACATTTGTCATTTATGTTGTTGATACATAAATACTGTAGTCTGAGGAGAGAAACAACAGAAAACCAGTGATTTTGCAACTTTCATATAGTTCAGAAAAAAATTGAGCTTAAATGAGCTTTAACTGAATGACAAAAGTCTGTTTACATCCCAAGGACCAATATTTTAGAATATAATTTTTTCTTACAGTAGAAGAGTGAAGTGTTTGGTGTAAAGCTGAAATTTGGGAAGGCGAATTCACATTAAATTTTTACTGACACAAATTCCAGGGAACTGATTTCCGGAATTCTGAAATTTGAATTTATTTCTATCTGAAAACACCTTGTTTAAAAGAAACTGATGGGAACAACCTAAGAAGAGGCTAATTAAGCATTTCTCTACGATGCTGAGCACAACGGGGCACCTTTTTTGTTTGTCCTGAGGCCCCACAATAATAAACAAAATAACTGCTAATAATTGGGAGCCCTGGTTTGAAGCTGTGCTGACTGCAGGACACAGACAGTGTCAGTTTTCAGTGAGTGCATCAAGGCTGACCTTGAACTGGTGTGTGCTGATAAGAGCAGTGCAATAACCCGGTCATGCCCAGAGCCGGCCCTATGCTCAGCTCTGCTGCTTGGCTTTGGTGGTGTTTCTTTTTTCATTGTGTGGTGCTCTCCTTTGGCCAAAGGTTGGATGCTCCAAGTTCCCCTGATGCAGAGAGTCACCTCAGCAGCAGCAGCAGAGATCACCCAGGTGCTCCTCGTGCCAGGAAAGCCGTGTCCAGTTTGGCAAGGGAGCACGAGAATATAAATTTGCGTAACAGAAGTGGTTCTTTTGGCTTTGATTCCCTGTGCTGTGTTTGCTGTCTCCTCTGCCACTGTGCATGGGTGCATCACTTCCTTCTGCTCATACAGCTTTTTAAATGTGTGTGGTATCACATCACACTCTGGCCCTAATATACCAGGAGATGGTAGAAGACAGTGTATTTGTCTGGTTTTTTGCTGTTGAAAGGGCTGGAAGTTTGCCTGCAAGCCAAATTGCATGGCAGGAGATTACAAAACGTTTAGTTTCCAAATCTGATTTTCTCCCTTGTGAATTTTTCTGTCTTGCTCAAAGGCAAGATTCATCTTGACCAGCCCAGACTGAGGTGGAGCTCATAATCACTCTGGAAAGCGTCCTGTGGCTTGGAAGAGAAGCTGGTGGGAAGGAGAACGGTTTTTCAGGAGCAGTCAGGGTATTTTCAGTTCTCACCCTATCTCTCTTCATATGAGCGTTGGTGGGACGTGGTGACAGCATGGACTTGTCACTGGGTGTTTAATGAAGGCAATAATTAGTCATGATGCTGCCCCACCACAATGGACAGTTGCAAGTTGCCATTGCAAATCTTGCATCCAAGAGATCACCTCTGTATTTCATTTTGTGTCTAGGCATCAAAATCGGGGCAAGAGCTTATGACACTTTCAGAGCCACTGAGCTGCTCTTATAGCGATTCTAAAAAATAAATTAAAAATCCAAGGAAAAGTAGAAAAAGGCTAAACCCCAGTATATTAACTCAGTATTGTGCTTCTGCAGTAGTCTGGCATCGCAGATACGGGCTGAAATGTAAACTCTCACCTTAGAAGTAATGAAGAGTAAAGGAAATTTCTGAAACACCGTTTTAGTGCAGTCTAAACTTGGAAGCATGAAGTGGAAGGTTAAGAGGAACACAACTCTCTGAACCTCATGGTTAGACTCACATTTGGCCACGCAGCTGAGGAGGGGCAAGGGAGTCAAGCCAAAACCATCACAGAGAGCCCAGATCACTGTAGGCATTCTTGTTTTCAAAGTTGGTAGGAAATGGTTTTCTTAGCAAAAAATGGAATTGATGTTCTTTTTTTCTTACTTTAGGAGCCAATTTTCTGATCTCCAGTTCATATTATGAACTTGTACTGGCCTCGAATTTTGGGTCTCCATTTCGCTATTTTTCATGAGCTGTAGTTTGTACATTTGTTGGCAAATTGTGTGTTTTTGAAATCCTGCACGCCTCTTGCTTTTAAGTAAAAAAGGGAATAAGGAAGAAAACTGTGTTATGTTGAAATACTCTTTAGATAACTTTGCATATGTTTTTGCATATTCTTGACCGATCTTCCTCTGTTTTAAGTGTCTGTAGCATTTTTCTCACACTTTGTACAATCATTAGCATTAACAGGGTAACAGGAGTGTTACAAGGAGAACATACTCCAGAGTGTATCACCTGATTTCCCCTCTGAAATAGAAAGAAGTTGTCCAATTGGCCATGTGCTGTGATTTGCCATCGTTAGGACTAGTTTTTGACTCGTTTTAGTGTGGGTTAATCTGTTCTGGGGAGCCTACAGTGAATCCCACTGGACTGTATATGCCACAAATAGGCAGGTGCCACCTTTAAAAGTGCCAGTAAGATTCTGAGGCACCTTTTCCAGCCAAGAGCAAGAGGTGCACGAGATAAAAGAACCATTTGCCCCTGCAAGAATTGTGCATTCACATGATTAGCGAGGCGTGGTATTAAATTATTTGAGCTTTGTGCATAAATATATACTGAGAGAAGCTTTGTAACTGGGGACTTTGGCTATAGTTTCCTTCTTTATGGGCCAAATGCTCTGCTGCAGATAGAGCTAAGAGTATTTTGGTGGAGCAGCTGAAGAGCTAGTCCTCCTTGTGTGCATGTTGCACTGTCCCACACCCAAAGAAATGCCTCCTCATGTTTTATGGGTGGACTTTGCAGCTTGATTGGAAATAGAAACACAGTAAACAGCAACTGCGTCTCAGAAATATCCCCAGCAACACAAACTGTCACTATTTCAGCTTCTCTCCAAGGCTGCTTCTTAGGGGGCTGATCTGCAGCTATATAAAAGCACGGTAACATAAGCTGCAGCACCAGCCCTGGAAAATCTTGTAGTACAGCTAACAAATATCTGCAAAACCTTGTTTGTATGTATGTGCGCTTACGTTTGAGATGCAAACTTGTATCTGAGTGTGCTCGGCTCCCCGCAGTATATAGCTGCAAAAGCTATTTTGAACATCTTGGAAAAGATGGATTTGTAGTCCGATTTTCTTCTTTTACTGTGTTTTTCTCCCCCTGATGATGTTTATTAACATCCTCCCTGATGTCCAGCTACAAGGGCTGGGCGCATAAAAGTTTACATGAAAATACATTTCTCCGTAAGTGCTCTCTCCCTGCGATTCTTTTACAGCTCTAACCAAAAACCAGTTTCATCCTGTTTCATCCTTTACCTGATAGAGAGGAGGGACATTTCACTTTCATCTACAATTCACCTTGTCCTTTCCATTTCTCCCTTTGGTTTGCTTGTTGATTTGAAGTAGCGGGTGTGACCAGCCATCCAAGAGCCAGTGGAGCCCACTGCCAGAGGGTGCACCCTGGCTCACCCCGGGCATAGCAGGGCGCTTTTGAAAGCTCACCCTGCTTCTCATTCCAGCTTTTTCCATTTGACCACACCAACACGTCTAAAGTCTCCTTGCTGACCACTAGTGACTCAAAGCACCGAAACAGGAGCTTGGAGTCAAGGCCAATGATTGTCTTTTCTGCTTCACTCCCTGAGCTGGGACCTGTGGCCAGGCTCTGCGGACGCGGTTCAGCGCATTCGGGGACATGCTGGACGTGAAGGATTTGCCTGTTTGAGAAGAGCTGCCAGTGCCCCAAGGGCAGCTGGCACCTCTTTGGGCCAGTTGTGTTCTGCTCAGCAGAGAGCACAAAGAGGGCAGGGGGGAATATGGAGAGAATCTTGTTAGACTGAGCCGAGGAAGATGGAAGGGCCGAGCTCCAAGGCTGACTCTGTGTCCCTGGGGCCAAGAGATGAATGTGTGGAAGAGCAGTGCACCTCTGTCTTCTTGCTCTCACCCCTTTTCTTTAAGGATTTTATGATTCTCTGTGAGTCTGGAGACACACCTGCCAGCCAGCCACCTTGCAAGGGCTTTGCTGGGGACAGGACTTTGGTCAGGAGTTTATGTTCTTGTCCAACTTACTTTAAACTGCAAGCTAACGATGTGCTGTAATAATTATTTCAAAGCAGTTTTGGAGGCAAAGCTATGCTAATTGGTTTAGTTTTACTGCACAGCCCTCTCCTGACCTTCCTTATTTTTTTCTCCTTTCGCTCTGTCCCCTGCTAGAGCTGGAGTATGTAGGGCAGACCTGCACATCCTTAACCAAGGTGGTGAAAACTTATGGACACTGAGATTCCAGGATCAACAGAGGGATTTGGAGCAAAGTCCTCATTCTTTGTAGCAGATTCTGCTGGTTGGGTTGAGTTTGGTTTGGTTTGGTTTGACAGGAAATATCTTGATCATCATTTCTAAGGATCTTTGCCCTGCCTCTAAAAACAAATGTACCAAACACAGCAGTAAAAACAGGCCCTACCCAGTATTATTTGTCTGGTTCCTTTCCTTGGGAGTTTTCCCTTCTGCAAAACAAACAGTATCTTTGGATGTCTTAGATTCAATATGAGATGTTTTCAAAAATCAGTTTGATACCATGTCCTCCGGTAGCCAAACTCCATTAAAAACCAGTTTGAATGTAGCTATGTGTAAATAGAGCTGAAAGAGTCTTTCTTCTCTCTTTTACTTAATCTTAGTGATGTCTAAGGCTGGAGCTCCAGCAGGTTCTTGGGTAGTTGGAGAAGAAAAAAAAGTGGGAGTTGTGCTAAGCCACCTGAGAAGGAATTGCAGCCAGTAAAGCCAACAGCCACATTTAACCTCTGGTATGGCACCGTAACACACATTTTAAGAGTGATAATAATTATTTCTGGTACCATAAGCAGGGAATGTGTACTGTCAGCTGTTGTGGAAACAAATCAAAAGACAGTCCCTTCCTAACTAAGGTAAAAGGAGATATTTTTTCTGCTTAATTTCTATTTAAAAGGGAGATGATTCTAAAGAACTGTATTTTTTTTTCTATCATTACATTTTATTTCCCTTCATCCACCTTTTCCAGAATCTTGTGTGTAGCTGAATCTAGTAAAATAATGGCAGCTGCAAAGTTAAGAGTAAGGCCAGGAATAAGTTCCAAGTGCACATTTACGGCTGCCCTTCTCAAAGCATCCTGTTTTCTTCAACACTGAGTCTGTTCTCCATGAATCAGACCTTTTGGAGATGGAGGGACCTCTCTGAGGTGTCTGGGTTTGAGGAGGTTTTTGTGTTTGTGAGGATGGATTCATGTCTACACAACTGGCCATCAAAGCTGTGACTTTTGTGATTCTTCTTTTTATTAATGTTTTGTCTTTCCTGATTATTTCGTACTACTCCTCTCCAGTGATTTCTTCCTAAAAGGCTTCTCTTGTGAGCCATTAATGTCAATGGGCTCAGCCACTGCTGTCGTGTGGTGCAGAGGAGAGGGAAGAGGGTATGACTTTGCAGAAACATAGGGTTACCTCCAACCACAGAAATCAGGCTGTAAAAATGATGAATATCTCTCTTCTGTCATCCATAGATCTGACAGTTTTGTATAACTTATGAATTAAACATCTGGGAGGTGTAGATGTATTTTTTTTTTCTGTTTAACAGTCACCAAAACTGAGGCTGATAAGCCGTTGAATAATTTTCAGTCATCCAGTAACGTCGCAGCAAGTTTTGGGAGCAGATTCCTGGATTGTCTCTCTTAACAGAAATGGCAGAATTGTCATTAGAGTTAGTGAGATCAAGGTGGCACCTGGTGCTGTGTCTTAACCATGAGACTTTAACCTTCAGCTCCATGCAGAACAGACAGGACCTTTACTGCAGACCCCGGCAAAGTAAACAGCGTGACACTTAATTTATCTACCCCAGAAACATGAAGGGCTCAGTCGACCTGATGGGATCTGTGGTTCCAGGGAGTCTAGGTATTTAAAACGTGATGCTCAGCCTGCTAAGCCATCCCCTGCAGCTTTCCTTAGTGCATAAGATATGAAAAAAATCTCCTGTCCTGCAAAACAGATATTAAATTGGATACTCTTTCACCCTGCCACGATAAGAAACGAGGCAGAGAGAGGCAGGAAAATGGAATGCTGCTTAGAAAGAAAATATATTTGAATCTAACATAAAAATTGGTGAGATAGGAGGATTTTCAGAGCTAGTAGCAATCCCCTCCCCAATGAGTTGCTGAAAATTCAACTCTCCCTGTAGTTTTTGCACTGGATTGTGAATAAAAATGGCTGTGATTGATGAAGCGTTTGGTGTCTCACTGTAAGTTGGTCAAGAGGGACTTCTAAATCACCCAAATGAAATATTGCATTATCATGAACGGTAACATGTAACTGTTAAGTATGCCGTTGCTTATCATAAGCTCAGGCTCCTCTGGAGCTCTACTGGGCGAGAAATCTTTGTGAGCATTGGAGCAGAGAGTCTC
>VZDJ01000056.1:8912247-8923038 GCA_008694505.1 Cyanoderma ruficeps | reverse complement strand
GGGGGGGGGGGGGGGGGGGAAGAAAAAAAAAATTCCATTTCATTGCAACTCTGTTATTGTTTACTTTGCCATACACATCCTAATATGGTTACCTCCCTGTCAAAGCGGCCGAGCCGGGCTGAGGGGCCCCCTCGGGGAGACGCTTCCAACTGCTGCTCAGACAATAAGAAACAAACGGCGCAACTCCACAAAAGGGCTGCCCGGAAAATAAGTGTCAAATAAATCCTGCCGAACTCTTCCTTTTCCCGGCACCCGGCCCCCGCCGTGTGTAACCTGCGCGGTGCCCGGCGGGGCTGGGGGGCGGCTCCCGCGGATCCCCCCGCGGCCGGGGCCGGACGGGGCGCGGCGGGAGCGCTCCGCGGCCGCGCAGCGCTGCCAGGTGGTGCCGCCGGCCGAGCCGCCCGGGCCGCCCCGCGCCGCGGCCGCGGCTCCAGCCGCGGAGCCGCTTCTTATCTGCAGCGCGCCCAGAACAAAGGTAGGTTGTTCAACTCCGCGCTCCGGGGGAGGGACAAGTTATTTTTGGAGGGTTGNTTTTTTGCGTTTGTGATTTTATGAGCACATATTCCTCTTAGCGGCTATGAATTTCTATGAATTCTAAATAAGCTTTTCTAGGGATGAAACGTGCGGGGTATTTTTACACGAGGATTTCAACTTTTCAGTTGACATAATCTGAAGGTACCACAGCCTTTTCTGCGACTGTTCAAGTGCTTCCCTGCCCTGCAAGGAGTTATCACATTGCTTAAACCAGCCCTTTATGCCATCATTTTTCTTTTTTTATTCTTTTTTAAGCCTATATGTTGCTCAGCTCCAGTGGATGCTTCTCTTCTCCTCCAGACTGAAATGCTCTCAGGTTTTGCTGTGCTTCTCGGTTTGTTTTGAACACGTAGGAAAATATTAATACAGGGCAGTGAAAAAGAAACAGTGATGCGTCTTCCGTTCAGGGGAGTCGGCAAACCTGTCCACTTCTGTGCCGGGAACTGTAGAGAGCAAATCCATAATTCAGTGCAGGAGCAAATGAATTCACGGCGGTGCATAGGATGGGTATTATGTAACTTAATAAGAAATGTGGTTTTGATCGTAGGAGCGGACGCTGCGCTTGTAGGTATAAATATCAAATCTAGGTAAGTCTGTGGAAGAGCACTTTTCTTCCAGCCTGCATTAAGCAGCGTTGTCTTCAATCCCTAATTCTTATGGGATTTTGGGAGGGAAGCAGCTTCTTCCTAGATTGAGTATCATTCAAAAAATCTTTTAAATACCTGTTGTCTATTTGGTTGCTTAATTGGCTCTCCTTCTTCCTGTCTTTGCTGCCTGCTTTCCCCAGTTATTATGGGATCTCTAGATTTATTTTTTTTTTTAGGAAATCTCAGTTCCCGAGCAAACCTCGATAGCAAAGCTGTTGCTTTTTTTTTTTTTTTTTNTATTTTTCACATAATACTGGAGATTTCTCTCCCTTTTTATTTCTCTTAAGCTGTGCAGCCTGACCTGTGCTAATCAGAAACTCTTTTTAAAATATAAGACCAAGTCAGATAATGTAAATAAACTTTTGTGCCCGTAAACTTTTATCCTATAAAACTGGGATTGATTTTTCTTAAAAAAAAAAAGGCATTGCAACTTAGTAATGGTAAACACAAATAAATG
The DNA here is from genome assembly GCA_008694505.1 of Cyanoderma ruficeps. Lineage (NCBI taxonomy): Eukaryota > Metazoa > Chordata > Aves > Passeriformes > Timaliidae > Cyanoderma > Cyanoderma ruficeps. Next base: position 8,921,400 of record VZDJ01000056.1, on the reverse strand, counting down.
TGTTTTGTAAAATCAAAGGGTGTCTTTTTAAACACGTTTCTAGTTTTTGCTTTTTGGGCCTTGTAGGGGATGATAGGAATTAGTAGCCTTTAATTAGACGTGGAGATATTCACATTTTACAGGGATTTATGTTAGAACATGGAATGGCGGGTGGCTTGTTTCCTCATTATGAATACTCCCTGCACATAATGAGGTTCATCATTAGTTGATGGAGTGAATTTGCCCTAGCTCTACCTTGAAAGGCACATAATTTACATACTACTTCAGAGCTTAGGCTTTAATGGATTCCTCGATGAATAAAATGAAAAGCTACTTTCTTTAAATTTTTGAACAGTGTTTTGATAATACGGATTTAATAAGACATTCAATTTCCTTGTTAAGTATATTTGAAAGTGCATTCCCAATTTTAGCAGAAAATATACTTCCCTGTGTTGCTCCCCATAATATTAGGTAATACAAAAGCAAATATATACCGTTGTAAACATTTTTGGGGTCGTAGAGGGATTATTTTGCCCCTTGTGTGAGGTGACACTGGGCTCCTTTGGCCTGGTCTCCAAGCATAGCAGAGCTCACCTGCACTGTTAAAATATCACACATCAGACCTGCTCCCTTGTTAAAGCTCGTTCTGCCTGAGGAATGTTTTAACTGTGTGTTTGCTGTGTACATTTGCAGTGATGGATCTTTGGAAATGTGTTGCTGGCTGCCAGGCTGACAGTGACAAACCCTCCGGTCCCACCTCCCTATTTATTTTAATGAGACGAGAACAGCAAAAAACTTCTCTGGTGCAGTTCCACCTCTGGAACTGCTGCGTAGATGTGATTAGATTAGAGTAAATTGAATTGTAGGCTGCCTGATGTGTTATCATGTCATCAGCTTACTCCAGTCCTGGTCTACAGGGTAGAGTTAGCGAGACGTCCTCGTCTTCTTCCTCCTCCTCCTCCTCGCTGGGTGTGTAGGTGGGGGCTGTGCATGTCCCGTGTGTGGGGCGGGCTGGGCACAGCCAGCACCTCTCCCCACTGACACTTCCCAGCGAGGTAGGGGAGTTGAGAGGCAAAAAAATATGAAGCGAAGTCTTGTTTTGATAGAATGTTTTATTACCTGAAAACGATGAGCATGTATTAACATTAATAGAATAGTCTGTGTCATTCTTTTTTAGGCAATTTACCTCTGCCACAGACCTGTCTGCTTCAAAATCTTTCTCTGTTCTAAAACATATATTTGTTTAGGGAGTTTTCATTGAAGTGTACATGACAATTACAGCTGTTCATTAACAAAATTGGGTATTTGTTTTAAACTTTAACCAATCACTTTGATATGCTAATTATGGTGTAATTTAATTTGAGCCCTGTAATGATGATGCCGTTATTATGGACATAAATGATGCAGTTAAGCTGAGAGTAATCTCATTTGCATACTGTACATGCCAGTAAATTAAGCCCTTTCTTCGACTGCTTCAGCTTTAATTTTCCACTTCTTTTCACACAGCGCCTTTTCAGCCAGTCTCTTATAAGCCCACTTTGTAATAGTGCTGATGACTGTTTGATGTGGAGAGTTGCTGCACCACAATAATGCAAGACACAAGATGTAACATTTAAAGGATTCATTATCTTACTGAGTGTTGCTTTAAGAAGCTGGGATTAACAAGGGTGGAAGTGTCCTCTCCGTGGAGCCATGCAGGTCTTCCCAGAAACAAATGCAATCTTTATTTTTTTTCCCCCCCCCTTTCTCTTGGTGTATACCCTAATAGTGAAAGGGTTTCAGTAAACCCTCGTGGTATTTCTCAGGAATGAACTAAGACACTATCAGAGCTCTATAGTACAACATTTGACCTTCTCTGGAGGGTATTCTGTGATGCTCCACTGTTGCAGAAAAGTTATTGGATACAATTTGCAATATAATAGAGATGTGAGATACCAGATTATTTCTCATATTGGGTGTGTGGGCTCCAGATCTACCTGTGTGACGTACAGCAATGCAGAATTGAAGTCTGCATTAGTTTTTTTCTTTCTATTTATTTGCCAGTTTCTCCTTTCATGGCCCTTATGTCAGTTGACCTTAATATCAGGTTAATTGCAGATTCAAATTCAGAAAAATGTTGTTGTGCCTGCTGATATTAGTGAAAAGTTGGGTTTTGAAAGAAGAAAAATCACCAACAGCAAACAAAAATGAACTGCGTAAGTGCTGACTTCAATAGTTAATCTTTTCCAATTTACCATGTTGTCACTGAGCTGAAGTATTCTCATAACACTGTGGCATACAAAGAAATCATGTGAAATAAACAGGGCTCTTTTTATAGCTGCTTACTGTTATGGTTAGATATTTTCATAGTTTAATACCTCTGGAAGTAAAGCCCGTCTCAAGTTTTTCGCAGCAGTTGGCCTCTCAGAAAGCCATTGTTGTGTGGGTAACCAAGTTAACTAAAGATCATTATTAAAACCTCGCAATCCTTTCCTTACACAGGGTCCCATGACCAAAAATAGCTCGTGCAGTTGCCCACAAACATGCAAGTTAATAACTTCCTGGGTGAACAGTGTCAAAGCTGCTGATTTCCAAGGCATGCACGTCAGCCCTGGCCTCCACCCCTTCAGGGTGTGCAGCAAACAGATGGGAGGGTCCATGCTCAACTGCCTGGACAGCATTTAATGAGGCTTCAGTTTTTATGGCTGTCACCTACACTTGGTTTCAGTTGTGCATTTCTCACATGCCATCTTACTTTCCAGCAGCCCTTCCATGGTAGCCTGGCCGTGCATGAGCACAGGCTGGGGTCGTGCTGTGGTGAAGTGCTGCCTGATGGTGATCTGACTGCCCTGTTGAGCCCCCTGTTTCTGGTTCAAAACCCCAGGAATCATTCCCAACAAGCCCACTGCTCTGGCCACCAGCTGCCCTGACATGCAGGATTTCAGTTCTCCTTGTGCACATCTTCTGTATGTGGCTGGTGCGAAGAAAACCATCCCAGGAGATGTGTGAGGACACAGAGGGTAGTGTGGGTCTTGGCTCTCACAGAGCCTTTGCTTTTCACCCGTAACACCAGAGCTAAGGAGGTGACATGTGCCAGCTACTTCCTCAGAGTGGACTAAATCAGTGTGCAGTGTCAAATCTTGGGGTCTGCTTCCAAAGCAAAATGTCTCCCAAAAAGGAAAGGCCTCCCCAGTGCCTTTTCTGAGGCTGTCATTGTAGACATGGGGTTCATGCATGAGCACACCTGGGGGACAAAACCCAGCAGCTGTTCTCTCTGTACACAGCCCAGAGCTACTCAGGTTGCTGGTGACACCTGGTACAAGGTGACTCCATCCAGGGCACAGGTAGAGAAAGGGTTTCTCACTGCACAGGGTGGTGCAGACTCTCCCCAGAAACTCTATAAAGTCAGAAATTCTCTAGAATAATGCTGGAAAATCTTGGCCTCTCGTGAAAAAGAGTTTGTGATTTTGTGTATTTTAGCAGTACCCCCATGGCTCAACCCTTTGTCTTCCCTCTAAAGTTAATGTATGTGTTGCTTTAGGGTCTCGTTGGCTGCAAAGGATGTGTCATGTCTTCAGATTCTTTAGGAATGAGTATGCTGAGCATCTCTCTCTTGTGCCATGGAGGGATTTCTGTCCCAAGCAGACAAGGCCAAAAGGATGGACTGAGAGTTGGACTAAGTGACACTATTTTGGTGCTTGTTAGTGCTTTCTGGATGCAATGATGCTATAGTGTGCTGTGCAGAATTTCAGTGTTAATCTTCTTGGGAGGTAAAAATATTTCTTCCAAAATGATTTCAATACATTGCCCTTAAAGAAATAATGTTGCAAGAGTTGTCTTCACGAAAGAAGTTTCAGGCATAGTTTTTCCTACTCTCTTTGTCCTAATGAAGCACATATCCTTCCTCCCCTCACAGGACCTTTTGAGTTTATTCTGGATAAAGAAACTCATTTATGAAGATTTTACCTTTATCATCCTCCCTCTTTAATCTGATCCTGGATTGCAATTTTCAGTAAGTTTCACCTGCCACACTTTCCAACATATGAACCTTTTCAACCCAATCAGGTGGGAAATTAAAAGCTATACCAGTTCTGATTATGTACCGTGCAGCCCTGTTTGATCATTTCTGTGTAATTCAGGGTTGCTGGGTTTAAAGAAGTTTTTCACCCTGGGTAATGGTAGCTTTCTGTAGAAAGTTATTTCGAGGAGTTTTGAGCTTTGTGGGAGATGGATTTCTCTTTTTCCAGCTTTGTTTACAAACTGCTTTGTTCTTACCCTTTTCCAGCAAAACAAGTGTTTCTTTACAGAAATAATTGTGGTTGAGAGCAAAGCCGCTGAACCTGTCTCTAGAATTATAACTACAACAGATTAAAGAGCAATTTATCATATGTTAATATACTTACCCATCAAAGTCATAGGCATCAAGACATAGAAACAAAAATAGACCTCTGATCTCTATCTCTGTAGTGTTTTTCAGCATCGAGTCTGCTATTGGTATCTAGAGAAAAAACTCTAGGAATTTGTGATTGTATTTACCAGTAGCTAAGGGGAACAGTTGTCTCTCACTGAAATTACCTCAAGTGCCAAAGCTGCTGCCTTTTCCATGTTTGACTGAACCAAGTTGACTTCAAGTTTCAGAGTGTGAAGATTCCGTTCCCACTTGTCAGTTTGTTCTTATTTGTAAACACATCGTGGCTGTAGATGGTGCATAGGTATCTGTGATGAGAAGCTTGGGAGGCACCTACGGATGCTTTGCTTTTCCAGCATGAGGGAGCCTCCTACAACTGCTCCCAACAGCAAGTGACTGGCTCACCTGGAGAGCATCCTGAAAAGGAAGATGTTTTGGAAGTCCGGGTGAATCTGCCTGTTGCTGCTGGTCCAGAGTGTACACAAAAGTCAAGTAGTGAAAGCCGAGTAGCTGTGAGGGTTTCTTTAATCTGTGAGCCCTTAGTTCTTCTGGCTGTATGCACCCTCTTCCAGCAGCATTTTTTTTCCTGTGACTGGAGGACGTGAATGTCGCTCTAAGCTGGCTGAGTGGACAAAGCAATGTGATGGAAACACACTGAACAAACGCTTTGAGCAAGACAGTGAAGTTTCTCAAGCAAAGCTGTTAGAGATAAAGCACACAACCCCTTCCTTTGCTCCTGTTGTTCCTGTACCATCTGGGGGCTATAGGGAGCAGCAATGTAGGTAGGAACACCCTGGTGTGTAGGTAGGAACACCGCGGTGTGTCACCAGCGCTTCCCTGTGACATGTGCCTAATTCTGGCTGTCTTGAATTTGACTTCACATTGGCTTTTCCTCCAAATGAAATGCTTACTCTAAGGATAGTCTTTCAAAAGACCATGTTCTTTTTTCCAGATAACTGCAAATCCTTGAGCTGGGCTATTTAGGTAGTTTTCTGCGACCATCACTTTGAGGAAGATGAATGAAAAAATTCTGCTTTCAGGTGCATGGCCTAAATCAAAGGCAGCTCTGTTTGAGTTCTCTGAAGTCTGTCAGGGTTTTACCATTATTAACAGCCATATAGCCCCAGGCAATGGTCCTCTGTTTTACATGGGGGGAGAGCAGTATCTTCTGGCCCTGTGCTTCTCTGCTGCAGGGTGAGAGTGTGCAAGGGGCAGCCATGAGCAAGGAGGGCTCCACCAGCTCTGTGCTTGGTGACATGGTCAGAGCTGTTGGAGAGGGACAGCTAGTCTGGTCCTGTGTGAGAGAGCCTGAACTGGAAGCAGTCTGCCAGCTGGGGAGATTTGCCTGTGTCTCTGCAAACTCTTGGATTTCTGGACAAACAGCAAAGCTGTGCATGAAGAGTTTCCTAGGCTTCCTGCTGGGGTAAGGCTTGCAATGTATGATCAGCAAAGCTTTGAGACTCACGGTGCAGCCCTTCCAGCTGTGGGATATTTCACGTGTTTGTGGGTATCTGCTTTGGCAAAGGAGATTGAACCAGGGTGGGTGTGCTACAGGCTTGATGAGGGAAGTCAGTAGTAAAGAATGAGCAGCTCCCAGTGAACAGGGAGCTTTATATTGCTTTTACAGTGAAACAAATATAAAAAGGAAGAATGAAATGATAATAACCTAAATTGGTGCCAAATGTATGGGATTCCATGTGTGTGCAGTAAAGGGAAGCCCGGCTCCTGGAGTTTTCCCTTGGAAAATTATTCGTTCTGTATTTAGAACCTATGTGCAGGATGACCATATAAATGTGGTTAAATGGCACAGGATTCTGATCAAAGGGGCAATTACAAGTAATAAAATAGGAAATATAATTATTACTACTATTTCAGATCTTGTAGCCAGGGAGAATCCTATCTGCTAGATGGAGAAAAAAACGTAACATGAAGAGAAGAAAAGAAGAAACCCCCCAGAATTCAGCTTGTTGGGCTCTATAAAAAAGAAGGCTGAAAATAAAGATAAGTTTCCTAGAATCTCAGAATTCCCCAATAATTATCAGGGGAGAGTTGTGAGCGGCTTAACTGTTGGCTGAGCTGAATTAGAGCAGAAACTGAATTACCAACTTCCACACAGGAAAATGTACTGAAGTCAGAGCTGTGGCTGGGTTATTTTCACCAAATGTCCAGCACATATGCTGTGCTTGCTTTTATTGTTCACCGTTATGGTGTCATGTCTCGCTAGATTGTGCTTTGCTACACACCTCCACCCCCTAACAAACTGGCCCTATATGTGCATGTAGGCAGAATATAGGGAATTAAGCTGTGTGACAGTGAACTTCTGGGGGTTTTTATATGCTTGACAAATGTTTCTTAAACATGGTATAAATACATTGTACAGTAGAATTCAAGTGTTTGAGGGGCACGTTTTACTCCCAAAAGAAATGTGTGTATTTTGGCTTCGTATTCCTCTGTTTTTTTTCTTATCCTTTAAAAGAAATATTTAGTATTTTAAATGCACCTATGTTTAGATAATACAGGTTTGGACAGTATTTCTCCTCTGTATGTTGAAGAGTTCTTGCCGACACGCCTGGACAAACCTCACCACCTAAAACCCTCAGGCCTGATTTTGGCATTCGGTGTCCTCGGAGGGAGGGATCGTAGCTGTTAATCCTGTAATAGTCAGATTCTTCAAGGTAGCATCTTCTGTCCTCCCACAGGTTAGAGTCTCGGTTTTACCTGACAGCCTGAATATTTCTCTTCAAAGGGAACGTAAACTCTTCTGCAGGCTGAGCTCACCCTCGCTTCCCCTCGCCGGGTCTTGCCTGGGCACTTCTCTTGTTCCTCGGCCTTTTTGCCATAGCTGTTTTCTTCCTTCCTGGTTCCTTGGAGAAAATACCCTGTATTTGTAAGGGCCTGTCCTTCCTGAGCCCATTCCCAGGGGTGTGCCTGCCTTGCTGAAGAGACCTCTCCAGAGGAAAGGCAAGAGCAGCTGGACTGATCCCATCACTCTTCAAGACCACGAGGTCATGCATTTGGTCCCCTTGCAGAAATGCCAAAGCCTATTTAGAGTCAGACATGTAAATACTCTGCTCAAAAATAATAATTGAAAAACAATCTTGTGGCTGAGTTCTTCAGAGGAATGGGAACGTCAGCTGGCATTGGCTCTCACCTGTTTTGATAAGGCACTGAGTTTTCAGCGGGTGTTTGTAAGCTCCAGATACTTGGGATGAAAATAGCTTCCTCATCCTGTTCCCTTCCCGCGGGTGGGCGAGTGGCTCAGAGGCACAGCAAGGGGCATGGGTGCCTTATTCCAGCTCCTTGTCTTTTCCAGTCACGCTGGCTAGGTTGTTTGGAACCAGTAAATGCTTCACGGCACACTTGGCTCCATCACACCCCATCCCCACCTTAAACTCCGCTGTGGACTGGGGCTCTGGCCTCCCTGTGCCCTGTGAGCTCCAGCAGTTACAGCTTCTCTGCTTTATGGAGCTGTTGTAAGCCCCAATTCATTGGTGGTTGTGAGGCACTTGGTACCCCTCAGATACGTGGGTCCTAAGAAATGTTAGGAGCTTTTATGTTTCTCCTACAGGGTAGAAGCTCTCCTTGCCCCCATGCAGCTGATGCTCCGTGGCATGGCACTGCACCTGAAGGCTTGGCAGCGCTCTCAGGTGAACTTCTCTCACATGAGAGGCTTTGATAGAACACCCCCTCCAGAAAACTGCAGGAAAAGCATTTTGTTTCGTTATTGTTTGGGGTGGAAATATGCTGTAGATTAATCCTCTCTGGAAAGAGATTAAGAAATGTTCTCTCCTCCTCCCTTCTCATGTAAGAGTAGGTAATGTTTATTCTTTCTTTATTAACTACAGACGTCAGAGAAAAAGCACTGTTGCCCTTTGATTTTATTTACAAGGCAAAAGTGAAAACTTGTTTGATCATATCATGGCTGTTTAGCTTCAGCGTAAGAGTGGAAGGGAACCTGTTTCCAACTCCTATCATGTCTAAATATAATTCTTCTTCTGTTTAGTTATCTCTGAATTTTAAATGCTGCATCCTTGGCCTTACTTATTTGTCAGGTTGAGTGAAATTGCTTCATGCTCTGCTTACGGAAATAAGCTATTTAAAATGAAATTGTCTCTGAGAACTGAGGGATTTTTGTGGCTGTCAAATTTGGAGTCCTGATTGCCACAGAAATGATCCATTGTGGAGCAAAAGCTGTTCTGAAAACTTGGGTTTGGTTTTCAGTGAGGCAGGAGGAGGCCTGCAGCTTGATAACTCTAGTTAGCAGTCGTGTTCTTGAACCAGACAGGTTTTTTTTCCTTGTTTCTTGCCAACCCAAGGTATAACTTGATAGAAGCAGAGGATTGCTCATGTGAGTTTTGCTGTGTGCATCCAGCACGCTCACCTGGGCCATCTGTGCCCAAAGTTGCCCACGATGCTCAGTTGGGAAAGCAAAGACCTCCAGCAGCCGTATGCCCTGCTGTAGTGATGCCAGTCATGGAAACACTCGTTTTTCAGGAATCTCTTTGAAAATGTTACTTGTTAACAGAATAAAGGAGTAGTTTTCAGCTGCCCATTGATCGCTGAATAGAGAGTCAGTTCTGACTCTGTATGTGTGTTGATTGTGGGTTTATTTGGTGCTGGGTTGTACTCTTTGTGCCACAGAGCTGTTTCAGTATAAATCGTAGATGTGGCTGTGTGAGTACAGCACAGCAAACGTTCAGGTGCTGAACAGCAGTGATTCTTCAAAGAATAAAACACCATCAGGGCATTCTCTCCCCAGGCAGACGTGATGGAGGGCTGACCTTACA
>VZDJ01000056.1:8807247-8907247 GCA_008694505.1 Cyanoderma ruficeps | reverse complement strand
TTCATTATAACTTGCAGACTTCAGATAGCATTGTAACATGTTTCAGAAAAATAGCACTTTTGTAGATAGTTGTGGAAGTTGGGTGTTTGGTTTATTTTTCAGATGATGGGAGGAAGCAGTAGCAGAATTCTTGCATGCATAATCAGTCAGAACTTTCCAGAAGCTCTTTATTCAAGTTATTTTCTTTTAAAGCTGTGTTTACTCTAAGAATTCGGCTGAGGCAGTTGAAATATGTGGCTGCAGTGGAGAACAAAATACACTGTATGTTTTGTTACTCTCCTTGTTCTGCTTTGACTTGTGCAAACAGTTTTAATCCAAAGGAAGAGATCATACGGTCTGTGACTGCGGTATCGTACAATCCAGTTTAGGGTGCAAATTACCCTCTTACAGCACATCCTGACATTGAATAGTCTTGTCTGGGATAGGCTGTAAATAGAGTGTATCCTTCTCTTTCACAAGCCCTTGGAGCAGGAAGCCACATGCCTTCAGCTCTACAGTGTTCAGGAGCCAGCACATCTGTGGGACCATGCACCTGCATGCGGCTGGAGATGTTCAAATACAGTCTTCAGAGCAGATTTTGAACATTAAACACTCATTTCTGGTTGTAAACGGTCTCCACATGCTGCCGGGGCTTCAGCACCAGAAAGGCCATTTCCTGAAGCACGGAGCAACCTCTGCCGAGCTTGGCAGCGAAGGACCCTCCCAGCCCAGGGCTGAACAGCTGGTTCTGGAGAGGTCATGGGGCCACAGGGCTCTCTGTTGGGAGGCTTTCTGTTCCAGTGGCAACATGCATGGAACAAGGTACAGACACAGGAGTGCTCATGATTGTTCACTGTCATGGGCTGAGACAAGCTGGAGAGGCTCACTTGGTGTCCTGCAAATCCTCTCTGCTGTTGCCTCTCCCTCTCCCAGCCATGGTTGATAGTGGATTAGAGGTGGGCATTGCTCCCTAGCCACGGGTGAATGCAGAAGAGGGATTAAGAACTCAGTTTCCTGCATCCTGACTCAAAAGTAGGCATATGTGCTTTTTTGGAGGAGTTAGAAGCAAATTGGTTTCGACAGAGCTTTTTTAGGGAGTTTTCTCAGGCACAGGATGAAATTTTGAGGTGAAAAAAAAATCACGCTTCTTTTCCCGCTTCTCTATTGGGCCAGTGTGGAGAGGACCAACTGTATTTTTGGGTGGTTGGGATCCATGAGGAACATGTGCTGCATGTACACATCTCCTGCACAGAAATGTGATGTGGTGGAATCCTTGCTCTGGACTGAGACTGGAGCTATTCCTGGGAAAGAAAACATCAAGAAAAAAACAGGAGTGAAGGCACCTCTTCTGTCCCACTTATTCTGTTCTGGCTGATGTGAACTGGCATTCTGGGTGCTTGGATAGCACGTGTGTGTGTGTTTGTGTCTTAGCTTACAAACCGGTGTGCACAGACACATTTGGTTTCCCTGATGCGTTGTGCTGTCCTTGCTGTAATCTGAGAGCCACAGCCCTCGGACAGAACAAGGCAAAGAGTCCATCTGTGTTTCCACAAAAGCTTAGCTAAGTGCATTTTTTTATATTGTGTTGTGGGCCTGATTCTTGCAGGGGTTTAGATGCTCTCCATTGTGGATGCTCAGCGTTTTTGCAAGTCACCCTGCTCAGAAGTTGGTGGTTACGGGGGTTTTTTTAAGGGGAAAAATTGTTTTTCCATTTGCTTCTCCATAAACTGAAACCACTAAAGAGCCCTTGCTTAGTTTTCCACACACAAGCACACACTGATGGGAGCATGAGAGGGACTGCAGGTCTTGGAAGTCTGGAAGTGTGTGAAAACAAGGAGTCCTAATGAAAAGGGTTTTGCAGTTTAATTGTAGTGGGTGTGCCTTTGTTTGTGCAAAGAAATGAAAGTGCTGGAGGCTGAAGTGCTTTCTTTATCCTCAGAATAGCGAGCAGTACAAACTTCCCTGGCCAGTTCTGCCAAGGTGGCCGAGACCTGCAAGTCCCTGCAGAGCTTTGGCTTTCTGCTCATTGAGCCCCATCCCATGGACTTTGAGTCTTCAGCCATCCAGTCTCACAGAGCTCTCCAGAAATACCATCTTTGGCATGAAGGACCTTTCATGGGTTCCTGAGTGCCTTTCTCTGAAAGGTGTTTGCTCACCTCACAGATTCACTGCTTTTTGGGAAGACCATCCTGTCCTTGGCAGTGGTTTTGAGAGTCGTGGCTTTCCCTCAGGATGGATCTGCCCATCTCCATGTAGCCAGTGTCCTGCTTGTTCAAGGCAAGGGGCTTGTTCCTCTTGTCAACACTGCCTTGTCAACCCTTTTGGAGTAATTAATGAATCCCAGTCTGGTGCCAGGGGACCAAATGCCCTGTTCCCTTCTGCATCAGCCTCCTGAGCTACCCTGTGCCCCACAGCAACACGATCCTTTTTAAATAGATGCTGTTTGCAGCATCTTGGACTTGCTGTGCGAGGATGAGAAATGTTAACATAAATTCTTTAAATAACATCTAGTAGTGTTGAATGCACAGAATTATAAAACATTTTTATATTCTGAGACTCATTTGCATCTTCACATTAAAAACTCTGGTTTTCTTCTCAGGGAATGGTTGCAAGATCTCATTTGTTTGGAAATCAAAGCTAAATTTGTGTTTTTGCTTTCCTCTTTGCCCTTCATTTGACAAATTTTTCTTGTTCTATAAATACAGAATTGTAAACAAGGGCTAATCCTTAGCAACAACCTGGAAAGTTAACATTTCTCTCCAGCTCCTATTATAATTAATTCAGACACTATGAATATGATGTGATTTACACATAATATTCCTAAGGCCAGGAGGTACTAATATCTTGTTAGAGAACTGAGGAAAAGAACATGCTTTTGTGTGTGCCATATAACATAATTGCACTGCATTTTCTTTCATGAGAAGGTGTTTAAAGATGCTTTTTACTTTGCATTTAAAAAATGAAAGGCTTCTGCTTCTGCATTTGGCTGAAATTGTCTTAAATGTGTTTTCCCTCCTGCAGCAGTCAACATTGTCAAAACATTTTGCAAAGTACATTTTAATAATATGGGTTAGGACCATCATTATATTAATTTAATTCTCTGTGTAGGTAAATTCATAAGATGCTTTCACTTTGACGTAAAAGTTTTTCATGGTAAACATCATCTGTTTTCCCTGTGCAAAAAAAGGAAAAAGATAATACAGTTGACAAAAGGATAAATGCCTTGTGTGAAAATTGCAGAAGTATAGCTTGAGCAGTCTTTCTCTCATGGTCCATCCTTGTATTTTATTTAATTTTCATTTAATTTTGTTTTGTTCTGTTTATATTTGTTCAGGGAGTGTTTTTGTAGTGTTAATCTGTGTAAGCCACATGCAGTTGAAAACTGCAACTCCCAAAAGGCTGTGATTAAAACGTTATGGATGTGGCAAACCACAAATGCAAAAGGAAGTTTACATTTAGATTTTCTTAATAAAATATTTTATTCAAGTTTTGTAATACCTTGGTGTCGTGGTCAGCATCGCCATAAAAATTCTGTGTTATATGGAATGATACAATCTGTGAAGCATTTCCCATTATGTAGACACCATGTCTTTAAATTATAGCAATTTCTTAAGATTTTAAAGCAAAATGAGCTCTTAGAAGTGTGATTAATAGCAGGGAATGAGGCTAACACTGGGTCATCAGTGGCACTCCATTACAAAAAAGGTTGGACTAATAAAAGCATCCATCTATTTGACCAATAAAGCATTTGAATGATATGCTTATAGTTTTTATCATAGTGTAGTTACTTTGTACTGAATAAACTGTGATTTTACGTGCTGGAAAAGGAGCGTGGAACAGGCAGCACGGCTGAGGTGAGAGCAGTTGTCTCAAGTAGGGAAATATCAGGACTTTTATGTGAAGCTTGATGTTTTCAGAAGCCTTCAGGTTGCAGTGTCTAAATTTTTGAAGCTGCTGTGAAATATCTAAATCCCCCGTGACCCGTGCCTGCCTGCCCACAGTCATTCGGTGAGGCTGGCCCTCGCTGTCCTGCAGGGAGGGGAGAAAGGAGGGTATTGTGTGTAATCATTAATTCAGAGTTAAGTCCCCGGCAGCCCCAGACATCAGAAATACTCTGCTGCAGCACAGGAAATGGGGCAGCACTTCTGTTTTCCTGGTGTGCGGACGCCAACCCCGTCCTCGAGTTGCACCTTTCATCCTGCCTGCTATTATGCTGTCAACCTGATGTATTAAAAAATAGGCAGTTGCCTGAACAATACTGCATTTGGGTTTTATTTAAATACCTGTCTTATTAGTAGGTTGTACTGATTTCATGGTTTTGAACCTTTTTTTTCNTTTTTTTTTTTTAACTTCAACAAAAGGCTAAATATTTTCTGAAAAAGAAAACGAAGGTTCTTGGCCAGCTGTGGATGTCCAGGATTGTGCTGTGAAAAAAAGTAACAAATATTCTAAAACTTGTAAAAAAAAATGATGAGGGGGGAGGCTTCTGGCCATCATGCTGTTTGCACATGAAATGGCAAGGGAGGGGAGATTAGTGCCAGGGCCAGCTGTGACCTTGGATGCTTCATAGATTTGAGACTGTGATGATTTTCCTCAGTGCTTGGCAGTGATGCTGGTGCTCATCAGAAGGTAGGGGTGAATCAGGGAGGGACAATGGGGCAGCTGGGAGGAAAAAGGACCCGTGGTATAGCCCACAACTACATCCACTAACCCCACCTGACTGCTACAACATCTTAAAGGGCTTATTTTACATAGGAGGGGGGTAAAGAGACCCATGGAGGTCCCATGCAGGGATTGTGTCAGGGCAGGAATGTAACCCAGGGCCCTGGATTAACCTCTACCGTTAGGACCATCCATCTTCTCTCCCTGTACTTCAGATCTTTCCCGAAATACATGTTCAGGATAGACAACTTAGAGAAACCTCCCTGGAGGAACTCCGTGATAGGAAATTTCACGAGTGTTACAGGGATGAGAGATGGGGAAGGAAAGGCTTTCTGGAAGGTGGTAGACCCTGGGGATTTGAGTGTCCTGAGCACCTTGAGGACTGAAGTCACAAAGCCTCGGGCCAAGAGAGGGACATTGGGTGGGGAGAAGTTGGGGGGCAGTGGTTTTGGTTGCAGGAAGACATCCAAGGGACTTCTGGGTTAACAAAGAGGAGCTGGGGAGATCTACAAAGATCAGAGGCAAGGGGGCTGAGGGTGGGAGAGAGAAAGGAGAGGGAAGAAGGCTGAAGCGTGGCTTCATTGCTTCTGCAGGGCCCTGGCATGGCCATGGGTGTGTGTGTAAACAACATGTGCCCCTGGTCCTGCTGGGAAGGTTGGGCTGTGTCGAAAGCTGTTGTTTTGCTTGTTTGTTCTAGGAGCGAAATGATGATTTTGCACCCCACCTTTTGCAGTTGTTGTTTTTCTGGGTTTTGATTTTTTTTTTTAAATGCAAATAGATCTCTCACATCAGTGGTTTGGCCGGTAAATCTCGTTTTGTGAAACACTTTCAAGTGTTTTCAGCTTCTTTCTTTCCCCTTTATCGGAACAGATGCCCAGCTCTGTATTTTCCCCTGCTGCCTGTTGTCTTGAGGTTGCACAGCAAGACTGCAAAGGCTTTTTTGTTTGTTGTTGTTGAAGGGGAGGAAAAAAAACCCCTCAATCCACAGAAGAGTTAACAGGATTTCACTTGATCTGCTCGTTTATGCAATGAGTAATGTGAGGTTGGTAACAGCAAATTGTTGTTTATAAGCAAACATGGCACTGTGTAAACAAGAAGGCCTGGTCCCCAACTGGTTTGATTTCATGGTGGTCAGCAGCTGATGCATGTAACGTACAACCTTTCTGCTTCTCGAAATGTCAGAAGAATGACTATTTGTTTGTCTTGAGTTCTTCCCAGCTGTTTACTCTGTAATGCATTTGCCTCAACCTTGATTCCCTGAGAGTGGCCCCTTTCTCCTCCCTGCTCTGTTTACATTAGTCCTGCCCCGAGTGTCACCTATGAAATCTGTTGATTATTCCACCTGGTTAATGTTAAATTGCTCTTGCAAGATGATGTGTTTGTTCATAAACACAAATGCTGGGCCCCTTGTTTACTGTACCCATGGCAGCAATCAGTTATTAAACAAATATTGCTTTGTTTGCGGGTGTGAGCAGCAGTTTATCCTGCAAGGTCTGGAAAAAAACCTTTAAATGCTGGGATTTTGATAAAGGAGAAAAAGGGGAGCTTGTCCCTGGAATGTGGCTGAAACTCACTTTGGTTTGCTTTGCTTATCTTTAACTTGGGTGAAGGGGCTAGAAAGATTAGCAAGTTGTTTGGTTTTTCCAAGAGATTTCCTTAGTGTAATGATATCTATCCAGTTGTTTGCTTTTTTCAGAAGGGAGAGAGCACTCCTGCAAGATGACTAGCACAGCAGTAGAAGTCTGATGGCTAGAAAATCCTCCATGAAGCAAACAAGGAGGTAGAAGGTCTAGGAAAAAGGTATAGGGCTATGAACCAGGTAATCACCCCAGAAGTACGAGCTTGTGTTCTATTGTCAGCATTTGGTCGGGGGCTTTTCGGTTTCCCTCTTTTCTCGTGTCGGATTTTAATTGATGCATGTGCCCTTGATGGAGTTGGAAAAGGCAAAGCTTTCAGTTTTACTTCTGAGGAGATCTGAGGAAAATCGGTTTTAGAAGCAGAGCCTTTTGAATGGAGAGAAAATACCAAATTTAAAAATGCGCTTTGTTGCTCCTCCTCCTGCAAGCGAGATGATGAAGCTGCTTTTCTTCTTTTTATAACTGGAAAACTGCGTTTACATCTGCTAATTTTTCTGTGCTGCCTGTTTGTTCTTTGGTTTCTGGGAGTCCTAATTACCATCCTGGTAGTTGTTGCTTTTGGGTTGTTTTGAAAACGAGCAAGAAAAACTCGCTCACACCATCTTCGTCTTTCAAAATTATTGTTTGTTGTTGTTTCTGAGTGGGGCTTGGATTTCAAATGCCAGGCAGGACCTGTTAGCACTAACAGTAAATGGCTAGGGCTTTTCACACAAAGGGAGTAAACCCTCTTTGAGTGACCTTGAGAAAGAAACCTTAACTCTTTTTGTGTGAAGGTGTTGTCTATTCCTCTATATGTGAATTCATTTGTTAAAATGTGAAGGGGTTGTCTGTTCCTTTATATGCGAATTCATTTATTAAGATAACTTGGATACACATTCATAGAAAGGATAAAATTAAATAATTGTCCTCTTCATCCCTTGGCAAAGAAGGTAACAAAATATGCATAAAACTGTGATCCACTGTGTTCCCTAGTTTGGATCAGTGATCCAAACATGCTGCTCGTTTGGGCTGCTGGGGCAGTGTCAGGGCTGGAGGGGAGGTACCTGAGGTGTGTAAGTGGACAAGCTGGTCATTAATTGACTGGTGTTGCTGCCATGAATCAAACCTTTGCTACCTTGAACAAAGTGAAAATAGTGAAGTGAAAATATCATCATGCAGAATTGTTAGAGTTGCACCTGGCTTTGAGGTGGTTTTTGACTTCTGGAGGCTGCTAGAGAGTTTAGATATGCTTTAATGGAGATGTGCATGGAGGATGGGAGTCTAATTCATCTACAGCCAGCACTTGGTACGAGGTTTCGTGTTATCTTGTTGTGGCAGTGCTGCTGCTGTCTGGCACAAACTGACTGTATTTACTAAATGCAACTTTGGTCTTTTATTTGGTTGAACAGTCACCTGTTTTTCCGTGAGGCAGGCTGCAAGAGTTTGTGATGCAAGCTCAGAGCAGTGTGCATGCAAACAAATAAGTCCTGGCTGTGAGAACAGCTCTGCAGTTTCTGTTCCTGTTCTGCACGGAACGGCAGGGAGCCCCACGCTGCCCTGATGCCTGGGCTGGGATGAGCAGGTGGGTACCTCCCCAGGGACACGGGGCCAGCACACAGGGAACTCTGCACCTCACCCTGCTGCTCTTGTGAGCTTCCTTCTGGAGGAGTCACTCCTCTGGTGCTCGTGTCCATGTGGTAGCAGTCACGGAGCCGCGTGGTACAGTGAACTGTGGCTCCTGGTTTGGCTTGGGGGTTGTTTTTTGGCCACTTGCCATTCCTTTCCTTCCAAATAAACGATGTTCCCGGTGATGGTAAGGATGATTTCTGTCAAGCTCACGGCTGAAAGACAGCTCTCCCCAAGAGAGAGGAAGGAACCTCACTCTGCCGATGATGGTATGTAAATGATTACATCATATTTGCCAGTCACTTGGAAGTGGCCCAGCTCTAGAGCTTTTATGCATCTATGGCATGAGCTTCATGCTGAATATGGATTTAATAGCTGTCAAGCTGAGAGGCATAGATTGAGATAGAGCTGGCTTTGCAAAGGGGGTTTGTTTATCCAAGGTGAGACTGGGAGTAACTTCTGCGTGCATGTGTAAAACGAAGGGAAAATGCAAAAAATATGATTTAAGGAAGGTTGAATTGTCCATTGTCTGTCTAATGCTTTGGGTCTTACCTCATGGAAGGGAGTGAGATCTGTTGTCTTCACAGCTTGGTATGTTTTAGTGCACTGGTTTTTCTTGGTTACTGACTCCAGCTCTTTTGAACAGAGCAAATGGCAACCTTTTAATGTCTGTTTCAATTAATTGTTCTTGGATTTGCTTAATCTCTGTTCTTACTGATTGTGGTCAGCAATACCCTCAGCAGAAGAGACTTCCTTAGGGGTAACTGCACTGACTGGTTCTCTGACAACTTAAGTTGTTTGACCATGATTTCACAGTAAGTCAGTGTGGCACAAGTGGGATTAGGCTCCTGATTCCCCTTCCCTTCTCCTCACTGCAGCAGTCTTAAATTTCAGCTCCTGCAGAGCATCAGTCAGCCTTTCACTGAGCTGCCTCCAAATGATTTCAGGTTGCTGTGGCCCTGACGATAACACACTGCTGCTGGAAGGAAGGAACCCAGGCAGTGTGAGCCACTCACCCCAACAGTGAAATAGGTTGTGCCATTGCATATAGTTAAATAAATTAAAAATTGTGGTTGGCTGCTTGTAGACAGGAGTAGGTGATGCTGCTGTTCAGGAGACTTGAGGGTGGCAAGTGGACATAAATCCATGGCAGGTGGTAACAAGCCAGGCTGGTCACCACCATGACCCACAGGGAGGAGGTGAGGCAACCTGTGTCCTTCTTTTGGCTAAGGTGTTGTACTCCATCACTTTTGGAAAGCACGGGCTTTTCATTCACTGAATTTAGTTACAGCTTCACTTTTCCCTGCTCCTCGATTTTACTTTTGTCCTCTCCCCATGGCTCTGCATCACCACATAGCTCTACCTCAGCATCAGCAGGGCAGGGCAGGGGAGCAGCCTCGTGTAAACCAGGTGCCAGGGCTGTGGGCTGCAGGGATGCTCCAGGAGCAGTGTGATTTGTTTCCCTTCCTGGGGAATCCAGCACATCACCTCTGCCATGTGCTCGAACTCCACCAGCCCAAGGCTTGGGATGAGTCCAGCCGAGGTGAGAGCGTCAGGAGGCAGAGCCAAGGATGCGCTGCGGGTAATCCCATTTCTTCTGGACCCTTTATTTCCTAAGCACTAAATGAAATTTCAGATTTCAGATACGTCTAGACACATACAGTGCACGATAAAGTTGATAATACATTAATCATTTTTAACAACAGGTAATATGCATAATTTATGGTGTTACAGTGCTATCTTTTTTGATATTTATGATGGATAATGCTCAGTTTTTGCCCTCATATTACTGCTTTAAATTATACCACAAGAAAATTAATGAGAAAGTAGATTTATGGCTTTCATTTGTTTGTCAATTCGGAAATTAATTGGGTGTTAATTTTAGCCGTCCCTCATCAGACCAGGTCTTTAGTATGTGTGCATTACTTTGCATTCATTGAAGCCTACCTCCCATTTACTGTGGGTCACTAGCTTTGCATACATTAAAATAGCCCTCAGGCTCATTCTCTTGATTACTTTTTGAACTGCCATGCATTAGAAAATTTACGCCTTTCTGTTATAATTATGAAAATTCTCTATTGGAAGATGGTGCTTGCATAACAGCAAGTGTACAGTCTTGCTCGGCGATGTAAGATCATATAGCAAATCCCAATACGTTTTTGTTCTAATCCTAGAAAATAGCACTCTCGACAATCTTTGTTGTGTGAGTTTCATCCTTTGAAATTTCAAGGATCCATTTTAATGCATTGAATTACCTCTTTAAGCTGAGGAAATATCAAAGGATTTCACCTCGTCGCTGTCTCTTTGTTTCCTCTTTCCACACATCCCGTGCATGTTCCTTCCCTTGCCTTGCTCCAGGTTTGCCTCTTCTCCTCCAAACCCCGCTGTCAGACGTGACTCAGCATCACTTTTTAGGACAGCGAAGCCTGATTTGCTCTGTTTGCTACTATTTTGGTTGATTCCTAAAGATGATCCTTAATTGCACTTTGAATCCCCTTCTCCTTTCTCCTCCTCCTGCACAATTCAGCAACCACCAGTAGTGTGTAGGCGAGTGGCCTTCAAAGGGGTAAGCATGAAGTTTTATCCAAAAAGTACCCTAATGTACTGACAGTTGATCTATAGTTAGTTAGTACATAATTATACCTAAAATACACCCTGTCAGCAGGATAAATGACGGCTACTGAAAACTCTAAAAGCATGACGGGTGTTCACCCATCTGCAATGACGAGAGCGGAGGGGTTTGTAAGTTGAGAAAGGCTGGTGAGTTCAGCATGATCTGATTTAGTTAAATCATGCCATATGTTGGGATAGCTCTCTCTAATAGTCGTGCTAACCACAAACACAGGCAAAGAGAAGTCATCTGGTCCACCTGGCTAGTTTGGACTTCCCTCCCCAGCATTATTTTTGCACTTAGCATGGTGGCAGCCCTTGAGCTGCTCATGTGAAGCTGGCTGATTCACAGTTAATTGTGACATGGTGTAATTTAGTAAATGAGCAGCTGAACATCTGTACGCCTTCCCCCACGGCACATCAAGCCTTACCTTACACAAGGCTTTTAATTTCCACTAGTGAATCCTTTTTCTTTTTCTGAACTCATGGATGGCGGGATGGGGCTGCTGGCTGCCTCGCCAGCCTAGGCACGGGGTGTCAGCTGGAGGAGATGGGTGTTTGGGCATCAGCTGGGGGACATCAGGACATGTTCCTGGAAAAATTCACTACTGGTGGTGGGATGTGGAGCCTGAGGTGCTTTCCCTGGCAGGGCACTTGTTCCAAAGATACCGGGACTAAAAGAGACCACCTGTGAGTGGGGCAGGGGTCTCCTGGGAAAGCTGTGGGGTCCTTGTCGTGGGTCACAGCAGTGCCAGGCTGGTGCTGCAGGGTGTTTGTCTGTCCCTGTGCTGTGGGGAGGCAGCAGCTTTGCTCCTGCTCTCTGTGTTCCCTTGCTGGTCGCACTCTGGAGCGCGTTTCGTTTTCAAGAGGTAAAATCCTGTCTTCGCGGTGTTACGTTGTTGTGGAATTCTTCCAAACAGTGTTTGGGTTTTTTTTTTTGTTTGTTTTTCTTTGTTTTGTTTTTAATAATTACACAGATTAATGCCGTAAAATTATTCCTGAGCCTGTTTTGGGGAGCTGCTTGTGACAAATAGGTAGAACTTTTATTTATAAACCATGCATGTATGGATAGAATGCCTGCTGGAGAATTTTGGGCTAGATCAAGTGATTTGATCACTCACTTAAAACTGATTTTACCATTGAATCTTCTGCCTATAAAAGTAGAAATACATTTTATAAATCTGTGTTGTGTTTAATTTACATGTCCTTTCATGGCTGGGCCAAGTTCTTTAAGGGCATTTATTCTGCTTCATATAAATAATTGATCAGCCAAGTTAATTTACTTCTGCCTGACTTGGTCAACCTTAATTAACTGCCCTGGAATAAAGACTGAACTTTTTGTTAGCTTAAAATCTTTCACAAATGTGGCAAAGAAGGGTTGTTTTATGACAACATTTTTGCTCTACCACTGATCTCAGGGGATGGAAATGCTTAATGATCCTTATGTGCATATATGTATTTGTAAACACCTCCAAGTACTAATATGTAAAATATAATCATCAGCCTCGAAGAAACTTTGAAACACACAGGCTGCATTGTGAATTTGTAGTCCACACTGAGTCTGGAAGCATATATAAACAGGGATTTTAAGGCCAGAAGACTCCAGGGATGTTTTTTAAAGGTGATGATATGCTTAAAGATATGGGTTGGTGCTTATTGAGGAATCTTAAAAATGCCTCACCAGATGCCTCCGTGTATGATGAGGCATCTAAAGACATCTGAATATCAGTCCCTGAGCCTTTCAGACTTGGAGTGGGTCCTTATTCTGACAGGTGCCTCAGTCAGTAAATCCTCCCTCATGCTGACGTTAAACAATGCTGCTTAGTCTCCAGAAACTATACTGGTAGCAGAATTGCAGCAGTGGCACACTTCAGCGCCCACCTCCTGCCTACTAATCTCCATGCTTAACCTTGCTCATCTTAATAGGCCAGTGGAGCTGAGATGTGTGTCGGCAGCATCTGTCTTGGCGGTGTTATGGACTTTATGGGCTTATTTTTAATGCATTAGCAAAGAACTTTTTCAGAATTAAGATTGCTTTAGGTCCTATGTTTTTTTTTTTACCTCAAAACACCGACACTGGAGTGATCAGAAAGATTATTTTGATTCAGGCAAGCTTCACATCTGACCTATGTTTTCTCAGTTTTGACTGAGTTTTTAAGAAATTGGCTGTCCCTTGCTTCTCTCCAAACCACCTGGAAGATGATTAGCTGTTGTCCTCCTGTTGACAGAGTCCCTTCTTTTGATTACACTTCACTGGAATTTTGCTCCTTTACCTTGAATGTACCATATTCACTAAAGAGATGGGCCCAGCTGTAGGGCTTAGACTTGGTGTTTGACTGCATCAAAGCTAGAAAAAGTTCTGTGCAGGTTAAAATGGGAATCTGAAGAAACCGATCACTGTTCTGAAATTTTTAAACCAAGCTGACATTAAGTCAGAACAGCTCTTTTATTATGTGCCCCTTGATTTCAGGAAAAGGTTTCACAAGCTGTTGGTACTGCAGCCTACCTTTGGTCCCTTCATAGGAGAAAAAATTCTTGTGTCACCTTTAATAATTCAGAATCATTCTGTATCTCTCATAACATGAAACATCATAGAATTTTTATATATATAGAAAAAAGAAAGATACTTGCACTGTAATAACCCGCATATTTTAAGCTTTAAAAATGCATTTTTCTTTGCAGAATTGATATGAGAATCATTCTGCTTTCTAGAACACATGAGATGGACGCGGACTCTTCTACCATTAAACTTCTTAAGTCAGAACCAGGTCTCCTGCCTGTCATGGAAGCAGTTGTGGAGTGTTATTATTTCTTAAAATAAATCACTATGCATAACAGCTTCTCCACCACTGTGTTGGTTGTATTCAGACCAGAATCACGGTTTGTGATACTTCACCTGGAGTTTCAGTTCAGTTCCCACAGAACCTAATTATGTTGCATAAAGTCAACCTTGCTTTGCATTTTTCTTTCACATTTTTGAATGACAAACTTCAGTAATAGGCTCCTGTAAGTTCATCTCCTCTGTGCTGGGAAGAGACAATTATCTCAGCCATCCTCGGTGTACGATCATCTCAGCTCATTTAGGTGTGCTCAAAAAGGCAAATAATAATCATTCTTGCAGAAAGCTCTCACAGGTTGATTTTTCATGACATGACACTTAATGATCAAACCAAACTGTGATTATTCATGTCAACTCACATTTGACTTCAGTGAAGAAATAAACAGTTTTATCCTTTTTTTCCCTTGAAATACCAGTTTTCTATCGGAGGTATTTTAACAAAGCACTTTTGTTTTGTACAGGCATCTAGTTTAAGCTGTATAGAAGTTGGCTGCTTGTAAATTTCTGTTCTTAAAGAAAAATTTGCTTCAAGACTTTCGCTTCTGCTTTTAAAATAATTTTTGAAAGTTTAAATGTGGTCCCTTGGCAAACTCTGTTTCCAGCTTCATTTCTTTGGTAGCTGCTGCCAGTTCTGCTGGGATCTGTAGGCCAGTTCTGCTGGCATCTGTAGGGTGGTCACAACCAGCAGAGGGGCCAGGGCCCTGTGCAGCTGAGCTGATACTGGCTGGGGTTCTTCGAAAGGTAAAACAGAGCATGAAATTTGTCATGGAAAAGGTTTTCAACAACTATGATCTTTTTCTGACCATATGCAATAAATAATCCATCTTTTTCTTGGTCCTATAGGTTAGAAAAATTGTTGCAATTTCTACTGTTTTTTTCTCTCCAGGACCATTTTGCAGTGGTAGAGACAATAAATAATTTCTTGACCAGTTTAGTTGTGAATTATTTTCTGTGTCCTGGAGATATTTCGCTCAGAAGGGCAAGCCAACAAATCGTGATCAGGCAGTGATGGATCTGCTCCTCAGTGGTGCACATTCTTCTTGCTGCTGTCAGAGTTTTGCTTGGTGCTTCCTCTGACCCTGCTGCTTATTTATCCAGGTTCTCCCTTCCCATTTGTTGCATCAGAAGTGCAGGAAAATGAGATGTACTTCTTTACTGTTCTGGCACATGGGCTTTAGCATCTCTTTCCACCACAGTGGCTGCTGGAGGCACCTTCCACCAGTTCTTGAGTGTCCTTCCTCCATCAGCTTTGGTCTGTGAGGTGGGGACATGCCACCCGCCATTACTGTCATGCTCCAAAGGAGTCAAAGGCATGAGTCTCTGGGTTTAACCCTCTAACCCAATCTTTCCTGGTGCTCATCCTTGTCCTCATCTGCTGCCGAGGTAAATTAATGTACTGCTCCATTTTCTCCAGTTGAAACCTGCCTCCACATTTGGGTGGAAGCAGAAAACAATGACATCAGTTCTTTCTTGTCATGGGGTAAAAGAAGTAAATCCTTGTTTTAGCAGTGTAGCATATAAAAATTGCCTAGTATATCTTTGAGTGACTTGGGAGCTGTCTCTGGATTCTAACTCCTGTCTCTTCTTCCAAAGCAACCCGTGCCATGCAGTCACTGCCTGGTGTGTAATCCAGCCTCGCCTGTTAGATGTAAACACTTATTTAGACCTTATCATGCTTATGGGCTTTCCTTACGGTGCTGAAAATGAAAAACACACCATACTTGGTGTGTATCATAGCAGGATCATGTTAAAATCCAAAAGCATTTCCTAGTGGTGTTGGGAAAGTTGTAGGTTTGTTTAGATCTCTGAAGCTTTTACAGGGGAGTTGACAGAAGCTTTATAATGAGTCTCCAAGCCCTTTTTTTCACCTGGCATAATTTGAAGATTTAAGAAAACAGATTGAAAGGAGTTTCCATAGACCAGCTGAAATTTATTTAAATGTAATCAGAATGTTTGAATCTATCCTACTATGATCCATGTGCTTGGTTTACTGAACTCAAACGTGTTCTTCCTGAAGATAAAGCATCTTCCTTCTGAGGTGAACTGCCCCGCACAGGGGCATTTGGCTCACATGTCCATGTGGTTATTGTAGGGCAGGCAGCATGCTTGGGACACAAAGCTTGGCATTCCATACCCCATCTCCCCTGGGTGTGGGGGAAGAGGAGGGATGAGCTGGTGGAAGCCAGACAAGTTAATGGCATTTAAATCCTGGGAAGCTGGGGCTTTGCAGGTGGAAATACTTAAAAGACAAGTTATCATAATGTCTCTGAGACAGCAGTTTGCAGCTGAAAACTGGCAAGTGTGCTTTGTGTGGGGAGTCCTGTGCAGAAATGCTGATGTTCGTTCCTGAGGGTGTGTAAATCCCAGGGGTTCTGGGGTAAGGAGGTGGGTACTTCTCCTTATCCTCATTGTAGGCTTGTGACCCACTGACACTGTTGGTGAACACAGAGTGTGAAGCACCCCGGGACAGGCTGACACCAAGAGTCGGTTGAGAGGGCTGGCTGGAGGGAGATAATGAGCTGTGGCTGCTGAGATGATGTTTAGTCAAGTAACACAGGAGGCTCCTCACTGTAATGCCATAAGAGCATCCAAATCCAGACCAAATCCATAGCCGAAAACTTGGCCAACAAGACTAATTCTGGGAGCATTTGTAGCAGTTCTCCTGAAATGAAAACTGATGGTGGTTCAGCACATCCCAGATGAAGCCTAAATTGCTTCAGAGTAATAAAAGGTGCTAATTCAGCACTATCATGGTATGAGTGAAAACCAAAATAGTGAATGCTCTGCTTCACCTCTGTGCCCCTACAGAGTGTATATCACATTTTTGATATTGTCCATCATATGTTGCCAAGAATGACTCATCTGTTTCAAAGGAAAGCATCCAGATGTAACTAGAGAAATTTAATTATGGATTCTGTGTGTTCGTTGAAAAATATTTTTTTTTCTCTAAGGGAAAAAAGATGTTGAGCAAATAATACTATATTTAGAAGAGAACTAACTTACTAAAATTATAGCTGTACCAACGGATAAATAAACATAAACTAGTAGCATGAACCATTAATGAAAGATAAATCCTATGAAGGAAAATGACATATGTTTACAGTTTTGGCAGGATTTAAAACAGGGCATGTCTCCTTATATACAGCAACTGTTTTAACAGCTGCTTTTTTTTTNCCCCCCCCTTCCCTCCCCTCCCTTAAATTATTTCAGGTTTTTGAGTCATGATGCAAGAATCTGGGACTGAGACAAAAAGTAACGGTTCAGCCATTCAGAATGGAGCGAGCGGTGGCAACCATTTACTAGAGTGCAGCCTGCGGGAAGTGAGATCAAACGGCGAGACACCTTCCGTTGAAATTGGGGCTGCAGATTTAGCACATCTCCAGCAACAGCAGGTACTGTAAGATGCATTACAAGTTTTCCTACCTACAGGAAAAAGCGTGAAGCGTTTTAAAACAACCCCCCCCTCCCCACTCCCCAAACCCTTTGTACTTGCCAGGCAGAGGATGCTTTTAGGACTCGCCTGTGACATTCTCTGCGGTTTTTTTGCCCGTGGGGGATTGCAGTTGTTGGTGTAAAGGGAAACCTTGGGCTGCTCTTCCGGGGCTCCTTTTTAATCATTCCCTGGAAACACCCAAAGATCAGGGCTTGCTTCCGTTGCCTGCGTGTCTTGAGTCTGGTGGCAGCGATTGGGTGAGCTGCTGTGTACAAATAACCGGTTTCCAAAATCTGTCACCGGGTAGAAAATACACTAAGCTTAAGTTTTGTTTTTGCAACAAATTTTAATATAACCTAGCAACCTCTATCAACAGAATGTTTTCTATTAGTGAGGAAGGCTGCAGAGGTATCTGCTGCGCAAAACGTCAGAATAAATAAATAAATACATCCATATCAATGTTCCTCAACTTGAAAGAATCAGAACCAAATTGTGCGTTTTGCCTTGGGATTTTAATCAGTGTACATTCTGGGAAGTGACCAAATTCACCAGTGTAAATTATCTGCATAATACGTTTTGGCTTTTTCTTTTCCCTGATAAAATTTTGAAGCCCTCTGAGGAAATTTTACACCAAAGTGCTGGGCATGTATCATTAATGTGTTTGGGAACAAAGGCTGCAGCAGAGCCATGGTGAATACACTCACGCCTAACCCTCACTTTCTCTAATGCAATAAAGATTCTTAAAACCTTTTAAATAAGCGATTGGCAGCTGGTTAAGACTCCCCTAAGTGTACAGTGATCTTTTTAGCAGGTTGTTGTGGAGAAGAAAAAAACCTGTGCTCAAAAACAAAGCAAAGTGGAGGCTTGAGGAGGAGCGGGGCACCCCGTTTGCCAACCTAAGACAGAAAGCTGCCATAATTAAACAAGTCAGAAAAATGGATGATACTAAATGCACAGACTTTGGTTGTTTCAATCATTTCGTCCTACAGGTTTTTACTTGAAGTGAGAATACCATCAGTGAGAAAATCACAGCCATGCTGAATTCATTACTGCAGTAGTCACACAAAACCACGGATAAAATTTCAATAACTGCAGGCCACAGTTGAGTAAACAGTTGCACTGAAACTTAATTCCTGTTGACTTTTCCCTCATTCTTTGCCAGGGGCACATTCTGATTCGTAGTGCAAAGACAACAGGGGTTACAGCTTTGATTAATATAGGACAGTAGAAGAGGAATGGAACAGTAAAATATGTTCAACACAAAGGTCTCGTCCTAAAAAAGGCTTCGTATGAAAATGAGTTAATTACACTGTGTTTTCCATAGGAGCACTATGGAATTTTCCAGTGAGGCTTTGTGCAGAGAGAAACAGGGAGGGGACATCATGCAGACATGTGCACACTGTGGACCAGAATGGCTCAGACCTCTGCTCCTCCACCACTAACTGACCCTTTGCCAGGGCTTCTCCACAGCCATCCCGAGGGCTCAGGGCGTCTCAGATAATGTTGTCACCTCTCATGTAATGGCTGGTGTCAATTAGCTGCCCATTTGGTCAGTGAAGGGGTGGCACCCGTTCATTCCCAGTCCTCCAGCCCTCCCCAAACAGAGACCAGCACAGAGCCGAGTGCTCAGCGCTGGGAATGGGATTGCCAGGCTCAGGATTGCTTTCACACAGCTCTGATTTTAGCTTGGAGTTTATTTATCCTCTGCCAGTGCAGTGAATGTGGTTGGGGATCTTGCTTTTCTCCAAGTTCTTCAAAGACCTTTATGTTCTGTGTTTGAATTCTGCTGTTAATTGGTTTTGATGACTAACTTCTCCATGGAGTTTCTCTTTTATAAAGCAACTTGATTGCAAAGTTTAAAACAGTTATTAAATAAAAAAAAACAAACAACAAACCCAATCCTGATAACAATGAGAGGGTAATCAGAGCTAGCATAAAAATATCAATCTTGGTGTTTGGAAAACATTTTTAAACGCTGAAAAGAAGAAAACCCCGTTGTTTTCAGACAGCTAATGCAAGCATTTACAGATACACATACAACATGGAGCATAATGTTTAGATGTTTCTCCGTATACAACATATGCTCTCAGGTCACTTAACAGAATGCGTTCTACAAAACACTCCTTCAATACAAATGAATGAGTTCTGAATTAAACAGCTATTTCTTAAGAGCATTTCATTCAAATCTTTTCATTTTGCCACCTGGCACTTGTTTTGTCTGGGAAAAAAAAAAAAAAAAATCAGTGGTGGGTAGTTTGAGCTTTGCTCACTGTTCCCATGATGAGCATGGCAGAACACTGAAACCTGCATGTACAATGGCTTGTGAAAGCACATGTGCTGAATTCAGGGTCACATTTTTGGTGACATTTATGAATTTATTAGGACTAATAGCTTTGTTAGTATGAGAGAGGAAAACAGAAATGCTTACAGGTTTTTTTAGGAAGTTTTAATGGGTTTGCAAACTTGTAAATATTTTACCGTGGAAAAATATAGAGCACCACAGATGTTCATATGTTTGCAGGAGAAGTGTATGGTGTGTTCACTCTTGCCATGAGTACAGGGAGGATTTGTAGGACAAGTTTTATGCTTCCCATGTCATGTTAGGGTGATTCTGCCATGCAAGGAGACAGAGAGTGATGTGATGCTCCATTATTTCAGCATTAGAAATCTCATAAAATGTACTGTTAAGCTGGGAGTAGCAAACGTGGGGATGAGTTCTGGTATTTATAATAAAGCCAAGTAACTCCAACTGGTGTTTATATTGGTAAAGTAAGAAAGGCAAAGCAATACAAGTGACTCTTCAGGGACAGTATGTCTGTGGAAGAGATGGGTAAAAGTGGGAATGCTTATAGAAGTCACCCTCAGAACTAAAATATACGGGAAAGAGAACCTTCTCTCACGGTATTTTGGCCCCTGCTGGGGGTGGGAGGAGTGCCCTTCCCACTGCTGCTGCCTCCACAGGTGCCAGAGGTGAGCATCTCATGGCAGTGACTTTCAGGATGAGGTGGAGTGGGCAGGGGTTTGGTAACCTGGTTATGAAGTCTGGAGTAGGAGTGAAGATTACATGGATCATTGTACTTCCTGAAGGGGTGAAGCTGGGATTTGGTTTTGGGGTCAGGTCGTGGGGCTCAGGAGCTTTGTCCCAGAGCACCCACGGAGGCAGAACTAAGCGACAGAGCAGAAAACCTGGGAACAGGGTTCCAGGCAGAGTCTGGCAACATCTGTTGGCTCTGAGGCGTCATGAAAAACATCTGGGAGGTGCAGAATGCATGTTTGGAGTGACCCACAAGCTGAAGGTCAGGCTGGGCAAGGGAAGTTTGGGCAGAAGGGATGTAATGATGGGGTGACTCCTGCTTACCAAGCAGTAATAAATAAAGACTCATAGGGACAAACTGCCTTTTAATGTTCATGATCACAGCTGTAGTTGCTTCAGTGGTTTCTGACGTCTACTCAAATAGAAGGTTTGATGCCTCAGTCCTAGACAGGTTGGGTTTTTTTTTTTGTAAACCTTATAAAATAAATATTGTTTATTGCATTTTATTTTTATCCTCAGGACTATTCATTAAAGTGTTCTTCACGTTATTAGCAGTGAAACAAGACTATGAGTTGAACAAAGAGAATGATTACAAAGTTGAATCCTGATGTATAGCAGCAAGACACCAAGTGCTGTGTTGCATGGTGGCAGAAATACAAACCTCTCCACATCAATAGCCAGATCCACTTTGATACCGTAACTTCAAGTACTGCCCCACGAGTATAAAACTCAGTGTCTTTGTCTAATCCAGAATGCTTTTGAACTTTGAGGAGGTATGACTTTAATAGTAATTTGTTGACAGATTAGCTGCAGAGATTGCAAAGGGTTTATTTTGCAGAACTGGCAGGCTCCTATCAGTGTTCTCTCAAGGAAAAAAACACACACTGCTGTTTTGCAATTGCTTGCATTTATTGACAACCTGCGCTGAGCAGGCAGAATCGGAATGTTTGGATAATGTAAACCTATAGCTTGTCTGATGGAGTGTAGTGTACTTTTAGGTAGTGCATGGATTGCTTGATAAAAAGGGTTACAAGGTGGCCGTGTTTATGACAAACTGGAATAGAAATACAAACGCAACTGGTATGCAGAGAAAGGAGGAGGAGGTTTATGTAAAGAATTGTGAGGAAGTCTCTTTTCTTCGCTTCGTCTTTCAGCTGAACTATACTGTAATTATGAAGTGTCACTTCAAGCTTTCTGAAGAATTTAGATAAATACTAGTTTTGCCATGTGTCCACCAAGTAGGGAAAGAAGGGGGTTTTCCTTGAAAAAAAAACCCGGTGGTGTTATATCCTGTTTTGTACTTTTATTCCAGTAAATGTCTGCGAGTGAAAAATACAGTTTTGTTCGTCTGTAAAAGAAGGTTTGGTAGACAAAAGATATTTGGACTAGATCCTGGTCTGTGCCCAAGTCAGCACCTGCAGTTGGGCTGTTTGTGGTGTCTGTGTGAAGATGCCATAGTTGGGCCCTTTGGCAGTAGTTGTTTCATGAAATGGTGAAATGTGAAGTGTTAGATTGAGGGAATCGAACTCCAGAGGGAATATGCGGGTTCTTCAGATTTTGTTCATGTTCAAAGACAAGGAAAATGTACAAGAAATGGGGGATTTGGTGTATTGTTGAGAGGCTGTTTTAATTGGGCACATCAAAAAGAAAATTTGACTAGAAAGAAAAATGAATATATTGCAGTGTAAATGAAAGGAACGCTTTTTTTTATTGGTGAGTTTCATGTTATTTTGCAAACCCGTGAGGAGAGGTTACAAACCGCATCAGGAGTTTTACGGTCCCATTGATCATGATGTGGGCTTATCTCTGTAGAGCAAAACTGCTAAATTAGATCCAAGATAAAGTCTTTGTTTCATATTGACATAACTGGGTTAGACCAAAATTGTTTGTTACACTTTAAGGGAGCGTCCGTGTTGAGTCATTTTGTCCGAAGAGACATAAAGCCTAATTATTAAACTGCTGTTGCTATTGAAGGAGCCATTTGAAAGTATAGATTAAACTCCATGCAGGCTATTGGATTGTGTCTGATTTTGTATTGTAGTACCCTCATGATTGAAGATTACAACATGGTGAAAAGATGACTGCATTTGTAGAGCTTCTGCTGTTTCATCAGACATTGTGAAAAACAACTTTATTCTCCCAGTAACTTTGTGGTTTTTATCATTCAGACTTTTCCCCCAAGTTCTGCCATCTCCCAGCATTGAACGGAAGGTGACATGATGTCTTTTTAGTCATTCAAATCTAATAACTTTTAATCTGAAGGTTAAGTAGTGAGATATAAACTAAGAGACGATAATATCAATTTTATGTTCACTGAAGGGCACAATATACCTCTTTCTAGTAGAGGGAAAATTGTGCGTAAAATGTCTTTTGCTTTTCAGTGGAAAAGCTGTGGCTCTGAGAGCTTAGGAATGAAGCAGCGCTGGAAAAATTAAATAAG
This sequence comes from Cyanoderma ruficeps, assembly GCA_008694505.1. Lineage (NCBI taxonomy): Eukaryota > Metazoa > Chordata > Aves > Passeriformes > Timaliidae > Cyanoderma > Cyanoderma ruficeps. The sequence goes on along the minus strand of VZDJ01000056.1, from coordinate 8,885,008 downwards.
TTTTAACATAGGCTGGCTACCTTGCCTGGGTTTTAGAATCAATGATTTTTTTCCTTAATAATTCAATTTTTAGATCAGTTGTCAATGAACCATGCTGAGAACATTCATGCGGCGTTCTCTATCCTCGCTATTGCTAATGTCTTTGTTACAACTACTTATTGACACCAACAAGCCTTAAATTTTCTCTAACTGTTGAAGGGTAAGGGGAAACTACTACTTAGTTGCACTTGCTGAGATTATTGTTTTCTCTTTGTCTTGGTTTTGTTTTATTTTTCTTCTGAGGTCTTTGATAAATAACTGCATAAACCCGAGTCCTCAGAGCACCTTGACATTGGCACCTAGAGCTCTGCTGTTGTGTGTGCTGGTACAAGCATGGACGTGCAGGAGCTGGATCATTAGACATGCAATCACCTGGGTTATGTGCACATCCAAATCCAGAAGTCCTCTGTAGGCTGTCCATGTCTATTTCTGTATTTATTTATTGTTTTACAATAGCTGCTTTTACTTCACCTGGTAAATTAGGATCAGGCAGTAATCATTTAGGTTTCTGTGGGCTCTTTGAAGGGATGGAGCTTCTGAAATATGTTTGCTGGGTTGATTTTTAGCCTTGCATCTCTGTGAAAATTCAGCAGTGGTATGTTTGTTCCCAGCTGTTTTCGTAGGTGTGCACTCTCCCCTCATATTTGCTTATGGTTACTCATAAGCAATAAAGTTCCACATTCAGGAGTGCTGTTTAGGGAAAGCCTGTAAAGGAATGCTTTAAAGCTGTTAGCCAGCACGTGTATACACTGCAAAAGGCTTCCAGCAAGCATCAGATATGAATTAAAAGTCTATTTCAAGTGATTGATGTTATTCAGATTATTAAAGACTGTTCCTCTTCCAGTGATCCTCATACTTTGAGGGTTGTTTGATAAGTGGTGCAACTGCTTATTTGTAGCAAACATATATATATATATATATNTATATATATCTCAAAGTTTAAATGGTAGTGTACCTACCAAGGTGTAAATCAGCCTTTAATTCACGTGGAACTGTTCCTCATCGTGGCTTTTAACACTGCAGGATGCTTAAGCCTGTGCCTAAATGTGAGTGCGTGACTAGTCTGATTAAGGTCACTGGTACGTCTCATGCCTGTAAAATTAGGAATGTGCTTAAGTACCTCGCTGAATTAAGGCTTAAGTAATTTCACACTAATACGAAGTTGCATGGATTGCTGATATTTTAGAACTAATTTAACTTTATTTGGAGACGCGCTGCATGTAGGGAGATTGTTTGGCAGTGCCTGAGGAGCAGCAGCGGAATTGCAGCTGGTTTCAGTAGCGTAGCCCTTGATTTCAGTGGAGTTTTGTCTGACTTTAAAATATTTAAATAAGAACAGAATCAAATGCCATGGTTTCCTGCATTATGTTCTTTCTCTCGGGGAGCTCCACTGGGTATCCCGGCAAGTGAGAAGAATGTTAACAGTACTGTTGTAATTTATAACAGCGATGTTGTAAATAAAGATTGGGATTTGAAGTAAAAATGCAGAAGTTGTGAATACTCTTCGTGAGTTTATTTAACTGCATAGCACCCCATTAATTAAAAAAAAATTAACAGAAGGTATCTTTTGGAGGCTTAGTGTAAACAGTGACATTATATAATGACAGTTTTGTAGGATAGTGTTGCTTGTTTTGTTGCTGCATTCTGTGTTTTGTTAGCCGTGCTCCTTGCATTTCCAAAACATAAACTGTATTTGCAACCTGTTTTAAATAGTGCAAATATATCTCTTTTTTCCCTATAAAAGCTGCAGATTGTGTCTGTGAAGTGTATAGTCTCAGACATCCCTGAAGCCTGGGGCAAGTGCAAGGTTTATTACAAGTTGGGCTTTTCAATTTATTTTGAATCATATTTCTTCTTTTTCTTTTAAGGGTTTTTGTTTGCTTTTTGTTTTGTTTTGATTTTTTTTCCTTTTTTTTTTTTTTTCCAGGCTACTGAAAGTAGGGCTGATAAAGTGAAGGTTGAGGAGAGTTGGGCTATTCAGTCTCTCTGACAATGTGTTGTAAAACTCATCAGCGCAGTTCTCCCCTTTGCCCCCAGCTCTCAGAGTGTGTTTCCAGGCAAACCAAAGAGAAGGATGCAAGAAATGGATATAATTCCTTGTGTTCTGTGTGCTGACCTAATACTGGTTCTCATTTAATGACCGTAGGATTGAGGACTGAGATGGCTGCAGACAGAAGCATTGCTGGGCATGCAGCTGCATGCCCAGAGATGGGTCATTTTTGCATGGTGGAGCACTGCAGTTCCAAGTTTAGGTGACCTCTTTTGATCAAGCTCCAAGGCTGAACTAATTCTTATATGCATGTTTGGGGCCTTCTTACCTTATTAAATAAAACAAGCAAGTTTTGGAAAGGATTTTGTTCCTTTCCAGCAAGAGGCATCGTTATTGAGGGGCACAACACAAATGTTTCAAATTTGGAGATGCAGAGCAAGGTCACAGTTTGCCTCCAGAATCTGAAGTAATCAGGATTTTATTTCAGATAAAACCTCTGGGGCTGATACTTAGAAAACACAACTTTTAACTGGCATTACGCAATTTGCTATGGGTCACTTAGCCAAATATTTGTGTATGGGTCTTTTTTCTTCTTTTTTTTTTTNTTGTTTAAAGACTTTCCAAAGTTCAGGTGGGATTTCAGGCTTTAACAAACTCTACCTGGAAATTAAGTGCAGCCAGGGAGGGGGGGGGAAAAAAATCTTGTCTATTTGAGCTAGAGTGATCACAAGCTAAAGGAATGTGGCTGCTGTTGGTGTGCTCAAATCAAATTTTCCTTAAATTTTCCTTGTTATTATCACCGATACTGAGAAACGTCTGCCAGGAAAGAACTGCAACACCAGTGAAATGTTGTAAGACCACTGACTGTCTGACATTCTTGCTTTTTTCCTCCTTTTTCCAGTAATCAGTGAGATACGTGCAGAAATAGGGGTAAGGTCCCTAGCTGTTCCCAAGGACTGTGTGGGCAGAGGGTGGATCTTCCCGAGTATCTTCTGGCGTCCTGAATCAGCAGCAGACCCACAACTTCGGGAGGATTGGCTGCTCTCTCATGGATGAAGCTGAAGCATTTGTGTTCTTAAACAGTCACCGTTTTGTATTTCTGTTTCCACATAATTAAGTGATTCACTGTAAAGAAAGGTCAGACAGGCCCAGGGAAGGAGAATGGGACTTGGTAGAAGTAGTGGGGCCCAGCATCTTGCAGCAAAAATTAGAAACAAGATGGAACATAGTTTTTCTCATGGATAAGAAAGCATTTGGAGCACTCAGATCCTCCCAGTCCAGTCTCAGCAGTCTCCAGGAGAATTCTTCTGGCCTCTGCTTAAATGAGAAACTTGATCTACAGATGAGCTCACCTCGGAATAGCTCTGGTTTCGGGGAGAGTGGGATGCAGTTTATCTTGACTTTGTTGTGTTGCATTGCATACCCGCTCTGCTATGTCATCCCTCTTCTTCAGGCTCAGAGCAGGATGGACAGGTGTGTGTGGAAACCAACTGTTCTGGATTTTGTTGGAAAGCTAAAGTTGAAAGCATCCAGTGTGCTGAGTGTGCAGGTGTGGGAGCTCTGTGTCTGGAAGAAACCCCAAAATCTATTCTCTGGAGCAGCTGGCTGTGGCATTCACTTGTAGCTGTAGGTAAAGCTGTAGGCTTTCTGTAAGGCCACAGGGAGGGTTTTGGTACAGCTAAACCTCCCCAGTGCTTCATTTTAGTGCCTGTTCCTCTCTATAATAGCTGTGCTGGTTTCTTCATCCCAGACATGGTGTTTGGGTAGCAAAAGCAGTTGTTTTGTTCAGGGAAAACAGTCTCCTTCCTCACCTTCCCATAGCTGTAATGCTGTATTGCAGATCTGAGAGAAAACCCTCCAAGTCAATAAACAACAAAAAAGGAGACTTATCTTTTATAGTGTTCTTGAAACAAATGTAAGGTTATAACACTAAAGCAGGTTTTATTAAATCTAGGCGTGAATCCATATTGAAGAAATAATCCACTGCTTCTTTTCTGCTTCTTGTCTTTTTAATTAGCGCTGGCAATGGGATTGTTAGCTTTTAAGATACGGTAAATATGAGCCTATTAATATTATTGAATATAATACTCAAGAAGGTGCAGGGAATGCTGGTAACTGTAGCTGTTTTATGGAGGAGCTAAAAGAGGGCTCTCTGCTCTTCCACACATCTTCCTTTATGACTCCTGGGGTGAAGCCTATGTTGGCAGCCCTTCCCAGGTCCCTGGAGCAGCTGTTCCTGGAGCAGCCATCCCAGCAAGTGGTGTGGGACTCTTGTCCCTTAGTCCAGTCTGGCAGGATGGGTCTGAGCCCCTTCTCAAAGCGCAGGGAGTGTTTGGAGTTTAAAATAGTTCTGACTCCTTTTCCTTGAGAAATGATTCACCAATCCCTCCGATTAATGCTTTTTGAAGTGTTTTACTATTGGTTTCAGTCTCTTAACTTGGGCAAGGACTGGATTATAAGGGTTTAACAGTGATTAGCTCTGTTTACAGTATTTTTTCTTGCTCTGAAAGGTACGGTGTTTGCTTTGCCGAGGGGTTTTATTTTGCAGAGTTTCTGTTGACCACCTGCTTTTTTTCATAATTGGCTACAAGGACAATTGCTAGGCATAATAAATAAAAGATATGGCCTTCCAAGGCTGTGTCATAGGAACTGTACGTCAAAGATTCATAAACTGTGAGCAAAAATATGTGCCTCTCCCTGCAGGCAGGGAAGCGCGTGCCGTGCTCACGTTTGGGGATCCTTCCAAGGTCACAGAGAGCCCGTGGTAGGAACTTCTCCAGTGCTGGCTGATGGCCTGGCTGGGCTGCAGCCACGCTCAGGATAGGGCAGCCCACCAGCCTAGGTTTGCTGTAAGCTCCTCTCCAGTCTTAACATTCCTCTTTGTGGGTTTTGGAAAAACAGACTTTTTTCCCCCGGTCTTTCCATGCAGACCAGAGGCTGGAGCAGAGTGTGTCTTTGACATTCCTGAGTCTTCCTGATCTGTGTCTCAGCAGTCTGTCTATGGAGCTCTCAGTCCTGACTAGGTCTTTTGGTGCTCAACTGTCCATTAGGAAGTTTTTCCCCAGTGCCTGACCAAAAGTCTTATCATGGAATCATAGAATGACTTGGTTTGGACAAGACCTTAAAGGTCATCTCCTTAAAACCTCCTGCTATGGGCAGGGACCCCTTCCACTAGACCAGGTTGCTCCAAGCCCTGTCCAGCCAGATTTCCATCTTGGACCACCAGCATTTGGAATTCAGAACAATGTACATAAGGTCATACTGGCTTTGCTGGGCAGGACAGAGCAGCAGGAAGAGCAGCCAGGAAGCACCTGGCTTGTTCCAACTTCTTCACAGCTATTGCACCAAGAACCCAAGTTAAGGAAAAATGAGATGGTTGGAATCTTCTTGACTGCACAGCTCACCCCAGCTAAACCTCAAACAGCCGTAAATAGGATGCATTCTAAGGGACGAAAGTAGCACTCAGAAAATACAAAATTTTGGGCCTCAATTAATTGGTTTTCCTAGTGGAAACTGAAATTGGATTTACATGAAAAGAACACCCTAGAATGGATGTGCGTGGAGACCCCTCACGGTAACCCATTCTGTTTCTTGTTGTGTATCCCATTTCATATATTGGTTCTTCCAGAAGTATAATTTTAGCCCAAGAAAGTCTCTTTGCTGTTGTTTCCAGGCCACAATCTTGTCTGGGAAGCTACTGTCTTTACCACACATTGTGTCCCTCCATGTCCAGTCTTGTATCAGGTTGTCCTTGGGACAGAAGATGAGCTAATGAGCGTGTTTTCCCATTTAATTGTATATGTTAATGAGAAATCTTTTGAGAAGACTCAGGCCACATGTTTCTGAGGAGGCTGCACTCCAGTCTCCATCCCAATCACTGTTCTTCATCACTCTCTTAAATCTGAAGGAGAGAACAGGAGGTTCAAAGGGGGACATGGGACGAGGGTGTGAGTGAAAATCTCACTTCATGTTCAGTGCACAGAGTCCACCCGGAACCCCCCAATAACTGCCTTAGCCACGCCTCTGTCATTTGGAGGCCTCTGTTCCTGTCTCTGCCAAGTCCCTGTCGTCCACAAGACAAGACATCTGCAGTGCATTTGTTTAAAGCGGGGAGATGACAAGCATCGAAACAGATGTTGGAAAGCAGAGCAGCAAAAGGCTTGTGCTGAGTGAATCGCCCATCGGGCCGGGGCTGTTTGATGGCTGATTACAGAGTGAGCCAACTGTTCCTTCAGAGCAGGCTGCACCCGGGAGATCCCCTGGTAAGAGATGTACTTTGCCGACGTGTGGTGCTCCCTTTGTCACTGTGCCTTTTCAGGTGTACCTGGGGAAAGCACAGGGAACAGGATCATCATTCAAAAGCTCTTAGATGAGTAACACTCTTGCTTATCCAGGCTGAATTGATTCCTGGTTACGAGTTGAACCATTGGAAAGCATCAAGAGCGTGCCTCGGCATCCAACAGCCAGTATCACTCATTAGTTTGAATGAAAAGCCTGTGCAGGCTTTATCAAAGCTACAGAGAGTTTTATCATGATCAACATAAAACAATATTCTGCCTGAAACCTCTGCACCATATTGCCATATAAAAGGCAGCTAATGTCTAGTGATCCTTGGTATATGAAGCAATTCAGGTTTATCACAAGCTGACGTATTATGCTTTGACAGCAAAGAATCCCTTTTGTACCTGATCTCATGTTTCCTAAGACCAGCTTTTCACCTCCTCTCATCTTGTCTCTAGGAGCTGATCCCCTTGTGCTGGGGAGGTAGAGCTCTTGTAAAATGAACTCATGAAACCTGGGAGTATTTACCTGTTAGTCATCTTGGGCAAGTCACGAACTTGCTGAGTAAGGGAGCTGGGCTGGGGCTCAGTTTGTTCAGTCCTGTGAACAGGAGCTGGATGGAAAACTGGCCCCTAGCAGGGAAAAAGCACCCCTTCATGTTCTCCTATGTTTGACAGGCTCCTGCAGTGAATGCCAAGGACACAAGGGCTGCCTCTTTCCCCAGGGTGAGGCATGGTCAGGTCCTGCACGTGGTGCTTTCCCAGAGCTGGAGGGGCTCCTGTGCCTGGGCTGGCACCAGTGGAGGACTCACCAGCATGCCCTTCACATTTACATCAGCTTTCTGATACTCCATGTGCTTCCAGAGATTCCACTGCTACCTTACCTGAGGGAAGGAGAATGGGGCTCTCCAGGCTGTTTGATCTGCCTGCAGATGGGGTACCTGCCAATTATAGACTGTTGGGCACCATCACATTTCCATCTTGTCCTGGTGGAAGGAAGAAGTGCCTCTCCTTCTATTCCATTTTTTTCCATCTCCTTTTTTCCTGGTGATGTTCCAGACAGGCAGTATGTGACACAGGCACGTGGTGAGATTTTTTTGGGGTGTCCTGTACAGGGCCAGGAGTTGGACTTGATGATCCTGATGGGTCTCTTCCAACTCTGCACATTCTATGATAGCCTTGAAAATAATTACTGGATTGCCCCAGTCTTTACAGGGACATGAACCATTTACCAAAAGCATTTTATAAAAGGACTGGCTCCCATATGTCCGAGTGAAAAACACTGGACTGTGCTTGAACCTCCTTATATCATTATTGTTTATCCAAAAGAATGAAAGGAAGAAAGATCCAGGACACCTGGAGGGATGAAGGGAAGCAGAGCTGCTCTGTGCCTGCCCTCCAGATTCCTTACCTGACCAGCCCATACTGAGCCAAAAGTGGACTGCAAATCTTGCTGTCCAGCCAGAAGAGCCAAGAGGCAATTCCCCTTCTGGCCCAAAAGTTGCTGCCATCTGCAGAGACACAGAGCTGCACCAAGGGACTTTATTTTCAGGAAATCTTGCTGATACCATTGTTTTGTAGGTAGCAGCCAGGGCACTGCCAGTGGTGTGTTCCATCCAGCCTTTCCTCTCTTTCCAGAGGAGCTTCGGTCCTCAGATCTTTGTGCTCCTCTCATCTGAAACAACACAGATACTGTGCAAGAGTTAATGTCTGCCAAGGCTTCGACCTGAACATGGAATTGAAGGGGAGCTAGGTGCATGAGTATGTTTTTGGTCATCTAAAATGGGGACATTCCACTGAATAATGAGGAAATCGTTAAGTGTAAAAGAGTTATTATTTATTTAGAGATGTATTGTTTCCAGGCTTGTGCTTACTCTTTTGAAGCTGGCTTTGTGACTTGGCAGTGCAATCAAGAGTTGGACTTGATGATCCTAAAGGTATTTTCCAACATAAATGATTCTATGGTTTCAGCTTGTCATGCAGTGCTGGCTTTGAGCTCTGCTATGTTTGATTCTGCTTGTATTTCCCCAGAAGTTTTGCAGAGGCACATCTGGGCAGATGATGTACGAGACTTCAGACCACCCCGTCCCTGCCCAGAGGTGGCCCAGGCCACTCCTCACTGGAGCAGGGCCAGGACAAAGATCTCTACTCACATCCTTGCTGCCCACCACCCCTCAGGGCTTCAAACACCTTTCTCCTCCCTTCCTAAGATGCCTTAATTTAGGCAGCATTTGTGGATTAAGACACCCAAATTGGTGCTTGTTGAAGCCAGCGGAAAGCAGAGAGAAGTGGAAGGTGTCCCTGCCCATAGCAGGGGGATATGAAGTAGGTAATCTTCCAACCTAAACCATTCTAAGATTCTATGAAGATGAAAAGGATTGGTCAATCACTTAAAGTACAGATTGTGCTCACATATTCCTTCAGATGAAGCAAATTTTTTTAAGTCTCATAGTTCTGCTCATGGAGATGAGTTTGCTTACCAGGTACAAGCAGATGCAGTTGAAATAGGTCAGTGCTTTTACTTGTAGGAAAAGTGTTTATTTGTGGCCTTAAAATGAAAAATCGTTATGCCAGAAAATATTATTAAATAATTGATCAATAGTGAAAAGGGCTCTTTCTGTAAATAAAACTCCAGTGTAATTAATAGCTCCGTGCTTGGTAGTGTGCATGCAAAAGAAGCTGGGGATGCAATTAATGTGTCAGGGGCCTGAAGGACATCTGCAGATAAGGGTTAAACAGTCTGTTGAAGCTGAACTCATGAACCTGGTTCAACTGCTGGACTTGTTTGTTTCAATAAAACTTTCGTCTCTGCTGTGTACATATTTTATAGCATTCTGGAAGAAACACTTAAAGTCATATTTTTAATATAATGTTGGTAGCAAAGTATGAAGGACAGAGGAGGTAACAGAGAAGGCAACTTGCTAATGCAAAAGCAGTGTACTGAAAGTCACTTTTATTTCTTATTTATAATCTACATGCACACTCTGGATAATAGATGACAACGCTCATTCAGTACTTTAACTTCAAAGCAGAGAGAAGGCATGGATGACAGAGCTGGGAGCTGGAACACAAAGGTACTAACAACAAGAGGAAAAATGCCTGTTTACTGGATTGCATTTGTTAGCACGCTGTCTTCAGATATTGTTCCCCCAGGAATAGTGAGAATATGTGCTGCACGAACAATGATTTAACATCTGAAAATGGTACTTAAAGAGTTTTCTGTCTGGTAGTAATGTGATGAAGGCTTCTGAATGGAACCTGGGGACTTCATTTCTTCTATTTATCTATATGTCTCTCTGGTTTTAGTCAGTGGTAATTGCATATTTAACCCCTTAAATGGGTTTAACCCTCTCAGCACCGACTTTTTTTTATTTTATTTTTGGTCTCACGTCTGCTTTTGCTACACTACAGCTGTGCTGCTCTCATTCCCTGCCAAAAAGCCAGGAAGACAAAAGGGATTTTGGAGAAGTTGTGGCCAGGGAAGTGCATCAAGAATAATACCAAGCTCCACCTCTCCTTCTCCCTTCTCCTTTTCTTCCTTTTTTGAGGAAAGCAGCATCCAAGGAGAGTGTTTTAATGGGATTCAGTACAGCTGGGAGCCTTATAACAGAGAGTGAGAGGGAGAAAGAGGGCCGTAATGAGGGGGGAAGTTGAAGATAGAGCAGTAAATCCACAGTATAAATTTGCTGCTTACTTCAGCAGTCTACTTCTTTGCATCTTTCTCAATTAGCACTTGTTCTGGAGGGCTTGCTTAATAGCTTATGTGAAACAAATATTAACATAAATTGTTTAATTATATCAAAATCTTGAATTCCTCCAAGACGTAAAATTGTTTTTAGCTAGGAATACATCTGCAATAAAACATCATCTAGTTAAAGTAAACGAGCTCTAAGGAAAGTCGTAAGATTGTAGCTGAGCTACTTTTACAGTTTATTTTCATGGTATTTAAATTATGATACCAGTGGGTATTTTTAATTAGTGCCTCTTTAAAGTGTGCACTTGTCTACATAAGCCATTTTGGCAAATTTGACTCATTCATACCGTGGTTGCTGTAAAAGAGGCCAGCACAGCCTGCAGGAATTGGAATTAAAAGTTTCTGCAAGCTGTTGTCGACATGACCACATCTCATTAACTTAAGAAATGGAGATTATTTGCCTGAAAGCTTGATTTGACTAACAGTAATCAAATATTAGGCTCAGTGGAGAAGGAAGAGGCAAAACAGCTTCACTGTTGTGATCTATATCCTTAAGTGTTGTGTGGTTCACATTAAATAGCTGTGGCATGTTTCTGCCGTGCCAAACATAGAGGGGAAAAAATGATAAGACACACGGCTTTATGAATAATCTGAGGTTAGTTTTATTTTCCAGTCTGACATATTATTTACCAAGTTTACCAAGGGTAAATATAATTTTTCTGATGATTCTAACATCAAGAAGAATTAATTATCTTGAAAATAGTCTCAAAGTTTAAGCCCTGGAAATTGCTTATATCTCGTGATTGTCAGCTGTTAAATAGGCATGAGGCTTAAATTTGTATCCTAGAATCATTTAACTGTTTTTTAATGGAAGAAGGTGAGGTAGGTTGCAAAATTTTTCATAAAAGAACCAAAATAGTGAAGTGCCTTTTTCATGTGAATTCTTTAAATAGCTTGGCAAATGAAACAGCTGAGGAAAAAAAAATCTATATTTTGTGGAATAATTAAGGGATGGGAGTAGGAAATTCAAAAATGTTTGTGCTTGAGAGAGTGGCAGGGTCAAAATTCAGCATCGTGTGTTTGCCTGGTAAGCAGAGGACAATGTCATACCTAGATGGAAGCTGTGGCACACATTATTAAAAAAAAAGGGTGCAGTTAAACAAAAGAAGATAAAGTCTTGCACCTTTTTATGTCTTTGAACTGAGAACATGTGCTGCATTTTACTGAAGGAACATGAGCCTTGAATGTAAGTAACTGGTTTTTGCATTAGGTACTCCCTGGAGGTAGCAGAAAAATATCATGTCCCTGCATGAAATGCGAATGTGAAATCTACCAGAAAGAAATATTTATGACCATTTTATGCTTGATTAGACTTGGATGACATCTGTTAGAAGACAGGGACTGGACAAAGAGAGAGACGCTCGGGGGCAAATGTTAACAGAGTTGTTTAGATGATGCTGGGGCAGGAGCGTCCATTTACTGCCAGGCAAAACATAGGAATTGTGTTAGCGAGAGTGCAGCTGACAGGAATTCGCCGTGATGGAGACAGTGTAAACTGACGGGCTGAAATAGTAAAATGCAGCTGTTGATATTCGCCGCGCTGCCACGATTTATGGGCAGGTATCGCAGCTGAACACAGATACTGTAACTTCCAGGGAGCAGATGCATTAACAAAGTTATATAAATGTGAGTCAGCTATAAAAAAGCGACATCTTCACTTTTTAAAGTTGTTATTCCGCCAGGCTGCACTGAGAGTTGGAAGGACTTTCCGGAAAGGAAAAAAAAAGCTGTATTTTATTTTCTTTTCTTTTTTTTTTTTTTTTTNTTAAACTCCGCGGAACACGCTGCTCTGAAGCAATCAACCTGATTGTTTACTTTCCCCTCCTTGCTCTAGCACAGGAGCTTTTCCCCATGCCAGATCATGCTCTTTTCTGAATGAAATGAAGTTCTTTGGCTGTCTCTGCCCCAGTGCAGGGCAGGAGGGATGAGCATCCAACCCCCCTGGCCCGGGGCAGCAGCACCAGCAGCCCTTCAGCTGCTGTAAATCTTTAACTCCAAAGTTTGACAATTAATCGATGGTGAGCCTTTATGTGTTTTTAATGTTAAACTGTTGTTTACCAGCTCGGCCAGAAGCGGGTTTTATGGCTGGAGGTACAAACACTCACATCACTCTGGGTCTTTTCCCAGCTTTCTTTTCCTGTAAATTTTCTCTGTCTGGAATGCTTATGGGAAATGTTATTTTGTTTTTGTTTGCAACAGCTCTGTTGTTTTGATTTTGTCTGAGTGGTATGGAAAACAGTACGTCACTTGGAGTGGGTGTTTTGTCTATTGGCCATTTGGCTATTCCACATATATTTCTCATAGTTACTACATGATGACAAGAGAACCCAAATGGCATAATTTTCCAGCTGAATTTTGCTTTCCAGTTTAATAATAGTGAAAGGAAAACAAAGTTAATAGATTTAGCAGTTTTGATACTGCTCACATGCTGATAGATGCCTTTGGATTTTTTTTTCCCTGTGGTTAAGGGTCTATTTAGACAAAGGTCAGATTAATGCATATATCCGTTTCTATAATAAACTGCATAAAGATTATGTTACACATTTCGCATACAGTTGTGAAAAACTGTAATTTAAGTACCCAAGTCCATAAAAGCGTAATAAACAACTTCAGCATCATCCATATGATTAGTCTAGGGTACTTTTTACAGTGATTTTTTTAGGCAGTCCATAACAGAAGAAATAGCAGCAGATGCCTTTTAATTGAAAAATGATCTGAAATAAATTTTGCACTTGAAAAGAGAACACGGCATTCTCTATATATCTGTTTAGCTGGAGAGATTTGAATATGAGATACATGGATGCCTGCACAGTATTTACCATGTTGGGGAGAGCATATCGACAGACCACAGAATGCAGCTTTAAGACTAGATAATTTTTATGTATAGTACCGAAATATAAAATGGAAAGTATGATTAATTTTTCAATTTCTCTCAGCAGATATCTAATAATTGTGCCCATGGACTGCCAAAGGCTCCCATTAAAGATTTAAAATGCAAAGAAAGGTAGAATCAAAAAGATGGTATTTTGGATTAAATAATGTAAAAAAAAAACTGTAGGGCAGTAGCAAAGTGAAAAGCTATTGGCAAAATAAAAGCATCGTGTCAACTCTCCTTGAGACAGATTTCAACATTTACACATTCAGCTACATCTTTTTGTAGCTGGGATTAAAAAAAAAAATACTTAAAGGTTGCTTAAGCCAGCTGTGATTTTAAAATACATTTTTGGACTTTCAGGTTTTGATATGCTTGTTCTCCACAGAGTGATGAAAAATGCAGTGTGTGACCCTGTGTTATAAATATCTCCATAAATACAGTGGCAAGGGGTGTAATCTGTTGTCCAACATTTAAAAACACGTTGGCAAACTCTGGCATAACGTTTCTTTCATTAAGTACCAACAGATACAGGGTGGCCAGAAAGCGTTTTGCAACAGCTTCTTGGGAATGTGCTATTTTTGTTAGCCCTGGAAAGAGGGATGCTGCAGCCGTAGTATATAGAGGCTGTCAGAAGGGTCCAGCTTGACTTTTCCTCCCTTTTCTGTACTGTCTTTATCACTTTGCTCAGTTCCACATAATAACATCTTCATCTGAGATTGCTGTGGCACAGGGGAACTGCATTTGTTGATCAAATTTGGCTGGATAACACTGTGATCTCGTATCCTGAAGTGCGGAGATGTGCCTGGAATACGTAAGCATAAAGCTGGCCCCTTGATTGATTGATTCTGCCTGTCACAGAACAAGATAACTGGATCAGTAAATACCCTGTGCACTTCAACTTCATCTATACAATCAAAAGTGAGGGCATCATGGGGCTGAAAAACACCGAGGCATGATGGGAATATCTACATTTCAGAATGATAGCCAGGAACTTGCGAAAAGCGAGGAAGAAAAGAAAAAAATTTTATTCCTCCTTTTCCCTGTGTGTTTGTACACGAAGAGCAGTGAAAAGCACATTAATTTTGGTGTGCTTGCGGTGTGTCTGTGTCTCCCTGGATTTATTTCAGCTTTACATCTGTGTAACGCTGCTGCTGTTTTCCAGTGGTGCTAAGCCAGCATAAGGCAGGGGTAAAACAGATGGATCAGACTCCGGATATTCCAGGGAAAACACGTAATTTGGGGTGTCCTGTAAGAAGGTGGCATTTTATCAGATAAATTTTATTAAGTTATGCATCTATCTAAGGTGATTTGCTGCTTCAGCAACTCCTAGAACTGTCGGGCTGAGCATCCCAAATGCAAGCTGCAGGATCCAGCTTTATTCCGGGAATTGAAATTGAATCTTAAATGACAATTAAGAGTGAAGGCATCAAAAAACAAAGGGAAAAAAGGTAAAAGATGACAGGTGGCAACATTTTAATTAAAAGGGCATATTTTTTTCTGGAAAATGGAATATGAGCAAATCAGGCAGGACTTTTGCTGTGTTTTTCCAGAGGTCCTTTTGGGCTAGAGAATAATTGCATTAGCACAATTGTAAGAAATTCCGAAGATCACTGTTGCCCTCACAAGTGTGTGTGTGACATATTGCTGATAGAACTAGTCAGTCCATCTCCAGCCTGGCGTGTCCTTTGTCCTGCACTGCTCCAGGTTTGTCTCTACGAGATGGGGTGACAGAAGCCTCTCAAGGCACCTTCACCAAAGCGTTACTCCAGCAAGGTGTGGTCACCTGCCCCGTCTCCTTCTCAGCGTGGCACTCTGCAAGCACAAGGTGTTAAAGCCACAACAAACATCTGCCAGGCAAAGCCTGTTGTAGTCCTGTAGCATCTCACCCTCAGGTTTCTCCTGCACACCTTCCTGTGCAGGGACAAGTGTCTGATCCCTGTGGGTCCCTTCCAGCTCAGGGTAGTCTGTGGTTCTCTGGTCCTCTTACACCCTGAGTAACTGGATAAGGCAGCACTGAAGCAAATCCTTAGGCTCAGGGCTGCAAGATCAGGCAATTCCAGGAGCAGTTTATTACAATGCTTTTGCCTTTAACTGTTTTTGCAATTTATTATGAGATTTATGTGTGGTGTTTAATCTGGTACTTCTATTTAGTGCTTCATTTGCCTAAGACACAGATAACACACCTTTCTGTAAAGCACTTATATGATTGCTTCAGACACCTTGGAAGTGTGAGGGGCTGGAGAGATCCAGAGCCCTGTGGTGGTGACTGAAGACCTCTCAGGCCATGCCATGCTACTGCATAAACCAGCTTAAGCAGAAAATAGTGCCTATTTTCCTGTTTTTCTTCTGCATCTAGGACCAGTTACACCTGGCTGTGGTTTCAGTATATGTTTCGGTCCCAAGTACAGCATTGAAAGGAATAAATGGTTGACTGAGCTCTCTAAACTATAATTGTCTCTCTCTGGATTTTCTGGCATTCCATATATTGGGGAAGGTTGCAAACTGTATGGTCAGGTATTTTGCTTCCATTACTTACCTACGTGGTGACAAAGGGCCAGATATTAATTACTGAGGAGGATACAGCATTTACTCTGGGTTTACTCTGGGTGCAGCTTTCAAGCACTTGGAGTACCATTATTGTATGATACTGCCATGATTTGCTGGCTGTTTTGGATAAATGGTTTTGGATAAATGGTTGAAGGAAAATTCAACAAATGGTGTGAATAGCCTTTTCCAATGTGGTTGTATATCTCATTTACCAAGATTTCCTTGGGAATCTGCATTTTTTTCATCTAGCACCTGTCTTTTTATGAAGAGGATGCTTTTTCTTTTGGACTCAGACTGACTTGGAAGACACAGAAAAGTCTGGTGTGGCTGCGCACCAAAATTACCTCCCTGTTAGAGCCTGTGCATGGCAGGCTTTGTTTGGAGAGAGGGTTTGAGGTTGTCTCCTGAGGGTCACAGGGCTTTACGTTTTTTGGTCCAGCGGATTGCGGCTTTGAACAATTCCTTTCTAAGAAATTGGACACGGGTGAGTTGCAGTGGTCACGTATCTGTGAGGCTGCACACCTTCAGTGCTTCCTGATGAGCTGCCCAGGGAGCCTGGGCACAGTTCTGCGGGCTGGTGGCCACAGCTGCCCCAGCTGGGAGCTGCAGGTGGGTGGTGGCCGAGGTACCTGGTGTGCCTGGAGCTGTCAGGACCCTCACTGTCCATGCACAAACAAGCCTCAGGGCAGGGATCTGTGCTGTTTGGCCACCATCTGGGAGAGCCACATGTGATGCATGTAATGGTGTCTGTCTGCAAGGGGGCTGCTGGAGGGGCTGGGTGCTCCCTGCGTGAGCTGACCTTCTGCAGCACCGGGAGTGCTCGCCAGATGAACGGAGGTGCTGGAGAGCCTCTGCTCCCAGGGAGACAGAGAGCAGGAGCTGAAAGCTGGAAGGGAAACCCTGCTTTGTACTGGCAGTAAGAAATAGAAGAAATAAGAGTCGCGTTCGTCTCACCCACCAGCTGCAGTTGTAGTAAAGGGTGAGAAGCATCTTCCTCTGCGCTTTCTCTGGAGAAACTGGAAGAAATACCCAAGTCAAATGGATACCTGTAGGGTTTGAAAATTATGGAAGGACTTCGCTTCATGTTGTGGTGGATCAGACTAGGGAGGTTCAGCCTCATGGGACATGTCATAATAGAGAGCTCTGGGCTGTAGGCAGCCCTTGATGGCTCTTCACACTCTTCATGTAGCAGTCGTTCTCTGATTTATGGCATTGGTGGAAAGGCTGTTGAATTTGTGGGTTTGAAAATTAGCTGGAGCAAATGGACAGTTAGCTGCAGACTGTGGCCTTCTTTCCCAGACAATATAACACAACTCAAGGGGAGCTTTAAGTCCAGCTCTTTAATAATCTGTGTGTTACATCCTGGCTAAAAATGCAAACACGGATAATATCTCCAGGTTTCAGACAGTTGGAGTTGTTTTGTGTAGAAAATATGTGGCAAGTGTTTATTTTTAAATGTTGACCACTGCTATTAGGTATTTATGACATTGGAAACACAACAGAAGGCTAAAAGCACCACAACAGCCTCAGGTTGGCTCAAATTGGCCTGTAACCACAACTTGAAGAGGGAGTTTTATCCAAATGCTGGGAAACACCTCGCAGCGCTTCTCAGGGATCAAAAGCTTTGAGAAAGTGGTCACCATTACACGAGCAGTGTGGAGGATGCAGAAGCAATGAAATGTAGGACTTTCAAGTGGCCAGGATCATTCTAAATAAAGTCTCCTGGGGAACAAGAACCTTCCTTTCTGTGTTATGTACCTCTGTCCTTGTTCTTTTCTTTTCCCCAGTCTTTCAGCTGGGTGGGGTGAGAAGAGTAATTTTTAGGCAGTGTCTGCTGGGTGTTTTTATGAAGCACCAATGTGAGAAAACTCCTGAATTTGACACAGCAGTGGAAGGTGGGGCAGGTTCATGGCTCTGAGGGTAATTCTGAACCCCACCACCGTGGGCCTTGTTTTCTTTGGCTGGAAAGTCTGACAGGGCTGACATATTTATGTACAGAGCTAGTATTTAGCTTGGAATTTTACACTTACGAATGATGAACTAAACAGAACTCATTTATGTTTGTCCTTCCCTCTGTAGCTTTCTTTTTTTCCTCTTATTTTTTTGAAATGGCGAGGTTACGTATTGCAGAGAAGTCTCAACATATCCACCCTGTGCTTGACCACCGGAATTAATAAGTAGCCACATTCCTTGATGATTCTATAGGGATTGGAAGCTAGGCAGCCGAGTTTGCTATGCAAGAGAGTTAATAAAAATTTTCATTGCTGGAGGAAAGCTTATATACAGTAGTCTGTTTGTCCTGTATTTCAACCACCTGAGTCAGAGCCAAAAAAGCAATTGTCTACTACATATTTCAAACAGATGCTGAGGGGTAAAAGGAGTGACTAGAATTCCCAGCAATAAAATGCTGGCTCTTTAAGTTCCCTTGAAGGAAGTGAACCTATAAAATTTTTGCTGCTGACTTGTTTGTCCAGTTCTTTGAAGTATTTAACATTAATTTAGTCTGCAAATCATTGCCACCTCAATTTTTCATTGAAGTATCAAAGCCTGCTAAACACATAACCTTGGAGTGCACGAAAACCCCTGATTCCTTTAGCAGATATATTCATTTAGCCGTTACCCATTTGAAAACTTCCTCCTGATTGTGGTGGTGGGGTATGCTTTAGATACTTGCAAAGGAAAACTTTTTGAAGAATTTCTTTTTTTTTAATGATTGTTAATTTCACTTGCAGTAGGTAAGGGTATTTTAAGTGGTGGTGTTCCACCTTTTTCTGTCAATAACACCCCTTGCTGCTCTGTATCAGAAACTGAGGTGGGAAGCCAGGATGGTTGTGTTTGATGGAGCAATGGGCTCTGCAAAATTGTTCGAGGTTGTAAGTGTTCAGGAGTAGATGTGCCTGTCTTGTGCTCACCTCACTGCAGGAGCCAGCTGGGAGGCTGTGGTGGCACAGGCTGGTGGTGCCTCAGGCTGCAGCTCTGCCAGCAGTTCCTGGCCTTTGGGCTGTGCCCAGCATTTCTGAAAATGAGAATGAATTGATGACAATTCCACTCATGCCAAGTGAAGATGAGGGGAGTGTTTCCCTTGTCTCAGATATTCCCGTCTTCCAAGCAGTCTTCGGGCTCAGACCAGCAAAGTGTACACAAGAGTCATTTTTTGTTGCCTTTTTGGCAAAAAAATAGCAGATTGTTCAGTAAGTGATGGATACACTGGCAAGTTTCTGAAGTTAGTTATTGCTATGTGATCCTGATCAAGAACCTCCACATAGGGGTTTCTTTTTCAGGTTTTTTTTAAATCTTTTTTTCCCCTTTTGATTTCTTCCTCCGAAAGTTAAGTTTCTCCTGTTCTCCTGGACCTTGTTCCCTGGGGGATAGGGAGGAGAAGACCCCTGGTCCCACCACTGTGGGTTCCAGCAGAGCTGTGCCCTGCCTGGCACTGCCCACGGCAGCACTTCTGGGACCCAGCGGTGGCACAAGCCGAGGACATCAGCTGTGAGGGGAAGCTTAAAAAATGCCATCAGGCTTAACTTGGAAAAAAATATCAACACAGAGGGTGTCAATTGAAAACCAGCAGGGTGGGAAAGCTGCTGTACTGTAGTGGGAATGCAGCAGCCTCAAGGCCCTTTAAATGATTGGTGACACACTAGAGATATTGTTAAATTACCTTTTTTATTGGTTCTGGAGTCTTATGTCTTAAAAGACTATTCTGTGGAAGAAGTCAAGAGAATCCTTATATTTGGGTTAGATATAACCCTGAGATAAAAAACCTGGATGTGGATCTGGACCTGAACTTTTCCAGTGTCTGGGGAGTATTTCAGGCTGGGATTTTGTTGTGATACCTCTCTTTGCGTGTGATGGTCTGGAGGACTTGCGTGTAGTGTTAAACTGCAGCACAGATAAGCTTCAGCCAGGGATGTTGGTATTTTGGCATGTTTCCCCACCAAACAGGGAAACAGTGAAGTGTTTCTGTCTTGAGGTTGTTTGAAGATTAAAAGGATCATTTTCTGTTTTGTTTTCAGCACAAAAAATTGAACATGAGGATTTACCAATTTGTAAATTCACTGATTATATTGAAGAGAGGACCAGAAAGGGTTTTTGTTATGGTAGTAAGCAACAAAAGAAAAGGCTTTTTGCATCTAATTCAACTTCTAAATACTCAGAACTACTTGTCTGTTTGTAGTTCATGAGTACTGTTTGTATTCAGTGTTGAATTCTTCTCATCTCTATGTTTTCATTGCCCCATCTGTAAAATCCAGATCGTGGACAAGATAGTTTTTTGTTTTGTGGAAGGACATCAGGATGATTTTGAAGGGAATGTATGTTGCTAGTAGTTTGTAAGAGAACCTGGAGCAAAGGCTTATTGAAGGATTGCTGGTGAAACACTTCAATCCAAACACTCTGCTTAAGACTTTCTCTCCAGCCTGCACGGTCCCATATTTTACATTCGCTCCCAGCATGGACTTCCTTTGCTGAAGGTCCCATAGGTAAGCCACGAGAGCAAAATACACTACAGGGCCTCATATCAACACTTGGAGTGGGAAACTTTAACCATCCAGCCCAGTTTTTCACGGCTGTAGAACAATAGCTGAGATTGTGTTGTGGGTACAGAGGTGGCCACCGGGGTGGCCCCATTAGCCCCACACAGGCAGCTCTGCCCCCTCATCAGCCTGGGACCAAGCTGTGGCCCACAGTGGCTGATTTTTGTGGCCCATGGCTGTTTTTCTCTTGTGCTGAAGCGAGATCATCGTGGTGACACGTTCCTGCCAAGGGGAAAGGGCTGAGCACAGCCATCGCCTGCGGAGCCGCGTTTTCTGTCTGCCTGCTGGGGAGCAGCTGCAGGCAGAGGATACCAATAGGGATAATGGTGATGCTGAATGGGAAGAGAAGATTTTTTTTGAACCTCAGAAAGGCTGTTTATGTATCATAACCCCCTTGTCAACGCTGTAAACCCTTTGAAAGCAGCCTCTTCTTTGCTCTGTGCAGCACGAAGCATCCAGGTTGGCTCGTCGGTAACAGTGGCGGCTCAACACGGTTTTTGTAGCAATGTGGAGGAATGGGGAAAATTCTGAAAAAAATCTCAACTGGCCAAAAAAAATTCAGCATTTTTTCAATTCTGTATTGATACCCAAGCAGCAGGCTGGCATCTACGGAGTGCTGAAATAGCTGTGAATTGGTAATTATGAATTACAGCAGGAGATCAGTTCAGCTTAGTGTTCCCAAAGCCTGAGAGATCAAAAGGTGCTAGTGAGAAAGGTAAAAACATCCAGTGGCAGTGAATGTGCCAGGCTGCCTGAAACTTAGTTGCACTCTCTAGTTTGTAGCTGAATTTTGTGAGGGGAAAAATTTGAAAAAAGAGAATGTGGATAACATTTCTATTGGGGCATGGATATTGCCAGGAAAATAACAAGGATGTGAAGCAATTGCTGGAGTGCTCATAGGTTTTTATATTTTTCTCAGTTTTATCCATTTGTTTACCTAGTAGAGCAGTAATTAAAGGAAGAAAAGCAGCAAGAAGCAGCAGGAGGGCAGGATTTTTCCCGCTTGTTTTTCCTTAATTTTCTGTGAAATGCAGAGCAATACAACCATTTATTTTTCAAGCTGCAAAAGTGCCTATTTCCCTTTATCGTACCCTTTTCTCCCCAGCTGTCATGTACAGGAAATGACAGTGTCAAATGATATATTTGTGTGTCATGTTTCAGCCCAGTCTGGGGGGGTCAGTTACCCCTGGTTCACGTAGACCCAGGTTGGTATCTCCCAGGCTTTTAAGAGCATCAGTAGATAAGGATCGAGATTTTGAAGCAGGGGATATCAAGAGAAGCAAAAGATTTGTGAGCACGCATAAGAGGCCAGGCATCATCTCCAGCTGCTCAAAAGGTCCCTGGAAGACTGAAGTTAATCATTAGAAGAAATGGTCCAATTTCAAGGTGGCAAAAGCCTCCTTTGCTTTTGCCAAGCTCTTATCCAAGGAGGAGGGCAGTCTTTCCTGGAGAGCAGCCTGTCTGTCTGGGATTTATCTAGTAAAAATTGGAGATATTTTTTCACCACTTTTAAAACCCTTTCACCAATTCCCCAGATTATTGGCAAAATAAGGGTAGCGGCGGATTCCTAATAACTCTCTTTCCCTTCTGCATCAATTATGTGTCTTTGTGAGGCAGAGCTTTGAGTCAGCTCTCCTTCATTTCTCTCTTCTGGTCGCTCCCAGGGGAGACAGTCTCTTGGTAATAGGAGCTACCTCAGTTCAGAGAAGAATACAGTTTTGTTCCCTTCTCGAATGACACATGACTATCAGGCATCTCATGAGTTCCCTGAGTGGGCACATGAATTGAACCTTTTAGGAGTCTGGGTGATTAATGGCCTGGTGGGTAGGAAGCAGACGCTCATTACAGGTCTGGGGGATCTGCCTGGCAGAATTAAAAGCTGCCGTGGTGGCGATGCCCTTTTCCCCTCCCGAGCTCCCCTGCAAACGTCACCAGCGCCTCTCGGAAAAGGAAACAAAGTTCACCGCAGGGTGGTTTAGGGGATTTTTTAACTTTTGTGTTTGTTGCTCATGTGTTGTTGTGTGGGTTTTCTTACAGCGCAAGCACAAGAGATGTTTTAATTAGCCATGGCAGGACTGTTTTTTGGCTTTTTGTGGTTCTGTTTATTAAGGATCCTGGGCACATTGACATGGCTGTGATCCTTGTGTCCCAACCTGGCTGCTGAGGCAAAGCCTGTAGTGCTGCTGGTGTCTGTGGATAGGGCTGGATCCCAGTGCCAGCGTCAAGTGGGGATTTTTTCCTAATATGGACAGTAGTCCACAAGCGACTGGACGAAGTCCATCAAGCTAACGTCGCCAACAGCCAGTAGAAAGTTTGGCTGTGCTCTACTTGGAGCAGTCCCGAGCTAGAGACCAGAAGGTAAAAGGCTTTTTCACACCCTCACTTGACATCTCATGGCCAGCGTTGATGTACTGAAGGCACAGCCCCGGGGATGCTGACAGGACGTGTTGCCTGCTCACCACTTCCCTCTGCAAATAGCTGTACAGTCGCGGCTTTTGCAAAATGAAGCTGTTTTGTTTTGCTTTGTTTTGTTTTGTTTTCCTTCAGAGAAAGCTCAGAGCAGGCAGTGGCATGCCTGTCTAAACCCCTTCCTTTTCTAACTTTTTGGAACATACTCCGTTTACCTTCTGGCCTAATACTGACGCAGTGCAAGTGTTTCCAATCAAAAAACTTCCACTTGTCCTAATTTTGACAATATGAAATTTCTGTATATTAATCCTTATCTGAGTTCTCAGTGGATTGCACAGCCAGTGCTTTAAATGGGCACTGGCAGCCCTTTCCTGGTCAGCGGGAAACAAACTAAGTTTGTTTCTAAGGAAAATATTGTGAAGTAAAGGGGGGGGGTTTGTTGCTTTGTGTTGGTTTTGTTTTCTTTTTAACATCTTGATGTTCTGTATTAGGCGTAGACTGTTTTTAAACATGAGCATGTGTTCCTTTTCTTTGATGTTTTTCACGAAGAAAGATTCTGTCTTCCACTTTAACAAAAGGCCCATATTCTTTTTAGGTTGTTTCATTCTGCTAATGATATTGCTTACTCAGATAAATAGGTATGTCTGTGTGTACATTTAAAATGC
The DNA here is from genome assembly GCA_008694505.1 of Cyanoderma ruficeps. Taxonomy (NCBI): domain Eukaryota; kingdom Metazoa; phylum Chordata; class Aves; order Passeriformes; family Timaliidae; genus Cyanoderma; species Cyanoderma ruficeps. The sequence goes on along the minus strand of VZDJ01000056.1, from coordinate 8,861,914 downwards.
AACGTTTCCCTTCAACACGCCATGGATTCGTAACAGAACTGATCTTCTGTAGTGATCTCCTGTGCCAGAATTTTCATGTTTTGAAATTAAAATGGATTCTCCTTATCTTCTCATAGCCCGTTTGATCCATTGCCTGTGGGTGCATGGTGGCACTAACGACAGAGGACGGGGACGCTTCAGCTTTGCGTGGCATCATTAGCTCCGCAGCATTAGCAGCATCCCAGTGAGGAGCTGGCCCTGCTCCTGGTGTGCCAGGAGAGCAGCCTGCTTCCCTGCACCTCCCCTGTGCTTGATGCCAGCTGGGATTCTCCCCCTGGAAGGGTCCTGTGTGTTCCTGCTGGGTGTTTCTGCATCACTCTTTCTCTTTTCCTGACCCTGTCAGTGTCTCGGCAGTGGGAGTTCCCTGCAGTGATACCTGCTTTCCAGATCTTTTCCTTCCTCCAGGTAGCACATAATTCCGAGGACTAAACTCAGAGATTAGACCTGGGTTCACCTGTGCGTCAGCCTGTGCCTGCACTGAGAGTTTGGATGTTTGGTTTTTTTCCCTCTAATTATTAATTCAGTCCAAAGTTTGTGGTTTGTATCTGGTCGCAACCAAATAGCTTGAACCTCTCTGCCAGGGCTTTGCATGCAAGTACTGTCAAAACTGTTCTCAGTGATGAGTCAGTTCCTTTTTTTTTCCTCTTTTTTCCTTTATTTTAATGACGAGTATGCAGCTAGTGTACCCATTAGAGCGTGCTGAGGGATGGCATAGAAATGAGGATACACATGTGTATGTATCAGCTGCTGAAGAGCAGCATTCGTGTTATAAATATAGCTCGGCTGTGTTCCTTCTTACATTTCAATTTTATAATCCGTTCCAGAAGATTTGGACAAAAATACTGTAGTGTAAGAGAGCATTAGTTTCTGGGTTCTTCAAATAATAATTCTTAGTAGAGAAACTAGTAAATAAAGCTCTGGAGATGGGCAAGATGACATGTTCCGTGGTTCTAGGAATTGGACTTGGGGTATAGATTTATGCAAGGTAGAATAAAGGACAAGTGGAAGCAGGAGCAGAACTGTATGTTTTATTTTTTTAGTTTATTGCTAAAATGTATGAATAGTCCTTTTTTGTTTGTTTTATTGGTGTGATTATATATGATCTATCTTTACATGTATACTTTTTAGACCTGGTGGGCCCACTGTGATTAAATGTTTGCTTTGAATACGTGTCCAGCGTGTTAACTTTTCACAGTGGAAAGTTGTTAAATTCATTTTTATACAAGGGGGAGGGGGGGAAGAAAAAAAAAAGGTGGGGGGGAAGAGGAGATTGTTAAATGTATGGAAACCCTTATTGGCTGAATTATATAACTGAATTCATTCAACATGCTCGGTGTATCTTGTTCTCCTTTCAGTATTGCCACTCTGTTCATCACCCCTTTTAGTGCTTTAGGCATATGGTGTGCAGTACATCCAGGGAAGTGTCAACAATATGGCATATGTTATACATACTGATCTTGATACACCGTAGAAAATAATGGGCCTAACTTTAAAAGGCACGGTGCTAAGAATAGAGCGTGCTGCAACATGCAGACAGTGAATCCGCCATGAATGTCATGTTTGAAGACAAAAAGAGCTGTATTTTTCATTACTCTTGTGGCTTGGTTTGTATCTTGGCGTTGCTGCAGATTAGAAAACGATGGTGAGATGAGTGCAGGGGGGATCTTCACCCGCCTGATGCTGGAGTTCCAGGCTCTGTGGAGACCTGGGGGTCGGCTTGCGCGGCGGTCCGTGCGGGCAGGAGGGAGCAGGGAAGGCAGGGAGCTGTGGGACCTGCCCACCAGTGCTCCAGGGCTGCCCCTGTGAGCCAGGATGGGCCCAGCAGGGGCTGTGCTGCCGACATCCATCGTCGGGAACAGGGACGGGGGATGTCCGGATGCGCTTCCAGGAGCCATTAGAGGGTCGCATTAGCTCACCACTTAGCTCCGTCTCCACGCTGTAAATGAGCCTGCACGAGCAGATTGCAACGCTCACATTAAAACCACACTGGTGGAAATGAGTCTTTCCAAAGACTCTTCCAAGGATCTGCCCATTAGGATCTGACTGCGAGATCAGGGCTCTCATCTGGACTCGCAGCAGTAAAATGAAGATGAAACGCTCTGTTTCTCATTTCTGGATCCTGGACTTACTCATCTCCCCATTTCACGGGGAATCTTTCGTCCCAGGAACGCACATTTTTAAATTAGAAAAAAATTTAAACAGAGGGTCCTTTAGAACACTCATCCTGAAAAATTGTTCCAGGGAGTTTCATCTTCAAAATAAATGATTCATACCATCATATAGGTGCATGTATATCTGTATGTCTGCATTGCTGCTTATTGTGCTGTGCTGGCCTGGCTCGGGAGCTGTAGCATCTGAAGTGCAGAGAAGCAGTGACTGGAGAAAGGAATATCTTCTTTCCAACAAAGACCAAATATTTTGTCTGTTATCTCTCTGGCCATTGTAGTGGTTCTTGATATCCGCAGAACTGAGCAGATCACCACGCGGATAAAACTGCACAACAAAATATTTATTTTTAAGCTTTGTTGAATGCTGAATGTTTGGTACGAGTTTATGAGGGTTAAACATTAATAGCAGATGTTGTTAATGAATAGAAGGCTTGAGCCAGCTTCTGAGACCTTTGAGTTAGTACATGAATTTTCTGGTTGATGACAATACTTGTAACATGCCTAATTATGAAGTAGTGTTCTAATCAAGCCTTGAATAACTGAAGAATTTCCCCTCCTCTTTTGCGGTTATTTCAGTGGCACACACACAGACCGCTTCAGTGCCTGTGCTTATTCTTAGTGATTTTTCTTTTCTTAGAACATCCATTGAGGTTTTTTCCCCCCAAGAAGCACACGTATCCACGCCGGCTGTCGGTGCAGGAGCGCGCACGGGCACAGAGGGTGACACGTGCACGGCACGTCCCCTCCACCCCGGCCCCGCCAGCAGCTGAACTGGTGCCAGCCTCAGAAGTTGTTGTCCCAGTTTGTCACACTTCCAGGTGAAGTACGTGAAAGTGATTATAGGTAATAAATATCTCTTTTTTTTAAACTTATTGCAGAGGCAGTTTTTCCCCTGTTAATGAGGGTAATTTGACTTGGTTGAAGGATTGCAGTTCTTAAGAATTAATGCAGCAATCCAATTCAAAGATTTAAAGAGATCTAAGATTTTTCACAGGTCGTGTGCTAGTGAATGTGCTCCTATCACATAGCAGCTAATGGACTTGAACAACAGTCTGTCATTTACTGTTACCTCAGTGTATAGCAGCTTTGCCCTTGATAGCGAGTATACTTTCCCAGCAGTGCAGGTTATTTAGTAGTGCGGTGTATTTGTAACACTTTTAAGAGACAGTATCCAATTTCTAACAGCCCTAATTACTGGATAAAGCGAGGTTACCTTTCTGACTTTCTTAATTATGTGTTTGGATCCTAATCTGTGTGAGTCTAAAGTGATTTAGGCTCTAATAGCTGACTCCTCTTTTTTTTTTTTATTTATCTCGTGTATACACATCTATAAAATAATTTCTGTGTTGCATTTTTCCTGTATCAATGCTCAAAGGTTAATTCTGTAAATACTGAAGTGTTAGGCACTAGTCTCCATAAGGTCCCCTTGTTTTTAGGGATGCATTATTACCTTTTAACAGTGTTTTGTAATGGCTTATTTGTAAATGCTGTTGGAAATGCTTTAATTTCTTGATCCTGTTATGTTCCTGGATATGAAAAATCCTATTGTAAGGTAATTAGAAGGATTCTCTTCTATTTGAATGTGTGTTCTCTAGACAGTGTCACTCTATACTCTGCACACAAGAACCTTTGTTCCTTAATTAGAAAAAGGACTAGAGCTCATTAATTGTGGGTACAAAGTGATGTCTGCTCAAATGGAGAAGCAATAATACAGTTTAAATAATGATTGATCCTACATTATAAGTCTTACACTATTTCGTACTGATAGTGATAAATAAGCAACATATAATGCAGGTTGCGAAGCAATGTGTGAAGACTTTTATTGAAAAATCTCTTTTTGCAAGGATAAACCTGTGTCGGGCACAATAAATAAAGGATGGATGGTACATGCACGGCGTCTGCAGTTTAGGAAAGTCAGCATTTGTCAACAGAGCACCGTAGCAATAGCTGAGATACTGGAGTTCACTCCACCCCATACTTTAGAAAATGAAATAATTGTGAGAGCTGTGCAGTCAAAAGCAGTTTGCATCTTGGCCTTACAGAGCTATTATTGTGATGAAAAGAATATTTTAATTACTGCTCACAAACAGGATGAGTTATAAATGTTTGAGTGTTTTGCAGGGTGTTTTCTTTTGGAGACAACTGTACTTTCTTCCCTGAATTTCACCATATCCCTGCCATGCCCTTGGGAGGAGAAGGGTGGACTTGGGAAGTTCGACCCAAGACCCTTCACCAAAAGGCTTTGGTTTATGTGGTGGCTACAGAAACAGGGTGGGCTGAGATGTGCACTGCAGGATGAGCTCCCAGCAATGGCCCTTCCCAAAAATCAGGAGTGTGTTGTGCTGAGGTTGGCGGTCCTGCTGCCATGGTTGGATGCCAGGATGGTGCCTGTGTGGGTTTGGAGTCTGGGTCTTGTCAGCTGAGGCTTGGATGAATGAGGCAGAGCAAATCGTTGGGGGTGATGCCCCTGTGGCTCCCCAGCCTGCAGCTCCATCTCCTCCCCAAATCCAGCAGTGCCCCTTCCTCTCCTTGCCCCACCTTGTATCAAAGACTTAAGGAAGAAAAAGCCTGTCTAATTTTTCTAACCTTAATGAAAGCATTAACAAGGCAAACCTTTCCCATATGAAGAACAGGAAAGTTGGAAGATGAGGCTTGATTTCCTGCTGTATCCCACAAATCAAAGTGGTTAGTGCTAGACCGGGGTGTATATTTCACTCAAAGCATATCAGCACTGAAAGAACCCCAGGAAACGTGGGGTTTCTTGGTATCCTTCTCTGCTGTATTCCTCTTGGTGGGAAAGAAAAATAGTTTTTCAAAGATAAAAAACCTGTTCTTCAATTGACTATGCAAAAATCTTATTGCAGTATTTATTCCAAACCTGCGCACATAATGTTCAGTCAAGGAGAAAACAGCAAAAAACAGTTGTTGATGGACTTAGGCAAGAACTGGATTAAATAAGCATTAGTCTACTGAAGCTGATTACAGGAATATGAAAATGCAGTATCTTAATGGTACATATTTTCATGTGGCAGCTCAGTTGCCTTTCATTTTGCAGCTAATATGTCTATTCTTATGAGTCATTTACTTCTTTAATTACCTTTTGCAGGCAAGGCACCATGGTATATTAATGTGAATGATTTTTACTGCCAGTTTATCATACAATGCCCCAGAAGTTGAAAGGCGTAATTGACTTGGAAGAGCAGCTCATGAAGGAAACAATATTTAGTTGACAGTTTTCCTTGTACTCTCTGTTGACGGTTATGAGTTTACACTATGCTAAAGGAGTAATAAACACAATTTTCTTTCAATAACAGGAAAGAGTCGCTTTTAAAATACATTTGTGGAAAACAGATTTGTTCATTTCTTGAATAATATAAAATAATGCGTTTTCAGTGATGAGATGTATATAAGACTGTCAATTGAATTAAACCTCGGAAGGTGCATTTATAACCTGCCTTAGAGCGTTAAAAGGTATTAGGGTGCATATGAATCAAATCAGTTAGATGAATATTTAAATTATACACTGATTTGGATAAATCATTTTCAGATCTGCATGTTAGATTATTTGGTGGCCTTCTTTTGCCGTGGAGGGTGAAAGTTTGAAGTGGGAATATGAAGGACAGAGGCTCTGTTTCGGTAGATGGAAGAACTCTCATCAGAAAGCTCCTGATAAAGCCCGATTAGAGGATTATTGCAGAAACTTTCTATAACTTTCCTAGAGCCAGAGGCTTGAGGAAGGTTTAAAATCAGCTTTGCAATCCGTCAAAGTCCATTTTCTCCTGGAATGCTACTTTTATTGAAATGACCTTGTCAAATCGCAAATTCTTTTTCCCAGGCATCCCCAGGACCGTGCGCAGGTATGATTAATCATCCCATCCCGCTTTAATTAATTTAAAGGCGCCCATGGCCGGGGCGGGAGGAGATGCCGGCTGGCGAGGGCAGCGCTTCCCCGCTCGGCTCGCAGGGAGTTAAACTTTTCACAGTTTTCCCGATTGTTTGCAGTTCAGCCCTCTGCAACATAATGAAAGTTTTCGAGCCATCTGTTGTTAAGCTGGCGGTGAGCAAGGCCAGTATATCCAAACAAAGTGCTGGCCTGCTGTAAACTGAACCTGTCAGTTTAGCATAGCTGGGCTGACCTCCCCGGGCGCGGGGCAGCGGGTACCAGGCACTGGCTGCCTGCTCAGCTTCCAGGGGAACTTCTTGGGGGGACCGTGTTTACTTTTTCCACTTAGCGTTCCTCCCACAGGCTTGGACTAGTTTATACTAAATCTTTAAATTGACACTGTTCTATTTTTTTTTTCCCTCTCCTCCTATTCTGAACTTTCTCCTTTTTTCTTAATCTTTCAGGCCGTACAGAAAAAAAAAAATCTATTAAAACCCCACAGTGGCTGGAATTTGAGCTTTTAAGGAGGTGATGGGCCTGGGGGGGGACAACACAGGACAACAACTTCTGTGATTCTATAACTCTGTGTGTGCATGTGTGTCGGCGAGATTCTCTCTCAAAAGAAAGAGGCATGTTCCCAAGTATCCCGGCTTGCTTTCCAGCTCCTATTGTTCCCTTTGTTCTGTATTATTTAAGATCAGTTACTCATTTGCTTCAGAGGATTGGGAATAGCAGGCAAGGTAGAGCAGAGCAGCCAGCATCTATTGTCTTCCTGGGACCCACAGTTGGCTTCCAGAGCGGCTGGAGCAGCCTCCCTCCTGCTTCTGTTTGCTTCTGTTCAAGGGACTGGTAGCTCCAGCGAAAAGTACCAGAGAATTTAAAACTTTTTGAGTGGAATGGCCAAGATCAGACTGGAAATGCCCTTTATTTGCACGGCTGTGTGGCAGGGAATTGCTTTCTTTCTCGTTCACATTGCATACACGTTAGTTTGGCCTCATCTCCTCTGCCTCAGTGTGTTTGTGCTTTTTCCAGTCTTATTCACAGATTGTCTTACCTTTTTCCTTCCTCCATAAATGTTATTTTATTTATTCCTTTTTGTCTGGGATACAGCACATGTCATTTCTCGGCTGGTATTCATTCAATACAAGTGGTTTTAGCTGTTTTTTAGGATTGGCAACAAAACTTGAATTTCCTGTGCCAGGAAAGTGACTATTTGGTATTACCTGTTTTCAGTGTTTGTTTTTTGGACTAGACCTACAGTAAATACCTTTATGCTACTGCTGCTGCCAAATTCAGTCACTGCTTTCTACACTTGTGCTGTACCTGCTCACTGGTCTTTGGCTGGTTTCAAGTGTGTTTTACTTACCTCATGGTTCTTGGAAAGCAAAACTGATCGTCAGTGACCTCGAATGCTGCAGTTCTCAGTCAGGAGGAGTTTTGCCTGAGGAAGAGCTGCTGAATTTGTGCCGTGTGTGAAACCAAACTGTGCCTTCGCAAAACTGCGTCGCAGCCAGTCTGTATCTTAACCGTGTGGTGCAAGTGCACGGGGAGCTCTGGAAAAGCAGTAAAAGCTCTGGAAAAGCAGTAAAAGTACTTGGCCTCTCCAGAAGACCCTTCCAAGGACTTGTGCCAGTGCCCACCAGAGGGTAGGAGTGCCCAGGGGATGAGGGGGAAGGAATATAACTGTGGTGAGAAACACTCAATTTTAAATTAAAATGACTGCACTTAGGAGGAAACCCCATCCGGCTCTAATCTGTTTGTAAGGTGACTGACACATAAAGTGCTTTTTGTTTTAAGGTAGAGGGAAATGCATTCAGGGTAGAGTTTCTGGTATAAATGTCAGGTGCAACGCAGTGCATGCTCACTCAAAAAGTCAAGCAGATAACCTTGGCATTTAGGGACACTGCCTTGTATAAAACGAAATTGTATTTTGTTTTTAAAAAGGAGGACTACATTAAGAGGTCACCTATTAGCTGTGTTTTTGCTAGCTGTCTGAAACTCAGCTCTACTGTCTATTAAACTCAAACCACTATGTAAACATTCCTGTGTTGTTCCTGGTCTCTACAATGGCCAAGGGGATCAGGTTTCACCTGCCTGCACATCTTCAAGCAATTAAAGCAATTAGCTGGAAGCCATTTCACATTCAAGGTCTACTGTGACATTCAAGTCCAGGAGAAGTCTAGGGGAAAAGTAAAAAAAAAAAGAGTATAAAAGGCCGCTGTGCAGCACATGCACACCAATAACCTATGAGGGGGTTTTGGACTTTACAACAACTTCCAAATGCGGTCAGGAGGCTTCGCAGCAGGCAGGCAAAGTTACTGCTGAGAAAGGGAAAAGATAAAGAAAAAACACCTAATGATCCTTTAAATTATACCCAAGTTTTGCGCTGGGAAAGGGAGGGGGGAGGAGAGAGAAATAGCAACATGATTTGGAACTACATTTGTGTGAAATAATACGGCGTTGGCCTTATTTACGGATATTTCTCCTGGCGTGGCCGTCATATTTTTCTTCTCGTTTAGGTGGGGATTTATATTTGGTGTTTACATTGTAAAACTACACTCACTCTGGCTAATGTATCCCTTACAATGACATTCAGCTCAGAGTTTAGTGATTCCAGCAGTAAGTCTTGAAAGCTGCTATTTTTTAAAAGGTTGGAGCAGATTAGTGGTGACCTTAAAAGATTAAACTAGTACAGTTTAAAGATAAATAATCAGCCTTTAGCACATTAGATAGCTACATAAGCATGACAGAAGGTGACTTTCTTACAACAGTTTCAGAATCCAGGCAGCATTTTTACATTTGAAACTTGACTAAGGCAAGGAACAGTGGTTTGCAGAAAGCAAGACATAAACTGATTGCACCATTTCAAATTGGTTAATACAGTTTTAAATCCACAGTTTTCCTGTTGGTTTTATTATTGAGAAGAGGCTAATTTTAAAAGCTGTGCCTGCTGCAAAAGAAGATCTTGCTTTGCCGTCCTGGAGGGTGTTCTTAATCAGAAATAACCGCAGGCTAAATTATAATGTGGAATCCTGCTGCCCTTTAACCTAACACTGCTGCTCGTTCAGTGTTTGTTAACAAATAGCTCTAAGTACAAAATTGTTTGAGAATTACTTTTTCATTATATTTGCTGACTTCAATTAGAATAAGAAGCTTATTTGGGGAAGAAAAATTAAAAATGTATGGGTTTCTAGAGAAAGTTTCAGCAATTGTTTCCTGGCAAGTGTCGCCTTCGGAACATAGCTGTGGACTCCGTGGCACACATAATTAAATTTAAATAAAATTACCTTCTGAACTAATATTTCTGCACCGGTGGCAGAGGCAGAGCTCAGGAGCATCCCAAGACTCACCACTTGGAAAGATGAACAAGCCAAAATGGTGGCAGGGGCTCAGGCCAGGGCCCCTTTCGTACCTTGCAGGGGGATGCAGTGCCTAACGAAGGGGCACCAATTCCCCATCCCTGTGGTGTTGGGGAGGGATGGGCTACAGATGCGAGTGGCACGGTGTCCTGTTTTTATTTCACTTTGAATAACGCGTAATTGAAACGTGCACTCTGCAAATTAATTGGTGAGTTGAAGGTAAGAACTGCTGAGTTAGTAGAGACAGCACCAGCCCTGTTCTTTTTTTCCCCTTAAGTTTACATGCTGGAGCGGAAACGCCGCGGTGCTCAGAAAGGAGGTGATGCCTCTGTAAAGCAGATCTTTCCAATTTTATTTTTTTTCTAGCTTAGTCTTCTGTTTCTATGATCTGCCTTTTGAACTGTTTTTGTGGCTGATCAGTTCCACCTAATATGTCTCTTGATTTCTGCTATTGTAATACTCAGACGACATGCTGTTCTCTTCATTTTTATAAGCTTTAGATGCTCCTGCCTGTCATACTCTGGCGGTTTATCTTCAGCGTCTGGATTTGCTTTCAGACTTGCATGTCTATCAAGCTGCTGTTGCTTTGAATGTGAGATCAAAAGAAGATGAATTCCAGTAAAAAAATTTCCTTGTATGAAGAAAAGATTGGGGGCCTATGTAAACATCCCACTGACAGCTCCCAATGAGTTATTTTAGCAGAGCATTAGCACCCAGAATGACAGACAGTCCAAGACTACATGCTAAATAACAAATCAGTCCCTTCAGTGGCAGCAGCACGTTGCCACAACAGCAATACATTTTCTAAAGGAATCCTGTTCCTCTTTTTTATTGAATATGGCTGTTCGACTGCTCATCTCTTCACGAGCTGCCTTTGAGTGCCAGCCCCAGTTTACTTTTTCTTGACAATATCTGTGTCATGTCACCAATATGACAGCAGACAGGGCTTTGATAATTGGGTGGGGAGATGGTTAGTTAGTCATCTCCAGTTAAATAGGTAGTTTGTTTTAGGGAGGGGAAGGAGATGACGAAGGAGGGGTGGCATCTGCCGGAATGCTGAAGTTACACTTTTGGAGATGCTGAATGCGAGTCCCTGCGCCCAGGAGAAGTTGTGTTTTTTGGGCGGTTGTTTATATTTCAGTTCACGCAGTTAGAGAAAACAGCTCTGCAGCCCGGCCAGCCTCCTGAGCCAGTTTCCAGAGCAAGTCCCAGCACTGTCGAGGGTAGGAACGTCAAGCTTGGCTGGACTTCCGTGCAAATCCGAATTTGCCTAGAAACAGAAGCGAGGTGTGCTTCTGGCTGCTGTTTGGTCTAGTTGGGGACATAATTAGTTCTGCTTGTTTCTGCTCACACATGGGGGGGTTTAACAACTCAGAGTCACTAGATTTTTGTGCCGGGTGTAGTGCTAAACCCAACTTTGAGATTACCTGTGAGCTCCAGCTGATCTCACCACTTCGGCAAGGGAAGAATTAGGGAAGGAATGCTTTGCGGTTTCTTTGTCATTTAGTAAAAGCAGAGGTTGCTACTGTGGAGGCAGAGCCCGGTGGCTGCCGCGAAGGGCAGTGCTCCAGCGTCTCCCTCCAGCCTGTGCTCCGGCTGCACGGCACTTCCTGTTTATTCAAACATCTTTTTACCATTCTTCAGCCCCCGCTTCACAGAAACAGCCAGAAACATCTCCAGCGCGAAGACGGAAATCTAAAGGCAGACAGTAAGAGCTCACTCTGTTAAACTCTTCATTTTCTCTGCGAGCGCTCAGAGGAAAGGAGCGTGCAGGCAGGGCTGAACTTTTAACGCGCTGCCTTGCGCAGGCAGCCTGGAGCACAGGAGAGGGGAATTGCTTTGGCTTGAAGCAGAATCAGCCAGTTCAGGTTGTTTATGGCGGTGTTGACAAGGGTGGGGTTTTTGGCATGGCTTTGGAGAATTGTGGCGAGGACCAGGTCCTCTTTAGGGGCGCCTGTCACCTTGCGATGCCCCTCTGGCACAGGAGCAGCCATGTGCCACCATCCCTGCCAGGTGCTGCAGTTTATCCTTGCACAACTGCCAAAAATACCTAAACAACAAACCCCCCACCAAGGAAGGGAAACGTGGCTGCTGCTCTGGGCAGCAAAAGTGGCACAAACCCACCGAGTGGCTTTTTTGTTGTCTGCAAATTGTTTGCATCGTGGCTCTGGCACCGCATGCAAAACCAGCCCTGCTAATATTTGTACCAATTTCATGCTAATAAAAATCAGGCTGCTGAGACAAGCATGGCTATTATCTCATTCATATGACTATTGTTTAGACCTGTGGTACTACAAAAGGAAAGGGAAAGCGTGCTCACGCCGGGTAATGGTTGTTAACTTCTCACGTGAGGGATTTTCTCTGCAGTTTTTCAGTATTAATGATTGTTGTATGAATGGTCTTCAGGGGTTGTTGGAAGATAGTGTAGATCCTCTGGGTAATCCATGTCACAACACGGATGCTGGATTTTTCCCCCCTCTGTTCAAGTGACTTAAAAAACTGCTTGATATTTCTTGGTGGTTTCTCCCCCCCTCCTGCAAAAGTCCACTGAAATAGCAGGTAACTTTTTTTTGGCAAGCATTCGCGGTGCTGGTGTAGTGTGAAACATAAGAGAAAATGGAAAATATGTTGCCTGCCCTATGGAGAAAACCCATCCTCCTAGAGGCTTTTCCTGCCTCTCCAAGATCCAAATGCACTTTAAAATTTTAAACTGTAAACCCCCATCTTCCTAGAAAAGAGAGCGAGAGAGAGAGAAATCAAGCTGTGTGTTCAGCCAAACCGCAAGTACAACAAACATATTTTGAAAATATATTGCTAGTCTGGCTTTTTAATGTTCAGAAGTTGTTCTACTTTGCAGAAAAAAAAAATGGTGTTTGCAACTGCCTTAAGGACAATTTGTTTAACAGTAGGAGTAATTTCATGGGGAAAATGGAAAGAGTGACTGAAGTTATTTACTCAGATGTTAGTGTAGGTGTGGGGCAGAAAACTCTCTGTGGGAACAGTGGGCTGCTTTTCTTGGTATCTTAGTCTATTTGATGACCATCAAATTTCCCAGCTCACTGGTTTTGTTTTTTCTGGATGGCATGTTTGATTATTTATCAGAAGGGAAAGGGAGTAGCTGAAGCAAATAAACATGTGACCAAGCTGTGTTTTGTTTTCCACTCAGAAGGCCATGCCCTTTAACAGATATACAGAAAATAATAAACGTATTGTTTTATGATAAAAGGAAATTATGTGTATCATTTTCTTTAGCAAGGCCATTAACCCCTTGTGTTCGGTGGTCTCCGCCTTCTGGCAGCTTGTTGGGCTTGCAGCTGGGAATTAAAGGCACTTAAACCCCCCCCTCTTGCCTGGAACGTTTCCATGGATTACTACTCCAGCCCTTTGGATTTGCTGGATTTATTGCGCAGTCATACAGCCCTGGTCGTCTCCCCAGTCCTGCTTGGGGTGTGACTGGCTAAACGAGAGACGCTTTGAATTTTCAGAAGGGTGCTGATTTCCAAAGAAAACCTTGGCAAGAGATGCTGGGATCTTCCAGCCTCCAGTGCTGGTGTCTGTGCGGCATGAGGGGTTGCAGCTGTGTTTGGTCCGTTACGGTGTCAATTTATGGGATTCTCTTTTAAATGCCAGGTGTCTAGCATGTAGTATTTCCTTTATAATACCAGCTTTGGACAATGCTCATTATCTTCCCTGAAAAAAAAAAAAACCAAAAAAAAAAAAGACAACCAACACCCTATAAACTAAATCACTGTCAGGAAGTAAAATACAGGTTTGCTTCATCTCCGGGAAGCATGTTGCATGCTTTAGCTGCTTTTATGGGATTAAAAGAAACAAGTTAAGACTGTCATGCACATGAAAGGAAACCGAGATGTGGTTTGCTTCACATTGTGCAGGTAGGTATAAATTTAATAGACTGACTTGCTTTCAAAATCTCTCTTTGTCTCCCCGAGTCGCATGTCAGTTCCAGCGCGTTGATGGGCTCTGTGGTCTGTAATAGCGCCTGACTGCCGCTGCCCCGCAGGTGCCGGATCGGCAGGAGGGTCCTCCTCCTCCTCAGGGATGTAGGTTTCCTCTGAGCAATGCCTTCACATCGAGAAAGGCAAAATTTGCCTGACATCTTGAAGTTTTAATCAAGTCTGGTGGGTCTGGGCAGGAGGATGCTTCGCCTTCTGGCTCCGTGGGCTCAGCGCTCCCTGGAGAGCCCGAGTGGATGGCAGGGGCTGGAGCTGAGGGCTTGGGTTTGAGGGAGGGAAAAATGGCAGTCGAAATAGCAAAGAGAGGAAGGGCTGGCAAAATAAGGACCTGAAACTTAAATGCGATGTAAAGAAGAAAGAGGAAATGAGCAGCTTGGGGCCAGGTGACGTTGGCGGGGCTGGGATGGGGGACATGGCTGGCCCCCCTTGCCTGGAAGCTTCCCGAGAGTTGAGGAGGCTCAGGATGGCCTGAGGAATGGGCTTTGGTATCAGAGGTGCAGGACTGAGGTACCTGGAAAAAAAGAGGAGCAGGAGCAGTTGTATCTTTTTGGACAGGGGATCCCTCCAGCCCTGGCTGAAGTCCTTGGGCAGAAGCGTATGAAGGACCTTTCCATGGGGGAAAATGTCTTCCCATCCTCCAGCAATTAAATGTTTGTGCCCTGAGGCATAAACATTTGTACCTTGATTTCTATTTTTATCTTTCCAAAGGTAGCTTTAAATGCTCTCATGACTGTCTCTGCAAGTGTCTAATCCTTTCTTTGCATCCTCCCCATGCTCTTGGCCCTGGTGATATCTTGTGACAGTAAGTTCCAGAGAGTAATTACGAGTTGTGTATTAAGAAAGGGAAAAAAAAAATCCTTTTATCTGGTTTATTTTCTTTTTGGTGGCTGTTGCTTCCTGACTTCATTCAGTGTCCCCTTCCTCTTGCGTTATGAGAAATGGCAAAAGCACCAGATGTACCCTCTCAGGCCAAGTCACAATTTGTGTACTTGTTATCATCTCCCCTCTTACTCATCTCTCGCTAAACTAAACACTCCCACCATTATCAATCTTGCCTCGTATCTGCTGAGCCCTCTAATCATTTTTGTCGCCTCCATCTGAACCTTGCCTATTTTTGCTTTACCAGAATCTGTTAAAATTAAGGTCTTTACAAGCGGTTCTAAATTAGGTTGTGCCATGGAAGTGCAGAGATGTGATTTGCAGCTTTAGTTTTCCGTGTTTTGGGCTGTCCCGACGTTTTGCTTCCTTCATTCACCCGGCAGCAGCAGCGAGTGTCTGATGGAGCGTGGTGAGATGTCCACAGTCAGGGGCTGTATTTCATGGGCCTCTGAGTACAAGTTTGTCATGCAGTGTTTTGGAAAACAAGCTTAAAATATGTTCCCTGTTTTGTTGACCGCACAGGGAAGCGCGCAAGCAGCTGTGTGCAATATACTATTTATGTTGTAGCAACAAAAAGGCCCTCTTCCTTCTCCCCCCCACCTTATCCCTCTTCTCTTCTCTTCTCTTTTTAAAAATATGAGAACTTCCCGTGCTTTTGACATCCAAGAAAAACGCGGCTCAGCAGTGAATACTCCTCCAAATATTCAAAGGTCTGGTTCACTTTTACATAAACACAGTAGTTCAGAATCTGATCTCGAGCCTACAGAAATGAGCTGGAAATCCCATAAGATTTTTTTCATCACTCAGGAACAGTTCAGTTCTGGTTCAGTTTGAACGGGGAGCCAAGATTTGCATCCTTTCTCATTTTACCAGGATGTGTTGGCCCATCCCTCCTTTCTTGCTGGTACAGACCGCTACATGCTGTGAGTCTTGGCATGCCAAAATAAAGAGAACCATTTTTAATGTTTGGGAACTTTTTGCCAGATACTTTTTAAGTGGCTTTGATGACTCCTGACTGTGACTCTTTAAAAGAAGGGACAGAAGGTGTTTTTGCGGTGTAACTGCCTCAGGATTTCATTTATGCCTCAAAAAAGGGATTTTTGTAGCCGTTGTCCCTGTTGTAGCTGCTTCGGAGTTTGCAGGTTTCTGGTGTTGGCTGAGACTGATCTCTCACCCTGCTGTCCCTTGCTGCCTGCCCCCTTCATCCCTGTAGTGTCTCCAGGTATTGAAGACAATACCTCACCCCACCTTTCCTCTGAAATTGGTGGAGTTCATGAATAAATTACAAAACAGAAATCGGTTTTGTTTTGTTTTTTTGTTTGTTTTTTTTTTGGATGCAAACTCTGTTTCCCCCCTGTGTGGTGCTGGGGCCTCACAGGCAGGGACCTTGCCAGCCATGGGATGGGCTGTGGGATGGCAGGGCAGGGGCACGGAGTCCACTCATCCTCCCACTGGCAGGAGTAACCTCAGTGCCCACGAGGACGAAGTGCAGCAGGGCTGGGACACAGGCAGCTCCACCCTGTGGGTTTGGAAGAAAGGGTTTCTGTTTCCAGTGCCTTTTTCTGGAGGGAATCTCCTTAACTGGTAGCCAGGATCTATTCCAGAGGAAAGAAACTAAGCCTGCTGGAAGAAAAATAAAGACTCATCTTCTTTCCTTATGACTGAATTATTCTAGGAGATGGTTCAGCACGAGGCACATTGCCAGCTCCCTTGCTCCAAGTGTGCCCATGTCACATCAGGGACAGGATGTGAGCCAGGGTTTGTACATGTGGACCTCAGGTCCCTTCTCTTTTTCCGGCATAGGAATCACCCATTAGTCACCTGTCCAGACCAGTCTGCTGTGGTCTTCATAGCCAGCTGACCATTTTATTGAGTGAAGGATTGCTGTTGAAACTCTCCTCTGTGATGAGCTGGCTGGTAGCCCTTGGATGGAACCAGCCTTGCAGATTTGCTGCAGCCAAGTGAGGCGCTGGATACAGCCAGCAGCATCTCCCCAGGCACGGGGCATCCCTCTGCTGCACCAGTGGAGCTGGGAACAGGATGGGTGGAGGAGGATTATTTAATGAAAGAAGGAAGAAGAGGATGAGATGGGGATAAGGATGGGGATTGTTTGAATCCAAGGTGGCTGAGAAGGCTGGACAGCAGGAATGCTTCACCAGGTTATGTTGCGTCCTAGCTGTGTCTCATAGCAGAGCCCCATGTCCTGCCTGTAGCTATCCTCAAACTTCCCTGCTGTGGTGCCAAGGGCAGTGTTGGGGCTCTTGGCTGTGTCATTCTGTGTGTGGCACAGGGTCAGAGTGGTGGCAGTGGGGAAGGGAGCACGTAGCAGCTCATTTCCCTGTTCTGAGGAATATGGAAAAGCTGGGCACGAATGTCAGAGGGAATAAGTGCTGCAAGAACATCTGCTTCTCTTTTTTGCATCTTCTACATTTTATTCCTCCTCTTCATTTTGGTTCCTTTCCTATTCTCTAGTTGCTTCATCTCACCTCCCCCTGTTCTGTTCCTCCCAGAGGAACAGCACTACCCACTGCTGTCGCTTTGCACTATTTTTTATTTTTTTTCCCTTTGCATACTGCTCCGCTCCTCGCTGGTTTCCACACGTTGTGTGGCTCCTGAGCCTGCCGGAGGAGAACTGCAGCAGGGCTCCCCTCCAATGTGTCTGCCTCCTACCACCACTCCTCTACATCTGCTGCTCCAGGAGAAGAGAGTGTCGCAGGAGAGGAGGTAGAGGAGGCAGGAGTGGGAGAGACATGAAGCATCTCTGAAGCTCGGGTGCATCCGGGCTTCCGAGCTTGAGAGCTGCATCTTGCCGCTCTGCTGGGAGCAGCTGTGGAGTGGAGCGGGGTGTGAGGACAGATGGGAGCTGAGAAGGAAGAGAGATTGCTGGCTGAGTCTAAATTCCCCCTCGTCCCACCCAGGAGAAACAAAGGTACTTGCCTTGCGAGACTGAAGGGAAGCAAGAAGCCCTTTTGGGAGGTGGGCCATGATCTGCTGGGAGAGGCGCCTGGAGCTGCCGATGGGGCGATTCCTCATGGCCTGAAGGCAGCATGAAATTTGGGGAGAAATAGGCGATGGGAGAACTGCATGCCTGCTGCTGCAAAGCTGTGCTTTGCCCAAACCTCAGTGGGGAAGCTGAGCAGCAGTGGTGGCTTGCAAGGGTACAGCTGTCAGAGGTCAACACACAAGATCTGGGACCAGCGTGGTGTTGTGTTTGCTCCCAGGGCAGATTTGGCCCTTAAAGTTTCTCCCTTCTCATCTCTCTCTGCTTTCTTGTTTTGTTCTATTTGCTGTTTAATGACAATAATTGGAATTATGGGTAGAATATGATGTTGGCTGGCAACTGACTTTCCCGATTTATTGCTTGGACACTTCAGATGGCTGCAGGACCACCTCTGATTTCAGGGAACTCTTCCTCCCTCCTTTCTCAAGTTACTTTCCTGATACGAAACTTCGTCCACTTAGAAAGGCCCAGAATCCTTAGGAATGTGTAAAAAGATATGGGATTTTGTTTTGTGCCCTCCTTGCAACTTCTGGGTGCACGTTCATCCAGATATTTTGGAGGCAGCCCATTCATTACTGCCCAACTGCCCTGGGAATTGGAGTTGGACAGGACACCCCTTTCTTTTGCATCCTCATGGCTGCTGCTCCTCTCCCCACCTTCCAGTGTACATACCTTTCCATACATCCTAAAGTTCCCTGGATTGATCTTTCCATGCCTGATAAACCTCAGGTTCAGAAACATGCTTCCCCTGGTGTTAGAGCCAGGCCTATTATCGCTGTAGGTCATCATATTTCATTAATAACTGGTTGATATTAATACCGGTTGGAGCAGATGGGAAGGGAGGAGCTGGAGCACTTTTTCTTCAGTAGGAATAGGATGATGGAAAAAAGTTGGAGAGTTGCTGCCTTGTACTGGCTGCAGTGGTGGAACAAGTTAGCAAGAGGCTCCATGCGACTGGATCCTGTTACTGCTTTCCTCATGTACTGACACTGTAAGCAAGTATATGGCATTTAAGCAGCATTTCTATTTTTAAAGTTCTACCCTCTTTTTCCAGTGTATTTCCCTTCCCCAGCCCTCTTCCCGAATCAGGAGTTTCTGGCTGCGTGAAATCAGAGGCAGGGCTGCATTTTTACCCTTCATCAGAGCTTGCCCAAAGAGGATGGTGAAACTGAAAGGTCAAGGTGCTTGCATGGAAATGTCAAATTACAACATTAACTGGGGTGATAACAGTGCCCAGTGTTCTGGGCAAACAACAGCTGGGCAAACAAGTCACGTTCTGTCTGTCTTGCAATAAAATTGTCTTGGTCATCTCAAATGTGTACTTTTTTTTTCCCCTCCTGCAGCTTAAGTGGTTGGGAAATAATAAATAGTTGCCACTTCCCTAAGCACAGGGACCGGGCTTTTCAGTGGGGCTTCCCACTTACGCTGTGAATGAAACAGGCTTGATTCATCTCACAGTTAATGTACTGTTCACATTTTTCCTGGGTTAGGTGCCACCCAGTGTTGACTCTCAAATACCATTCCAGGTTTGTGCAATGTCTCTCAAGTGCTGAATTTCAGTTGCCTTTTTACTGCTCTCTGTTTTACACCAGAAAATTTCCTTACGTCTGGGTGTTTTCCTAATGGATAAGAAAACACCTTGGGAGTTCATTTACTGTATCTTGCATTTACGCATAGGATGACTTCATTGGTAGGCAGCCTTTTCCTGATGTTGTCCTTCCAAATCCATGTTTATGGCCAAAACCCATGGAAGATTCATTTTCTGGGGGATACTTCCCTTACTTTCTTTTTTTTTCTTCCAGTAAGTGGCAGGATTTCCCCTGTGTGTGTTGGTGCAGAGAGGAGGATGGTTGCTGCTGCTCTGTGATTCACTGCTGGAGGCCAGGATTCGTGTCTCTGGCTGCCCCAAACAGCTTTGTCCAGCCTTGCAGGCTCTTTTAGCAGTGCAGATAACATGGCTGCTGGTAAATACAGAGTCAGATATTTGAAGCACCTCTGTATTTTTGGGGGCTCTTGGCATCTCCACCTGCCCATCCATGAGGGAGCACACTGTTGTCTGGACAAGCACGTGCTGGTTTTTCACGGCTCCTGGCAATTGTTCACTTGCAAGCACGTGGTGGAGATTTAAGATGTAACTACGGCAGTGGGGAGGAATGTGTGAAAAGAGCTTGGAGATGTCAGAGCACCTGCTTGTGAGGAGAGGGCCACGTTAGCAGAGCTGTTGGCTAGAAGTAAACAGTCCTGGCACCCTTGTTTCAGGACTTGGCAGCAGCAGGAGTTGAACTGAATCCAGCTTTACTCTCTACTGCCTGTTCAGTAAGTTGAGGACAAGGCAGATGATTAAGGAAATGTGGGGAAACTGCTACAGAAGCTTTTGGAAAGATAAGAGACTTTGGTCTCCATGTCTGACAGTCTGGCACTTCTCACTAGCATTGAATTCACATGCAAATCAAAGGCAACATCTACTCCCACAGGAAGCTTTATTAATGTACAGGCCTGCTTGCGAATCTCCGTGCTGATGAAGGTTGTGGGACTGACTTCACTCAAATTAATTTCCCTGTCTATCCTCGCCTGAGCACTGTGCAGCACCGGCAGCCTCAGCAGGGCTCCCACGCCAGCATCCAGGGATGAGCTCCGTGCGGGAGCGGCACTGCCTGGAACCAGGGGAGGGGGTAGAGGTGTGAGGCTTCTTGGCTTGGATTGTACGAGTGTCCACCGGGCTGGAACTGACACCGGCAAAGTAATTCCATGAAGGCAAACTCCAGGCTTGAAGTACTTTGTATGTGAGAGGAAGGAAGGTCGGTGTATCCTGAGCCAGCCGTCTCTCTAGTACATGTCCTGTGAGGTGTGAGGAGTATGGATGAGCCTTGGAATTGGCCAGGACAGGACATGGTGTGAGGCAGGAGGGAGGAAAGGCTGAGCAGGGAGAAGTATAAAGGGATGTGGGATCCCTGGGTTCACTCTACTACCGAGGACATGTAGCTCCTTGATGCAGGTGCTCACTAAGAACCGTATCGGAGCTATAAACAACCTTCCACATCTTAAACCTGAGCTCATCTGATGCTCAGCTTTTACTGCTGTCAGTTATTTGTAAGTGAAAAAGTGAAGTCTTGAGAGGAGAAATGGGAAATGCCATTTCAAACTGCAATCCCCAGAATGTCAGCATGTTGCCATCTCCTTATTTTGCATCTACCTTGTTTTTTCCTTTGATGCTCCTGTCCATCCTGGCTGCTTGTTTCCCTTGTGCTCCCTCTAGCCCACTTTTATTCTTTCTAATACTTTTCTTCCTGCCCTGCTCCACCCTCTGTGCTGGTCCTTCTCTTTGGCCATCTCTGGTCCCCCCAGGTTTGCACCAGTACAGGTGACAACTAGACGTGGAATGGGGTGGTGTAGATGTCACCTTGAATGGAGACCCTCACAGTGAGCGGTGTGGGTGCTGTGCAGCTGGACTGGAGCAGGGACAGAACTCTGGCTTTACTCAGCCAGTCCCAGCCTGTCCCTGCAGCCAGGGACCCTGATTTGTGTGGGGTCAGTCATGGTAAGGGTTTATGGTGGCAGTGGCCACCCCGCCAAGCTGCACGGAGCTTTGTGGCCAGCTCAAGTGGAGAGAGCAGGCATTTTTTGTGTGGCTACTTGTTCTGGGAATCTTCAAAAATTTCTGGCAGCCAGTTTAATTGTGCAACCTCTCAGCTGCCAGAACGGATAGAATATGATCATATCACATGAAATGCATGCAGGGTCTGCTATAGCAACTGTATTTCAAAGAGACAACACATATGGTGACTGGTTCTTTTTGGAATAATATCTATAAGTTGATGATGTTTTATTCAAAAAGGCTGTAGCTTGAAAGGTTAGGGATGTTCTGATTGTTTAGTGTATGATTAAAGAAAGGCTTCTGTGGTTTTTTTGGCCTATTGAATCTAATTACTGGGAACTAAAATGATCATTTGATTGCACATTTACCTGGAATTATTCTTCTGCAGAGCCAGTCTTAATAATATATAATAATATGTTGCGCTTGTACTGTATAGAGCTTCTTGTCTGAGCAACTCAGAGTGCTTTACAAGTATTCATTAATTAAATAAGCCATACAACACCCCTGCTAAATAAGTGAGTATTTGTTGCCCATCCCCTTAAGTCTTGTAGGTTTTATTTCTGCTGCCTCTGCCCACCCTTGAAGATGCTTTAACAGCTAAATAAGTTAATTCAATACAAATAAGATATTTTTTAACCATCCTTAACGCTTTCTGCATAAAGGTTTCTTTTGTTGCATTGAATTCTTTGGCAGGCTGTAGGGTTTTCTGGTTCTTGATGGTGCACCATTCTGGGGTGGTGGCTGTGTGTGTGTGTGCCCAGCAGCTCCCTGCACCCATTGCAGGGACACGGACCAATTCAGGGATGTTTTGGGTGCACTAAGATCCAACCTGCTTGAAAAGCGAAATCTAATTTTACCTGCACTGTACCAAGCTCTGGTGGAAATTGTATCCACCCTTCGAGAGCTTTTCTGATCCAGTGGAGACTTGTTATTAAATTGGAAAGGATTGGAAAGGTGGGCTTGTTGCCAGAGCATTGTAAGGTCTCTCCTGCCCACTTGCCCTGGTCAGCAGTGGTGGTTCTTCAGTCCACTGAGCTGACCAGTGTCTCTCCAAAAGTAAAAAGATGAGTCTAGGCCATAAAATAGCAAGGTTTTACTGGGGGAGGGGTGGGGGGGTTGGGACTTGAGTTTGCAGACCTTGATATCCGACCTTCCCCAGCAGTTCTGCGCTGAGATTAAACACTCTGCAACTTGAAGGAGCAAGTGAAACCTGAAGCATATCTGACTTCTTAATTAAATAGGTATTAATTAAATCACTCAGCGAACATACACAGTAGGAGTGGGGAAGGCTTTTTCTCTCCTTCCATGTAGGCATCTTGCAAAGGGACTATTTTTCTTGTTTTACATTAATGAAGTCTTCAGCCTTCCCACTTTTCCACCTACACATGTACTGAACGTCTCCAAGGAGACCAAGGAGGCCCGGGTCCGGTGAATCCTCGGGGAGCAGCAGGCTGGGGTCTCGCCAGCAGAGCCTCAGCTGTGCCACAGTCTGTCTTGCAGGGATCATCCTTGCTGTCCCCTGGCTGGGGAGCCAGGAGGGAGCCAGGGCAGGGACTTTCTCCTCATCTTTTCCTCTTTTATCTCCTCTTGCGTTCTTTTCCCCACTTGATGGAGAAATCGGGCCTTGCAGAGCAGCAGGCTCCGGTGTTGAGGGACTCTTCTCTGCTTTGCATGACATTTTGCAAGAACTGCCCCACATCCTGCCTGCTCATGCTTTCAGGGTCATGTCCCTTGCCCCTCCACTGTCACACTGTCCCTTTACTGCTGTGCCCCCTCCCAGTGAGTCCCCACAGCTGGTCTATCATGAGCTGACAGGGATTTTCATAGGATCATAGAATATCCTGAGCTGGAAGGGACCCACAAGGATCATCAAACTCCAAGTCCTGGATTTTGGTGAGGCGAAATGCTGTCCTTGCTCTTCTTTGCATTCTCTCCAGCTCCTTGCAGCTTTCTCAGCCTTCAGTATGGCTCTGTCTGCTGATGCCTCTCCTCTTTCTCCCTCCATGGTCTTCCAGAACTTTCCCTGATGTTATCAGGTGCTCAGGGGAGCAGTCAGTGATATACGACTGCCCTCTTCTGTAAACCCAACCTAATCCACTGGAGAGGAGGAAAGCTGAAATCTGAAAGCACAGGAGCCTGTCCATTAGTGAGAAGGGCTGTGAGCTGCTCCAAGGGGACAAAAACTACTCTGTGGAGCTCACCACCAGGATTCCTGCAGTTACTTGAGGCTCCCACCCAGGAGGCAAACATCGACTGCTGCTGTTTTTCTCCTTAGTTAAAATGGGAAATCAGTGGTGGGATACCACCCCATTGCATTCAAGGTGTTCTTTTGGTGGAAGCCACTGCTTTCCTCAGTGGAGGTGCATCAGGAGTGGAGCGGTACTGCCTGACCAGGGATTGCCTTGTCCCTCTGCTGTTTGTGTAACTCCCCATGTCCTCTTGGCTGTGAACTCAATTCTCCAACCTCTTTCATCCTACAGGCTCTCCAGGTGGCACGACAGCTTCTCCTGCAACAGCAGCAGCAGCAGCAACAGCAGCAGCAGCAGCAGCAGCAAGTTAGTGGAATAAAGTCTCCGAAGAGGAATGACAAACAGCCAGCCCTTCAGGTAAGGGGAGCCTGTGAGCCTCCGTGAGGGTCTGGGGCTTGTAAAAGCTGAATAAATGCATCTTCCATGCAAACACTGGCAGGGAACCTTCAGGAGCTTCCTCCCTGTGTCCACAGTGTGGCTGTGGCTGGTGTAAGTGGCAGCAGGATGGATGCTGGGTGCTCTTGAAAGTCCCACCTACGGCATATTTACAAATCGTGAGCGTGTACTTTTATTAGCATCTGGTAGGGTTGGATCATGACAAAACGGAATAGCTTTTGTTACTGTGTCAGTGTGCATAGGAGATTTGCATTAACATTTCTGTTTGATTGCTGTTCCATTTGTAGTCTGTGTTCACTCAAACCGTTGATTTGCTGTGTCAAGGATATTGGGAAATACTAGGATATCATATCATCGGTGTGTTTTTTCCCCTTTTATTGTCTGCTGATTTATGGACATCTTCAGAAATAAAATCTAAATATTAGAGGGCTTTGTGCTGTTATGAATTCAGAGAGCTAAAACCAATACAGCATTCCCAAACAGAAGATGTATGCACACATATGGGGCTTTGGAGTACATTCTGCTAGTCTTGTGGGATAAATCATGGGGAGTTAAAGACAAGAAAGACCTATTAGGTCATGTATCACAGTTTCCTTTTTTTNGTTTTTTTTTTTTTTTTTTTTTTTTTTTTTTTTTTTTTTTTTTTTTTTGCTATTCTAGTGTTAGAAATCCCAAGTGATGGTGGGGCTGCTATTATTTTCCTTTGGATAGTTTTCCATAACAAAGCACACGCTCAGGAACTTTCCACTTTAATTCCATCCTCTTGCTCCAAGTAATACTGCTTGTATAAATACTGAGTCAGTCCCTTGCCTTGCCTCGTGTTCACACTCCTCAAACATCTGAGATACTAACATGTTCTTGCCAGTTTTGGCAAATTATATGTATCTAGTTCTTTATGTATTTCATAAACTGGCACTTCCAGACCCTTGACCACTTTGCTGGTTTGCAGCTGGTTGTTGCTTTTATTACTGCTCTCTGCAATTGCAGCATGTCGGTGGATTTTTGATAATAAGGTCCTGAATGCAGCAGTTCAGCTGCAGTTGCACAAAGCCCTGTAGCTGGGACATTTATCTTATCTCGTTCTTCTATATCTGATGCTTCAGCCTCTGTAGCCCCAAATTCTTTCTGGATTTTTTTTTTCCTCTTGTTGTCATAGCACGTTGTCAAACTCATGTCTGTTTTGCTCTTTCTGCTTTTTCTTTTTTTTTTTCTTTTTAGTTTGATATACTATCACCATGAGCTCTCTGACAGCGTTGCTGCTTCTCTTGCCTTTTATATGTGCTTCAGATTATTTTCCTACAAAAATACGGATGCTAGGCTCTTTAAATATGTAGCAGAATATGGAAGGTAAAGCCAACATCGCTACAGGCCTTGACAGTAAAGTGAGAGGGCCCAATTCTGTGGTTCTTACCCAAATAAAGCTGATGGGGACTTCAAGGGGAGTTTTGCCTGAGTGAGGAATAGATGTTAACTGCAGCCCTTGGCCCAGCGTGGACGACGTCGAGCTTTGGCGTAGTGATTTCATCTTCAAAGCATTTTGCAAATACTAATCTCCAAAACATCCCCAGAAGGAAAGTCTGATAAGTAAGTAGCATTATCCCGGTTCTGGACTGGGAAACTGAGGGATGCGGGTTAAGCAACTCACTTAGGATCACAGAGGGAATTGGGTTTAGAGGTAGGATTAAGATTCATGAATTCCTGGCTCCCACCCCTGTGCTCCGGCTGCTGGACAACACCTCGCGCTTTACAGCCGGGCTATTATTCTTTTTGGAAAGTATGAAGCATTTTGTCATTGGGCAAGTATACATTTTATTGGCAGCGTCCAGAGCCATAATCCAAAGCGTTACATTAATGCTTTCAAAAATATTTTATTTGGTAAATCCATAGCTGATCCATATGCCTTTTAATAGACTCTTCCACTGGGGACATTTTTAATGAGAGATTGTGCTGGCTAGGTCCAGTGTCAGGTACTAAAAGAAGTGCTTTGTTGTGCAGATGTCTTAAGAATAGCTCCAGAGGATGAAATATGACTGTGTTGACCTTTCAGCTGTGAGCTTATTTGTCAGGATTCAAATAAGTTGAAAGGATCAAACCAAACAGTTTCCGTAGTCAGACTGGGAATTGTGTTGCAGAGGTCAACAGTGAAGGCCACATCGTGGATTCCATAACATAGCCAATTGTTGGTACGTATTAAAGTACTGGAGCAGCTCCTGCAGTCAGAGACACAATTAAAATTCTAATTTATTAATGTATACAGAGAGCTGGCCCAGCCTGTCACTCACTGATTCAAATGACTGCCCAGTCTTTTTTTATTTTTTTTCCCCCCTTCTCACTCCTGGTGCTTTTGCGGTCTGAAATGTACTGGAAGTCCTCTTGGATGTAACACCCCCAAGTGCATCCCTGTAATGAAAATCTGTTGCTGAAAGGAAATGGTGCTGCTGGGGGTAGAATTTCTGAGTAAAGCTGCAGCCACACAAGCACCTACACCCCCTGAAGTCAGATGGGGCCATGCTGATGAGGTGATACCTATCCTGCTGAACAGAATAAATATCAAGGGTGGGGGAAACCGTGCTGTTTTCTCATAAGTTTGTTTAAATAATGAACAAGTTATCTTTGGGCTTCACTTACAAAGATAAATGTCTCATTCAATAGCCACAGCAGTTAGCAGTCACCTGGGTTTTTTTGTGACAAACAGGCTTCATGTATAACAAGAACACCATAGGCGTCGCTCATCCCTGCTGTGTTTGGCGAGGGCACTGGTGAGCAGCGCCCAGCACGAGTGCTGGGGAGCTTTGTATGGAACAGGGAGGGATGCTGTCTGCCCGGACTGCTGCTTCTCCCACTAAAATGCTCCGTGGCCCTGCCTGCCCCAGGAGGGGAGGCCAGTACTGGGGCTGGAAATGCGCTCTCTAAACCCCACCACCACAAACAGATGCAGGAGATTAATCTGATATATTCCGTGTAGCTAATCTGTTATCAGCTCATGGATAATTTCCTCTATTCCTTCTTTATTCCCTGATTAAACAGCCAAGGAACTTAAATATATCCCCCCATCCTGTGGCCAGACTGGGACATGGTGTCTTCAGCAGTGTTTAAATGACAGTGGGCTCCTGCAATCCTATTGGTGGTCTCTTGATTTTGGCAGCTCTGCCTGAAGATCTGCTTTGAGCAAATCATGAGATACTCAGTGTGTAAGAACTTAGACGCAGGGCTGGAGATGTGCTGTGCTGATAGCTGAAAAACCCCAAATCTCCAAATACATGATGACTCACATTTTGAGCCTATCGCACACTGCCGTGGTTTAGATTTGGCAGTGACCTCCGGTTTCGCAGCCTGATGACACAAACAAAAGAAAATTGAAAGTTAAGAAATGGATTTAATAACCAGCAGTTGGGGAAAGAACATAAAAAATATCAGTCCCACAAAAATTACTGGAAGTGAAAAAAAAGACTAAAGGCTGTTTGATAATATATTTGCCACAGACGTTGGATTTCCTTGAGTCTGTGAAACAAATAACTTAACAGACCAGGTATGCTTAGGATTTCGAAAATGTGCACATTTTTCCTGGCCAAGATAAATATATCTGTATTAATAGATGTATTGATTAAAATTTGCAGCTTTAATTGCCGATGCTCTTACCGATTATTCATTTTGGTTCTTCAAGCATTTTAGTTGCTGGCAAGAGCATACAGATTGGAAACAAATCAAGAGACACATTTTTCTCCCAAGAAAGTAAAAGTGCATGTGTGTTTTGGCAATACTAAAAATACAATTTTTTTTCAAGACGTAAATGTTGTGTGTTGCATTGAACTGGAAGTTGGATACTGGACTGAAAACAAATTTAGGATGTCCAGATCAGTATCTTGCAGTTGAAACCCATCACTTCGCATTTTTTATGTGATTAAATGAGATTTCTTGCCTGATCATTAACCTGCATGTGTTTGGAGAGAAGAAATAATGAAATTACTGGGATGGAAACTTTTGTTTTTGCTTGGCAAAACAAAAAAATAAATCTTCCCTTTAAGTCACAGCCAAGAAAAGAATTTGGGTTTGGTTTAAATTCTCAGGGTGAGACTGGGGGAGGCTGAGAGGACAGAGCTGTCCTCGCCTTTGCATACCGCTGCTTTTTAAAGCAGCCTTTTGGCTGGGCTTTTGTAGAATTTAATTTGCATGCTATATTATCTTAATATATCTTTCCAGTATCTTGAGAAATAGAAGAGGGCGAGAAGAAGAAAAAATCACTGTAGCTTGACGTTGGGGACAATTATTATTGTTTTTTTATGAAATTAGAAATCGTTAGTTTGACAACGCAATAAACACTGAGAGGTGAAGGGCAGGGTGTGCTCCGTTTCACTTGGAGCACACAAGTCTCAGTTGTGTTGCCTCAGGTTTTACACCCAGGGAACCTTTTTTACATAGTGGTAAATTTAACAACTGGTAGAGAAATTATCTCAGCCGATAATTTGGCAGAAGAAGTTAATTTGCAAACGTATTTATTCTGTTCGAATGAGTATCTCTCTGTTTCACTCTTTAGTACAGGAATTGTTCAGAATTTGGCCTCAGTCAAGCCAATGGGAATTTTGGCACCAGCTCAGCTTGGGTCAGGATTTTGCTTCTGCAGGGTTTGGAGTTTGCCTATGAAAATTTCACTTGAATCTTTCATTATCTGTTTTTAATTTTTGGAAATTAAACAAAGTTGAATTATGCTGTTTTTTACCAAAGAACCCCTTAGTTCTTATTTATTTTTCACCCCTAAGCCCAATTATAAGTGTTAGTCAGTTCTCGGAATGTGTCTGTGAAATGCAGACATCATCCACCCCACAAACAGAACAAAATCTGAGTCAGATCCTCAAAATTACATGATCAGCTTGAAAATGTTGATACTAAGGGATTTTTTTTCATTACACCTATGGACCTTTTTTGCTGCCTTTTTATATTTTTAAAGCATTTATTATTCAGTTTTCCCAGCTTTTTAGACTGAGCAGAAGGGTGACAAATACGTTTATTCTTAAAAGAAGTCTGTGATTATCCTGTAATATCATGATTCAGAAAAATGAAGCTTCTAGGAAAGTACCAGTATATTGGGAGAGTTGGCAGTGTGAGGCACTGTCAGCAAACATGATTATTCTCATTTTATAGCCATGTAAACCCTGACAGAGAGATATTAAGTGACTCGTCCAAGGTTGGAGCGCTGCGGACCCTCAGTGGTGTTGAGGTGTGCGGCTCTGCTGTGATATTTGGGAGTTTGGCATCTGACTCTTGGAAAGAAGTCAGTCCTGAGGGACAAAGTAGAAGCCAGGATCCCTCATTTTCAGCTTCTCGAGCATAGTTTTCTTGCAGGTTTTCTGCTTTGACATTAAGCATTTAGAGAACAGGTTTGTAAAAACTGCGATTTCTGCCCAGGTTGGGAGCAGGGATGTGGGGCAGGCAGTGCCAGAGCCTGAATATGCCTTACCCACCTCGGGGAAGGGGAAAACAAATGAAACCTTCCTGACTGGTCAGAAATGTGTAAATTGCTGACAAAATGACACATGTAATTAAGAGTGCTCCTGCCATTTTACCTTGTGGTTTACACCTACAGTGTTGAAAAAAGAGAGTGACTCCCACCTCGCTAATTACCATTATCACTGAAATGGTAGGGTTTGAGTCATTAGTTCCATGTGCATTTAATTAGAGGAAGGCTGAAATTGGATTTAACTTATTACTTTTTCATGGATCACTTTCTTGTCATCACTTCAAATTGGATTGCAGCCCCAGGTAACTAATTATGAGCGCCACAGGATCAAGAGTGAAAAAAAGGTAATTAGGAATAACACTGTTGGACCCTTGCTGGTAGTCCACTTGTGCTTGGGAAGAAATGAGAGCGGTATTTTGTAGTATTACAGATTAGGGAGTTAAAGGTATGTGCTGCTGCCAGGAATGATGGGAGACTGCCCCCTCCTATAGCGGTTTATATGATGTACAGCTGGGTTGAAGATGTTATAGCGACATGGTTCCACAATCAGCTCCTTAATACTGAGATTAAACTTGTAAAAGCAACAGATTGGTTGTAGGTATGAGGCATCTCAACAACCGGGGAGCCAGGGGTCCGCCCGTGTGTGATGGCACGGCGCTGCCGAGGCACGCGCGAGCCGCGGCGCCGAGCGCTGTAAGTACAGCGAGCCAGAATTGATAACAAATTAATGAACGTATTAATGATCCGAAAAGATCGTGCACATCCGACAGGGAGATATATCAATCAGGAGGACAGCGGCGAGGCTGATGATGTGGGGATGTCAGGGATTGAGCCTGCGTTGCTGCCGTGATAAAATCGTGAAATCAGGACCTCGCTTCTCTTTTGTTTGCTGGAGAGGTTTCTTTTTGTTTTGCTTTTCATGGGCAAGGCTCGCTTGGTTGGATTGTCCCTCTTTTCTTCTTTTTTTATTTTTTGATCTTGGAGATGTGATTGCCAAGTTCTCCTTTCTTCAGAAAATACTTTAAAACAAATTGTTTTATTTCCATGTGCAGAACAGAGTTCAGAACTGCAAGTAATCAATTTTATTGACACAGTCTGGAAAAAAATGTTGATGAGAGTTCAAGGATGTGAAAGGATTGAAATTTCAAAGTACCTAACACTGAGTGTAGGAAAATTTCAGAAGTAGTTTCATTAAGCAGAGAAATCTATTGTGTGAGGATCTGTAAGAGAAAAATCTGCTCAAGGACCTAATGGTATTAGAATGAGGTTACGGCAGCTGATTTTTGCCTTTAGAAGAGGAAAAGTTTCCTAATTTCTCCTAGTAGTGAATCACAGTTCAAAGGCTAGCACAATTTCCTTAAGTTGTTTAAAATGGCTTTTAATGCCCTGTTAATGTAGGCAAATATTTGTGACTCAGTGTTGGGTAAGTGCCGCTTGCTCATTATTTCCTGATGCAAAGCAAAGGGTAGGAAATTCTGTGAACACCACGCAGAGATGCTAAAGAGACTTAAGAGTAACAAAATTCAGTTACAGAAATTAAGTCTGTCTCATTTACTTGACATTACAAAATAAATCTTGAGATTAAAAGGTATTACCTTTAATACAGAAAAAGAGAATCTCCTTTAATACATCTCAAATTGATTTACAATTTTTATACATAATATTCATCTGCGGTTGAAAAGGGGGCAACCTAAGGTCGAGTGATGTAGTGTTTCCATTTTTCCATATGAGTCTTACTGTGTGTGATAAAAGCAAACTCCTTTATTTTGTCAGTCTGCAGGAATTTCTGATGAAGTGCAGGGGTCACTTTTCTGTCAATTTGAGTAGGCAGCATTTTTGAACTACTGTTTTTTTCCCCGCTCCTACAAAGTGTGGCCCCGATCTGACACACGCATGCACACACATGCACACACACACACACACACACACGCACACTCTTAGAGTGCTGCAATCTGCAACTTATTAGTGCGCAGTGCTGGAGCCTGTCCAGTGGTTAGAAAATTTCCTGAAGCCTGGAATAACAGCAGTGGGTGCAAGTGCCATCGAACAGAAGTGACAATGAGGGGCAGTCCGGCCCGCCTGGCGCGATGCCCGGGCTGGAAAACCAGCTGAGATAGTCAAACGCGGGAAGATTGACGTGGTGCATCTGGGAAATGCTCAAAAAGTTGGGTTCTTGAAAAAATTACCTTCTGTGATCGTAAGACATCATCTGTTTTCCTACAGAGATTGTTTATAACAGGGTTTTCAAGCACTTGTCAAATAACCAGGAGTGAAGGAAACAGGCTAAAAATCTCTTACCGTTCAGATGAGTCCTGGTGTAGTTGGAAAAAAACAAACTCCTGTCACAGAGATCCGCAGCTTCCCAAAGTAGAGGGAGCCTGGGAGAAGGCGAAAAGGAAATTCTCAGTCAAAAACAGCCCAGCAAGCATGGGCTGTGAGTTGGGGAAGGTGGTACTGCTGGGCTGATAGGTGCAGTGCTGGCACGGCAAGGTGAAGTCATACCTAGAAACTGTTCTGTGTGGTGCTTAGCTTTTGTTACTGGGCTGTGATATCATGGGCAAAATATTATAAACATAGCATGGCTATAGCTTGCTTGTGTAACAAAAGATCAGGAACTTTTATTAAGTTTGTTTTCCTTGTCATATTGTAAAAATTTATTATGTGTACTGTGTATATTAGAAACAGATTCGGGTAATTCTGTCTAAATGAAGTCATCCCAGCTATTTCCAGACTGTCTGTTTTCGGTTGTGAATAATTTTCATACATCAAATGGTTGTCATATTTAGTAGCTCTCTACATTTTAAATAGGACATATCCCATTTTGAACTTTCAAAACGGACTACGGATGCCTCTCGGTTTTTAAGGTTATTCTGTTGCAGGAATATTTTAAAAGAGTGGCAGGGCAGGGAGTGCTGGAGGAGTCGCTTTGCCTTCGTGCAGCAAAATAACAGGTTTGTCACAACTGCAGTAGTACTTGTGGCTTTCGGCAGCACGCGCTGGGAAGAGCCTGCCAGATACCTATTTCAGCTTGTCCCTTTGTGTTCACACTTTGCAACAAATATGTTAAAAAAACACTAAAGGAAAAGTACTGTGTATCAAAAATCTCCGATAAAAGAATTCTCTCAAAGAGTACATGCTGCTGCTGCTTTTTTTTTTTAACAGACGTGTGAAACAAGTTAATGTTTAAATGTTTAATGTTTTAATTTAAATCATAGACTCATCTACATGCCAGCTAAGTTACTGTGACTTTTTTATTTATTTTTTTTAATCCTCAAGGCAAAGTTTCTTTAGTCAGGATGGGGAAGTGCTGGTGTTCCTCACATGCTGACTGAGAGAAGTTTGCACTGGAGGAGTCTGCAGTGATGAGCACAGAGCAGAACTTTGCCCTGAAACCATCAACTTTGCAAGAAATACTTGATTTACAGCAATTTGTTTAAAAAGAAAGGAAGAAAAAAGGCAGGAGAGAAAGAGAGAAAGCATTTTGATCTGGCTTGCTAGAGTGGAGGACAGCAGCTGTTTGCCTCATGTGTTTAAAACTCTAGAGCTAATATTGAAGTTTCAGGGCAACAAGTGCAACATAGAATAAGTAGAAACTAAACCCAGGGAAACAAATGGAAATGCAGCTTGGATGTGGCTTTGGAGCTTGACAGTTTTACAGCTGTGTCGTCAGGTTGGCAAAATATTTTGTGGTGTGTGCAGAGAAAAGGCTGTTGTGTTGCTGAAATGTTTTTGCCTGATAAGTGTAATCTGCCTTTTATATATTACAAATCTATTTAAGGTGTAACATTAATGGTGCATAATCTCAAGTCACTGAAAGCCTGGAAAATTAAAGTAGACTGAAGGCACAAGAAAGAAATGTACTTTGTGTCAGGCTGAAGTTCGATGAAGCATGGAGAAGATGGAATAGATTATTAAATAAACTTTAAGAGGAGATGGAAAAAGCACTGAAATATCTCATTTTGAAAGGAATTAGTTTACTTGATTATATGCAACTGTATCACACTCAGGAAAGTATAAGACAAATGAAAGCAAAACAAAATTTAATTGAGCTATTATTTTGCAGACTTTGGCTCCGTTTCAGACAGCCTAATCAAATTGCACTTTGCTCAAATAACTGATGTTAAATGCAGTCTACCAACAGATGTTTAAACAGAGACTAATTGGAAAATCTACATCCTGGGTTTAGCGTGTCTAGCTGAAAAAGTTTTGAAGTTGCTTTGGAGCGGGGTAGGAAGATGGCAGGAGGAGCTCAGGTACCGATGGGTGCTGGAGAGGGGAGCCGGGAGACAGTGACAATTGTGCTGATGAGGTCACTGATGCCACCAAGGTCACCGGTGCTGTAGTTTGGTACCACCGGCCCCTCAGAAAGTTTTTTCCATCGTGTTGAGTCGTGAGAGCCAAGCTGCAGCCGCGTAGCTCATGCCATGTGCCAGCGTGCATGGAGTACGTAATGCAGCGGAGCACAGGGACTGAGGGTGTTAAAAGCAGTGCAAATTATCAAAGCTCAGTGCTTCCTTGCCAGTTCTGTCACTGTCCAAAATTTTTTAAGCATTTACAGATTTAAGTTATTAACCTGTGGTTTATCTCAATGATGAGCCTTTTGTGACATCAGTGCATCCATGTGGATCTCTTGGGTGGGTTGCAGCACTGAGCTGAACAGCTTTGGCCAGATTTGTCCTGGGTTTAAGTGACAGCCATCCAAGGAGTATGCTGGAGTTCAGGGATCCATCCCACTGAGATGGATATAGCTTCCTACCTCTGATTTTTCTTTCAAATCAGTTTTACACCAAAGTCACTCTAGTAGCAGGAGTCCCTGGAAGTGTTCAAGGCCAGGTTGGAGGGGGTTTGGAGCAACCTGGTCTAGTGGAAGGTATCTCTGCCCGTGGCAGGGGGCTTGTAACTGGATAGACCAAAAGGTCCCTTGCAATCCAGACCATTCTGTGATTCTCTGATGATTATTTTTTGGTTTTCTGCATTTTGTTGCTCATCAAAACTATGGGTGAAAGAGTTGTGGTTAGCCTCCTGGACTTTGAGCAGTGTCAGTTGAGCAGGTGCAGTGCATATTTCCACCTTCGCTTGGAAAATTTTATCCCAAGAACTTTGCTGTCCTAGGGACCGGTGTTTTGTGCATTCAGACAGGTAGGAATAGAACTGAAAAGAATCAGGGTCTTGTCGTGAAAAAGGCAAAAATCTGAAATATTTGTGAAACATTTCCCATCTTTCATTGGGGAAAAAAACCAACACCAAATCCCAAAATGAATGCAATTCCTTTGAGTAACACTTAATAGCTCAGATAAACATCTGAAGCAAATCTCTCGGGAGATGCCAAGCACCAGCCTAGCCCAGTAGTTCATAGCTACAGTGCAAATTTAATAATTTTAATCCTGTTGATTTTGCCTGCAAGAGCAGATGCATGAAGATGGTCAATGGTTGGTCAGTGTTGTCAGTGGGCACAGGTTAAGTCGATGAAACCTTCCCTGTCCCATCCCAATATGAGCTCTTTTTATGTCAAGGCCTGTCAACCTAAGCTGGTTTGTAACCCAGACCTTCATTTTGTGTGGTCTTCAGGGGATGGTTCCTGTGAGATAAGAATGAAATGCAGCATGCTGAGTGATCCATGAAGTGTATTAGAGAGGCCCTTCTGGCTCTCAAAAAGGTTTGTCCACTGTTATTTAAGGGCAGTGGCTCCTCAAGTTAATGCTGATGCTATGTGGCCTTAATTGGCAGTATGTAATGGGGAGTAGCCAATCTGTAAGAAAAATAATAATGTACATATAAATATATAAATTTCCAATTTTACCGGTTGAAACTCTAGAAAAGGCAGATTATATTTTATGGCTTGTAAACATCAGGACAGATATTTCGGGAGAACTGCAGACAGCTGTAATTTTGTGAATGTGCACAAATTACTTGGAAAACAAATATTCCTCTGCCTACACAGCTGTATTCACAACTGTGGACCAGAATGCCTTTTGCATGATGCTCACGCCTGGTTCTGTGGAATATAATATGCTCAAATGAAGAAAATGTGATTTAAAAGTGAAGTCAGAATTAATACTTGCTGTGAAAACCTGTATTACTGGCTGAGGTGTTGGCATGGGAGTGGATAAACCACTTGAGGAAAAATGAGAACTAACCAGGACGTTTATTTGTACTCAGATCAAGAGCTGAATGCTCAAACTTCTGTAAGAGAGATGAACATGCCTGTATCTTGCAGAGATGCCTCATGCTGCCTGTGCTACCCTGCAGGGTAAACACCGAGCTGGATTTGATGTTTAGAGAGGTCTGCAGGATTGCATCAGGTCACCCGTGAGGAGAAGGGGTGTGGGAAGGAGGTGGGGACTCCCCTGGCGTCACAGAGGCTGTGAATCCATGAATTGCCCAGCCCTTTTCTTCCCAGTTACCTGCGCCCAGGTAGATTTGCAGAACACAACTGAGTTTATTTGTGTGCTTGGCAGTTCCTTCTGTTTGTCCTTTTCCTGTGTGATAAGGAGTTCCTACAGGAAGGTATGAATAACAGGAGAGAGAAGGCAAAGAAAATCCCCAAAAGTAAAAACAAAGCCAAGCAAGGAGTAAAGCACGAGTTGGCAAGAGCCAAAGGCCTGGCATTGATTGTACTTTCAGCCTTGGTGTTTATTCAAAGGCTGTGGATACAGGTTAACTTCCTTGGCTCAATATTTATTGCTGTGTTACTTGCCATAAACTGGAACAATGAGCGCTTTGTTGATTGGGTTCAGAGATTGTCCCGTTTTATTCTGTCTCCTGCATCCCCCCTCTCTATCTGTGGGTTTTAAGCAGTTTATTTTAATTTCAGATTTCTCACCCTCCATGGTGAATTGCTGCTGTGCCACCGGCAGCAGCACTTGAGGGACTATTGTTCGTCTTTTCAAAGTGGTGGGAGCACACAGCAGAGCCATTAGCTCCTGTGAAGCCTGACCTTCCTTGATGATATCACACTTTGCAGATTCGGAGCAGGATAAACATTTTAAAGGAGAGGGGAAATATCAGACAGGTTATTTTTCATCAGAAAAGGTTGTAGAAATTTCCTGCGCGAGAGTTAAAAAGTAAAAGGGGGGGGAAAAAAAAAGCCATAATGGCACTAGTTACCTTTCTGTTTGACAGCCATCAAAGATGTGTCCAGATCAATTAATAGGAGAGGGAATATCTCCTCGCCGTTAACCATGCTGACCCTTGAGCAGACAGTGGAGCAGAAAATCAGTGAAGTCACAGTGCAGTGAATGATGACTGTACAGATTTTCTCCTAATTTAGCAATGGCAGTGATTTCAGTGCTATTAGGAATGGGCCCATCCTGGACAGTTTCTCAGGCTTCAGTGTTTGGAAAGTGCCCCGAAGGTATTGGGGATTTCTCTCTGGAATAGGAGCATTAACATCATGCAGAACATAGTTCAGATATTTTTAAATCACGTTGTCAGCAACTGCCACTACAAGGGAAGAAGGTATGGTTCTGACTTGCATCACTGTTATTTTTTACTTGGAAAGTGTGCTCATTTTGAGTCCTTCACTCAGCTGTGTCTACCCAGAGGAAAAACAAACCAATTTCTTCTGGGAGAACTCAGCAATGGTCACAAGGCCAGCTGCAAAATTGTGGTGGTGGTTTGTTGCTAATTCTGCAGGAGTGAGCGGAGGGGACCACCCTGTCCTAAATAAAAAAAGGGGAAGAAAAACAAAACAAAAATAATTTTTAAAAAGTCCTTTCAGTTTGTAACTTTGATTTTGTTAAAAGGAAAAAAAAAAAAGAAAGAAAAAAAAAGAAAAGAAGGCAGTAAACAGCTTTTGTCCTTGCCCAGAATGCCGTAATTGTTACTGGGGCAGGTTTTCCATTTCTGGTTGCATTTGCCTCACACCTGTAGGAAGCCTGCTCTTTTGCTTCTGTGCTTTGCCACCGCAGTACTTTTATTTGAAAACACGAGGAAATTCAATTTCCTCCCCCGCCTCTGGAGTCGGGGCAGTTTTGGCGACAGAAGAGTTGCAAATGGCTCGTGTGTGAGCAGCTCG
Source organism: Cyanoderma ruficeps (assembly GCA_008694505.1). NCBI lineage: Eukaryota > Metazoa > Chordata > Aves > Passeriformes > Timaliidae > Cyanoderma > Cyanoderma ruficeps. Next base: position 8,824,899 of record VZDJ01000056.1, on the reverse strand, counting down.
GGATGGAGCCGCTCGCACGGGGCCATGCTGAGGTGCAGGAGAGGGAAGATAATTGTAAATGTTCTGCTGGGGATCTGATTGACAGCTTATTGTCTGCAGGCAGTGAGTAAAGAATAGGAAATGAGTTAAGTGTAGGGGATGTGGCAGGCTGCAGGCTCTGCTGATGGCAGCTGCTGCACCCAGCCAAGCACCCCAGGCTCCCAAACCAACTGAGGCGCACCCCTCTTTCCAAGGCACCCCCAAAGGGACACCCCTCTGTTGGTCCAGAACGTGTGTCAGATGAGGCTGTGTCTCATTTCTGCTGCTGGGACATCTTGGGGTGCTGGGGGTGGTCTCAGCCCCTGTGTTGGGGTGACCCTGGTCAGTGTGTCACTGCGATTTCCACTGTGTGTCACTGTGTTTCTGACCTGTTAATGTGGGTGTACAACAGCAGGGATGTCCCATGGAGCTGCTGGATGCCTGTGGTCCAGAAGCAGAGCAAGAAAAGGAAACGTCTTCTCCCCAGCTCAATAAATTTGTCAACACGAGGTCTCCTTGGTAGTTTTACAGTATCATAATAGCTGGGGCCAGTTATGTGTGTTTTAAAATTTGCATTATCCCACCTTTTTCCCTGGAGTGATGCATGCCCTCAGGTGCGGCTGCCCAACGAGAAACCCCCAGTGAGCACTTAAACATCACAGAACTGCACGTGCTACAGATAGAAATACCAAATACAAATACTCCATCCCCAAAATCTCCCTCTGTATTTTTTTTTTATCTCCTTGCCTATGTGCATTTAATAAAAAAAAGAAAAATCCCAGCTTTGCATTGTTAGCGTAGGCTTCTGAGCCAGATTGTACTACAGAGCACACTGATGTGTCTTCCCCTGAGGTATGGAAAGATCTATGTGTGCTAAGCAGGTGTTTTCGTTTGTTTAATTGGAGCTGAGTTTAGCACAATATTACAGATAAATGAATTACACATGTTCAGTAATTCATAGAAAGTGAGTGTTGTTTTGCTTAGACACTTGTCTTCGCATCCAGGTTTGCAGGGAGAGCGTGCTGGCAAAGCGGACTGAGGTCTTTTAAAAACAAAAAAAAAAAATGTGTGTGCTTGAGCAGAGCCTGACGTCTGGTTGCTAAAACAGCAGTAACTATTTCACCTTTGTTTAAATCGTAACATTTGAAATTTAAATAGTATCCTGTTTTGACAAACTACAAAACCACAGGTCTGAAAAAGGAGCACACGAGGCCTGTGTCAATAGATGGTGGCATCTCTGGGCAGGAAGTTTTGGGGTGACACATGCTGGTTGTGACGACACCAGGGATGGAGAGACCTGGAAACCATCCAAAGGGCTCTGGAGCTTCTCTGGTGTGCAGTGCCCAGAGCAGTGAATGCACCTGATGGTGACTGGTTTGTTTTTACCTTTGGTTTTTGCTATTAGTTCCTTTTTCCATCTCACTTTTTATTTGGCTTCTCAGGCTGCCACCCGCCTTGCAGAGACGCTGCAGGGTATCAGTTCCCTCAGCCCTTTGTCACCACTGACGGGTCTCTCAGCAGCAGGACAAGATCCCTGGATCTCAGGAAAGCCTCCCTGCCAGGAGGAGCACAGAGGATGTGCTGGCCCTGTTCTCGTAGGAGCAGCGAGCAACAGTCACGGGCAGCTCAGAGGTGCTGCCTTTCAAAGGATGAGCAAAACCGGTCGCTTCTTCTGGGAGTAGTCCCAGCCCTTGGCCAGCTTCCAAATGGATAATTCAACTTACCCAAATTTCCTCTGCAGATTCAATTGTAAACTCTTTTCTTGCTCTCCCCTGCCAGCGCTGTGTGTAACTGTGCTGTGCAGTGTTAAACAGCTGTCACGTGCAGCTCCACAGCCCGTGGAGTCGGAGGCACAGCAAGTAAAAGGTTGTTTCAGAACTTGTGCTGAACTTTGGGAAGGTATTGTTTGTGCCTTTTCAGTTCGTGCAGTACTTTGGAGCAAGCTTTTGGATTAAAGGTGTGGTTGGAGTGTAGGTCAGTGCTGGCAGTGTCAGCACTTGAGGCTGATTGTGAGAAGTGACTGATTCAGGGACATCCTTCTCTTGTGAACATTCTCACCTTCAAGTCTCCTGACAAGTGAAATTAAGGCTGTTCAGCTGCATTCCTCATTCATCTAGGAATTAGTTCCTGTGTATATTCCTTCCCTCCTTCCCCTGCCAGGTTAGTCCCCTCCGTGGGCCACAGCAGAAGGGTCTTGTAAGGCAGGAGCTGCACTGACAGCAAAACCAGCAGCCCTGGCCCACACAGGTACTCATTTGGAGCTGTGCTTAGCAAAACCTGTACCCTAGGATAGATCCAGCAGGGCTTGGTGGATCAGCCTGGCTTTCTAAATGAAGCCAAAGGCATGAGGGGAGGTGGTCTGTGATCTGGGAAGTGCTGCTGAATCCTCCGGGTTAAATGGAACCGCCACAGTAAATCACAGCTGAAAGTGAATTGGAAGCATTTAAAACTGTTACTTCTTTGAGGCTTTTCCTGCTGCACACGTCGGTATGGGATTGTTCTGCAGGAGGCCCCTGGGAATTAATGTGTCCAAACCCGGCAGCAATCTCGGAAGGTTTGTGGCGGTGTAATCTATAAACTTTTAATTATATATAGAGCTGAGTAAATAGCTTGCAATCGCTTTAAACTCTTTGTTCATGAATGTATATTAAAAAGTGCCCATCCCACATGCACACACGCACGCACACACACCCTCTTCCTTCCTTCCTTCCTTGTTTTACACCCACTTCCAGCAAGGCTGTGGCTTGTGGCATCCGTCCTTGTGCCGAGAGCTGTGGCCAGAACTCCCCATGGGGGTGGCCCAGCCAGGGGTTCAGCTGGACACTGAGCCCCCACCTCTGCCATCCTCCTGCAGTGTGTCTGGAGTCACAGGACAGTGCAGAAGCTGTTGACTGTGACTGTGTTTCCCATTTGATCTGCAGCCCTTTTGGGAGGTTGATTCTGCAGCTTCAAACACTTTAATGAGATGCAAATTGTTTGTGATGCTGCCTTACTAAATGTATTGTAATTTTAAAATCATTTGCTTGTTAATTGTATTTAAATAGCTGCCACTTAGACAAGCAGAAAGTTTCCAGAAAGATAAATTGGGGTTTTTTTTTTCTTTTTTACTGTGTTTGAAAGCAGCCCGGATGACTTTTCATGACTGCTTTGGTAGAGCACATTCCAAATGGCAGCATGCCCTGGCCACACTCAACTCCTGGTCCTCACTGTTCCCTCAAAGAAGAAATACTCACTGTCACATTTCTGCTGTGGGACCACAGTCCTCTCAGAAGGTGACACAGTGGAGTGAGTGGCTGGAGATTTTCAGAGTGGAGATCATTTACTGATCCGTGTCAGCCTTGTCAGATCAGCCTAGGTCAGATTTTGGGGTGTGCGACTCGGATGCTGCTATTCCTGTGCATACAGGATTTGAAAGAATCCTGAAGATTTGGAGGATGTAAGTCTTTTGGGATCTTTGAAATTCCCAGCCCGTTTTTAGGTGGATGTCTGACTGCAGGGCAGCTGAGGCAAGATCACCCGTCCTCAGCACCTTCAGGGCTCTGTCTTCTACATGTTGGATTAAATGGCAGTTTCTCTTGGCTTCAGCTGAGCAATATGAGGTTCCTACTGACCTCTGTTCAGCTTGGTTTAGACCTGATTTTGATCCCACATCGTTGCTAGCTTTGGCATGTAGCAAGCTACACTGTGTCATTTATATTTTATTTGTGTTTGAAATACTGTCCTGGAAAACGAAAAATAATATTTCCATATCAGTTCATTCTTCTTGCGTTGGCTGGAGGATCCCACCCTGCCAAGGCTCCTGACTCTTGTTTTCCAGCTCCTCTGTGTTCAGCACTGGACCCTCATTCCAATTCTGCCTAGTTTTCCCAGTGATGTCTCATATTCCCTCTGTTTTCTGTTTGCATCTTTGTTGTGCGGCAGGATCAGTAATAATAGTTAATAATTAGCAGCTCAATAGCACTCTTCACCTTCAAAGCAATTTTAGGCGTTAAATCACTCAGTTCTGCTGGCACTATTACAATATTGACTTGTTACTTCACCAGTGTCATTGAGGCAGCAAAAGCTGTGTTTTTATGGAGGCCAAAATGGGGTCATTTTTTTTTTTAGAGTATAAAATTGGCAAAAAATAAAATTTTCTCCTAGGCTGACACTTCGTTTGCCAGATTTCAGCATAGAGCCAATTTTTAAAGCTGAGTAATAAACACCTGAAAAGTTCTGGTTTATAATGGCAGTGCTGAGAACCCATTAACTGCTCCACTATAACACAAGAAAACCCTTAAACTGTTGAAAAACCTGTAGAAACTGGACAGAGGCTTAACAAATGCAAACTTTGCTGTGAGTCTGGAGCTGGGGGATGTAAAGGCAACCTGTGGAGACTGGTAGCATAGATCATTAGGTGTGTCCCTTCCCCATCACAGGGAAAATGGTCCTTTCTCAGATCTGTGATGGAGCAGGGCGAGCATCCTGTCCCAGGTGAGCATCCCTCCAGGTCTCTCAAGCCATAGGGAGAAAGAAGGTGGGGAGGAGCAATAGGGATGGAGCTCCAGGGGAGCAGAGAGCAAAACCTGGTACAACAGCGAAAGCCTGGAGCAAGAAAGGAGTTGAGGGATGCAGGGTGGCAGAGGAGATTTGTGAGAAAAAGCCATGGGGAAGGATGCAGGGTCAGGAGCCTGGGTGGCAGCAGGTGCTCTCTGGGGCACTGGAGGGAGACCAGCAAGGTGGCACCAAGCCCTGGAGAAGCCCTGCTTGGCTCGTTCTCTCCTGGGCCTGTAGAGTGTATTTCTGCACAGATTTTCCTGCAAGCGAGGGCAGCTCTGCTTACTTCTGCCCGTGACCTGCAGCTTGCTGGCAAACTTGGATGCAAATGCCACATCCCAGACGAGCATCGTGTGTGCAGATGGCCGGGATCAAGGTATCAAAAGCTGCCTCCCCAAGGCAGCACACACAGCCCGTGGCCAGCTCGGCCCCTCTGCCCTTCCCAGCACAGGGGGGAAGCCAAGCTGTAAGAGCAATGTAGTAAAATAGCAAATTGACCAGTAAAAGAAATCAGTAAATGAAGGGAACAGCTATTAATGTGCCAAGCCAAGATGTGTAATTATACCCTAGGACTTTTCCAAACTAATACATGCTAAAGGTGTAAACCTATTAAAGGAGAGATTTTTCTGTACAGGGAACTTACGTAGATAGAAGGATTTACACTGTATTTTATTCTTGCATTATAAGGTATAAGGAACATTTGAGCAAATCCAGTCATTCCTATTATTACAATATCATACGTTTTTCATACCATTTTATGCGGTTCTTCAAAAACTTTGGCACTAATTCTCTTTATATTGTTAGGAATTTTCTTTTAAAAACAGAATTCTTTTTCTCAAACAGTTAATTAGATTTTGAACTTCAAATACAGTACTTTTTTTTTTTTTACTCCCAAGAATAGGGGTGTTAGATCCATTGTGCTGGCCAAATTACAGTTTGGATAGATACATTCTCTCTGCTTAATCACCCTGCAATTTCATTCGAGTGAAGGATTTGGTGCCTCAGGTGTCCTGAATTCCTTCAGGGCTCTGTATGGTGAAGTTGTTGCCACTCTCTGCCCCAGGAGCGGCTGCGTTTGAGGGCAGAGAATTGTTGTCTCCTTCCAGTGATCAATTTTTGTAGTATTCCTCTCCTGTTACACACTTTGCAGCGAGTTTGTGCTTTTCCGTACCAAAATCTTTAGACTCATTTGCGGGATTTCTCTTGCTACAGGAAGTTTTTTGTCTTTAAGGGGCCACAGAAAAATTATTTTATTTACTTGTTTATCTTTTGATGGGTGCAGCAAAGGAGCAGGTCCTGGCTGCCACACCACATCCTCTCCAGCCCCAAGACCTGCTGCCTCTCAGCATCCTCTCTTTTCTCCTGCCTCAGGGTCGGGGAGGGGAAAGGATGGGAATAAGCAGCAGCTGGATTTGGATAGGAAATGTTGATGGGTCATAACCCTTGCTCGCAGACAGGAGCCGCATTTGCCTGGAGAAGGGAAGCAGGAGGGGAGGACCCTGTCCTTGAGTTAAGTTCGGACCTGCTTATTTGGAATGAGGTGATAAAACGTGGCATTGCGCTGTGCAGGGCCGGAGTGAAGTACAAAGGAAAAGCCCAGAGCACAGAGTGAGCCCTGCTTAGTGATGCACAAAGGACTCTGAGCCGGCAGGATGACCCCAAGGGATGGGAGAGCGAAGTCCTGTGGCTGGGCTGTGTGCTGAGCCAGCACGGCCGCCTTTTCTCGCCCTTGTGAAACCAGATGTGCACCATCAAAATGACTGACGTGGCCAAAGGCCAGGGGATGGCTGTGCTGGGGCTGGGGCTTCTCCTGCCCTGCCGTCTTGTTTTCCCAAAACAGCACCACCTCCTTCTCCCTGCCCATTCCCCGTCCTGCTGGGTGTAGTGAGGGGATGCTCCCGACCCAGACACGGCGAGGAGGAGGAGAAGCACGCTGTGGCATCACAGGGTGGTGGTCATGAGGATAAGTCCTCACCAAGCCCTGCTTCCTAAAAAGCTCTTTTTTCCATATGCATTTGATTCCTGGAGTCACAGTGCTTTTTCTAGCAGGAGCAGGGATCCCAGTGCTGCTTCCAAACTCCATGCCTGTGTAGCACCAGGAGTGTCACAGCTTTTCTGTGCACTCCCATCTAGCCACGAGGGTTGTTGACTAAACACCTCTTTATGAAATAATTTGAGTAGTTTCGTTGCATGTATCAACTGCTTTGGTTTTTAAAGAAGAGAAAAAGCTCTTCCTTTGGCTGCCTTCTTTAAAAAAATTAAAAATAGCTTTTGAATATTGAAAGAAAACTTGGAACTATGAGCCAGCTAAATAAACTGTATCATGAAACCTTGGGGACCACTGAAATGGGAACAGTGGCCCATTACTGCTATGAAGGTGTTTTATTGAAATATATTGAAAATATTCTGATACATGTTCCCAACAGAGTGAGTGAAAAAGGACAATGCCCAGTGGTGATAGAGGGTGTTCTCACAGGAGTACCAGAATACAGAACACAGCACTCCTGGACTGTGAGCACCATGGTCTGATGGGTGTTATTACCTAAAGGGACCCATAGTTAATCAGTTTTATTTTAATTTATCTCTCTGGTGATACATTCGTGTGTGTAGGTTGGGTTGTTGTGGAAGCAGACCTGGGTTTTTAAAGGGGATCCTTTGTGAGTGAGGTGAAGCATTAAGTCTCCTGATGAGAGAGACAGTTTACCAGGAGAGGGCAGTGCTTCCAGCGCTGCATTCCACACCAGCCCCAAACTGGGGTGATCCAGCCCAAAACACCCAGCTGGGGACCCTGGGGTGGCTCCAGGCCCTCCTGCCTGCACTGCAACACTGGGCAGGAGATGCTGTGGGGTGGCCAGGAGTTCACTGGTTAATACTTAACAGGCAAAAATGTGTTTGATTGACATTTGTTTTGTTGATGTTTTATTCTCTGGTTTTGTGTTTTGTTTTTTTTTTTTCTTACCATGGCAACTTTAACATCACGACAAAACACCTACTTTTCCTCTCGGAGCCATTGCTGTTGTCATGCCCAGTGGGTTATTTTGGTAGACAGGGCTTGTTCTTTTCAAGTGGAGGTGTTCCAATCTCCTACCAGATACCACCTCCAGTCTTTCCTGTCCTAAGAAGGTTTTCTCTGTATGAACACAGTGTTTCAACCCATGGCAAAAAAAAAAAAAGAAAAAAAGGAGTTTCAGTGGAAACTGCAGCATTTCCTCTACTGTACGTGACATAAATGTCATCTCACATAATTAAGGAAAGTAACTGAGAACAGTTAGTGGTGATTACCTCTCAATATATTGTGTACTTTGGGGCAGAAAAATAAATTATGAATAATGCCCAAGCATACTTGGAACAATTTGCACACTGTGTTGTGAGTGATGCAGACCTGCTGGTAGAAGAGTGTGCTAATAAATTTTACTTTGTGGCGGAAACAAGAGATTACCGTTTATTAGGAAAGGAGATGGCAATTTATTAAGATCAATCAAATATGAATGCAGAGCAAAAACGATGCAATATTTATTTATTTATTTATCTAGAAGCAGGGGGGGAGCAATTATATAAAATTTGTTGTTTACCTGTGATGTCTGATTCATTATTAATATTTTTATGTTTAGAGGGAACCATAATTTTGCTGAAATGTCTTCCATAACTCCTGTACAATCATATTCATAACTCACCTGAATGTTGACACATCCTGCTGTGTATATATAAATTAACTAGTAACACTGGCATTATAAAATGATGCATTAAATGAAGATGTGAATGGTAATTTAAAGCATGCCATGAAGTGAAATTTAAACCATTGTACAACACTGAGGGGATTTAAAGAGCCTTGTTTGTGCAGAATTTGCAGGGCCAGTAAGAAAAATGACAGTTTCATATCAAAAAAAAGAAGAGTAACAGAGACACAAGGATTATCTAAATGTTAATTGCTTTGGCGTTCTGTTTTGTTAGACACCATCAGCCTAAAAATCTCATTTCTGCCTGAAGATATTTTACCATGAGGGCATTAGCTGAGATTATTAAAAATGACCCAAAAAATCTGTTTACTTTGTCCTTTTTCTCAGCACTTTGTGGGTTATAAGTTTCACTGTTTCCTGTTTAGTCAGTTGTTTTCCCCATTTGTTTTTGTAGGTCTTTCAAACAGCAGCAAGGGAAAATGAAGCATTCTCAAAACAGGAAAATATGATTTAACCCCACAAAAATGGGCCTGGGGATCCAGGAGTGGGAATAGTATCCGAGACGGCCTTTTTCCCTCAGAACTGCAAACAGCAGTTTGCTTTTTAAGCGGCCCGTGGCTCCAGTCCAAGTGCTGAGCAGCCTGGTTTGGCTCTTGCCTTTGCCAGGCTTGGAGTGGCCCCACAGCGGCGGGTGGGCTCCCCTGTGCCACAGCAGCGCTGGCACCTAAATTCAGCTGAATTACTCCCAATTTTCTGTTTGGGAAGCATGGCACAGGATCTGGCCCACTACTGCCAGCTGCCAGAGCATAAAGTGGGACCTGTTTGGCCGTGCCTGCCCAGGAGAACATCCCGAGGATTAAGTGCAGATGTATTGCTGTTTCAGGTAGAAATTGCCTCCTATTAGGACTAGATATAAAATTGACTCGTTTGGGGCAGGTTGGCTCTGGTTAGAGAAGATTGCACTTTGTGGATATCTTTTCTTTTTTTTCTCTCCTGCCCTGCAGGCAGCTGAGGCTTTTCTGTAGGCAAGTCTGTGGTCTCTGCATGGATAGATACCTGCAAAAGTCTGTGAATAAAGTGTAGATGAAAAATAATGGCATAGTAAAATCATTTATTCCACTATACTTGTAATAATTCGTGATCTCTTCCTCTCATTTGGACCTTAGAGCTTGGTATCCAGTGATTATTTTCTTTCACCTAGGTGAAAGATACGACCACCTAATGTGGATCAGATCCCATGGGCACACAGTGCCAAATAGCCATCTAGCCTGCCACACTCTCTCACAGTTATTTTTAATGTATTACTTTATGTGTTCTGTTTTGAACATCCCTGTCTGATGGTCTCTGTCTGTGATGACTCTTCATAATTGAATGGAATTAAAGTGGGAGTTTATGGTTCTTCTTGGTCTTTTAAAATATTTTGCTGGCTTAGAAATGCATTATATTTCATGGTGACCTTACTTAACAAGTGCTACCATCTCTGTTACTAAGGCTGAAGTTTTCAGCCCAGAGCAGATGTTGGCTGAGCTTGCAGGTATGAAGCTTTTATATGAAAGGATATAAAACGCTTTAAAAATACGGCTTGCAGGTTCTGTGGCCAGCACTCAGTGCTTAGACAGCACCTTTCATTTTTCAAAGTGTTTTGCAAATCTTGGTCTACAGAAGATCCTGAAACAAGTCGTATTATCCCCGTTTTGCAGATGAGGACGGAGAGATGCCGAGGCCGTTGACTGCCTTGAAATGGTGCAGGCCACTGCAAAGCCAGGCCAGAAACACTGCAGACTTGAGCTCTCAGAGAAAAAAGCATCCTCGACATCAGGGACATTAAAAAAGAACAATAACCACAAAAATCCCTAGGTGACTTGCCCAAGGCTGGGGAGAATTGTCAGTGCCAGAGCCAGCACTGTGCTTTTGCTTCACATGTAGCTCTCACCGCCTTGGGCTTGCATTGACACATTACACTTTTTCTTTGCCCCTGGAAAGAAGAGAAATGCCTTGAGCGAAGTGATAGGCTTCATAGAATCCCCTTTTTTTTATAAGCAGAGTAATTCAGAGCTTGGCTCACAGGCATGTGATCAGTCAGTGACCAGAGCAGAAGGGGGGCATTGGCCTGGGATTGAGCTGTGTGTGCCTGGATACAGTGATACTGGAAAATAAGAATTGATAATGTGAGAATAGGATTGAGGCTTGTGTGGGTAAATTGTTTCTGCTGAGGAAGACGAGATAGATCCAAAGATTTCCCTAACTGGGGTCTGTAAAGCATCCTCCTGATGGTCTTCAGAGACTGCCTGGGCATGCAGCCCCCTGCTCATTCTGGCTACAGAGTTGGTCGGGGGGTGTTAACTCTCAGAGCCTTCCTAACGCTGCTCCTTTGCCGTCAGGGCTGTTGGGAATGCTGCCACAGCAATGCTCTTAGAAATACAGCAGGAAGGAGGAGGTGGTCCACAAGAGAACTGTTGAAAAGTTTAAGTCGGTGTATTCTGTCGTATATTTCCCAAAGCAATCCGAGTTCCTTGAGATTACTTTGAAGTCCAGGACAGGAAGGATTTCTCTTAAGCACAGGTGATAATTATTACTAGCGTGTTGCATGCTTTATGGTTTATGTTATTGCTGAGCTCCCAGTGTGTCAGGGGGGGTGTATGTACGTGTGTGCTTGACTTTGCACAGATATAACACGGATAAATCCTGGCTGTTCCCATGCCCTGTCTGTGCTGACCTGCTCAGGGCATCCTTGCCCCTTTAAGAGGCCGGCACTTTCTGATTCATGTAGGCTGTTTCTGGCAGATTTAGGGTCTTGCAAAAGATGCCCTTAGTCCTTTATTAAATATTCATAAGAGGGTGGGGCCACATTTTTGTGACCTGAAAAAAATCCCATTAATAAATTTGTTATCTGACACGAAAACACTTTAGGGTGGAAAGCAATCCATATCGCATCCCATTTAACATTAGATCGCAAGTTGTCAGTAAATTGGGTCCTTTGTCTTTGCTTCTTGTGAGGTTCTTCAGCAGCATCACTAATGGGGCTATTGTCTGACAGCCCCGACTCCTGCAAATAACGGGAGGTTCTGCTGGGAGTGGTGTAGGGCAGCTTCTGTCTGCTCTACTACTTGCACGTGAAGTGACTGAGGAGTTACTCTCTGCATTAATTTTGTCTGTACAAACTGTGAAAATGTAAAAAAAAAAAAAGTAATTGAAATGGGGGGGGAGAGATTTTCCCAAATATTGCTGCCTGAGATGAAGTAGTTGGGCTCGATGATGATCTCTTTGGGATCCAACTCAGTATATGCTATGGATGGGAGCTTTTTGGGGAAGGGAAAACAGGGCACCCGGTCTCTGGCAGTCCCTGGGTTAGAGAGGGCACACGGGCACGGGGTAGAGTTCGCATGCTGAAGTCGGATACAAGCACTTCTTGGAGCACGCCTGCCTGAGTTTGTAAAGCTTACTCTGAGTGAGGCATACCCCACGTTTGAGACGTGCCCCAGACCCAAACAGCGGCTTTGGGTGCACAGAGCTCGCTGCGTTAGATCCGTGTAGCCGTGGATGTCCCCGGGCAGGGCTGGCAGGGGGACACGGGTACCGCCGGGTCCCCCAGGCGCGGCCGAGGGAAGAAGGGGAGATGCTCCGTCTCCGCAGGCCGTGCGCTCTGCCCCGTTTTAGAGCAAACTCCCGTCAGAGGCACCTTGTGGTGGTTTCTTTATTATTCTCACTGCTATTTTCCGATACCGAAATCCCGAGGTTGTGTGGCAGAGCTGTCGGGCACGCAGCAGGAGAGCGGCAGCCACTTTCCGCGGGAGACGAGAAAGTTACGGGGCGGGCAGGAGGCTCCCCCGGCGCGCCGCCGCCAGCGCTCTGTTGCCGGCGCTTTTCCCCCGCCCCGCGGCCGCGCCGGGGTCCGGGGAGGNGGCGGGGGGCGGGGGCGGCCCGCGGGGCGCCCCGTTCCGGGGCGGGGTGTGCGCGGCGGCGCAGGGCGGGGCCGCGCGGGTGGCGGCGCGGCGGCGGCAGCCCGCGAGCAGCGCGCCCCGCACTCCGCCCGCGCCCGCGGAGGCTCCGCACCGCTCCGCGCCCGCCGCTCCGCCAGCCCGCTCCATGGCCCGGCGCGCCGCACGCCGCCCGCCGCCGCCCAGGTGGGTGCCCCGCGGTGGGGGGGGATCGGGGGCGGGAGGCCCGCGCAAAGTGGCGGAAAAGAGCCGCGGCGGCCTGGAGGAGCCGCGCGGTCCCGGCTTCTCCGCGGGAGGAGGAGGAGGAGGGAGGTAGGGAGGGACAGCGTGTGCGCCCCGCAACTCGCCGGGGGTGTTTAGAAGTGATGAGCGGAGCGTGTCGCCTTGGCGCCTGTCGTGACAGCCGCGGGTGCGCGTAGAGAGCCGGGCGGGCTGCGCCGCAGCGCTGGAGTTGGGAAGAAGAGCGAGGAAGGAGGGAAAGTGCACGGAGCCGGATAAAACACAGTGTCAGGTTTAAATGTCAGGAACCGGGATCGCTGAATGGATTCGCCAGTCAATTTACCAGGGGGAAATTAAGTGAGTGAGCTTTGTTTTTGACATTGACTGGTGCTGTGAACCCCGGCGAAATGGATGTAACGGGATCTCGGCGCAGCCGGGCTCGGTGTCAGCGTTGCAGTGCGAGTGAGCTGAAATTTCGAGGGTAGTGGTGGCGGGGAGGAGGGAACCCTTAGGAAGTGGGTGGTAAGTTTAGAGCAAAGTGCATATACACTCTTCCTCCCTGGAATTAACTCCTTCAAAGCCAGCTCGTCTCCGAAAACAGAGTTGTGGCTTGTCCTTGTGCTGGTGGCAGGCAAAAGCCCCTCGGTAACGCGGCGCAGCCGTCTCGGTGCGTGTGCCGGCGTTCGACGCGCTACCATTTCATATTTTTTAAATAAAAACAAGTTTGGTGGCAGGAAGTGTGAATCACTCGGGGTGACCAAGATCTGTTTATGAAAACCAAACGGTTGAATTTATTCTAGCAGTGAGTGTTGAGTTGTGAACTACAATAAATCGCTAAAGTTTATTTCTAATAAAAAGTGACTTGCACATGCTAGTTTGCCTTTTTATAAATAAACTGAAATGTTAAAATCTTTTGGGCTTTTTTTCTAATTTGGATTACGGCTGATTCTCGTGCCTGATGCTCTCGGGCCCAATCCTGGAATGCCTTGTGCGTGTGCAGTAGCTGTAGTAGGCGAGGAGGCTCTTAACCCTCCTCTCCCCCCGGAGCTGTAAGCACCCTGCCTGCTAAATTATTATTTACCAGATCGAACCCCTCGTAAGCGTGTTTAATGTGCAGAGCTTTCAGGCATCTCGCACATCTTTTACACCAAGTTGAAAGGCATTTCTGTTTGCTCCTAAAAGTCACGGCTACGACACATGTGCACATGTGCGTATGTCATTAGAGTGTGCTTCTGTCTGGTAAAGAAATGGCTTTTGTTGATTGTGTATTTATTGTAGTAGCAGCCTAGGAAGTCTCTAAAAGCAGGCTCTGTCCTCTCCTCGCAGCCAGCGGAAAAATCTGCTGTCAGAGGGCTTTCAGTGATCTCCTGTGGCTGCGTCCAAAAAAATTTCATTGATAAGGTTGCGGAGATGAAACCCGAGTCCTGCCTGAACAGTGTAGCTGCCTTGGCCTAGGCTGTGATAGAGCTGAACTGCAAACTGATTGGTCTGACACTTTATAATCAAAGTTGATTTATTGTTCATTAGTAGTGCATTAGCCCTTTCAGGCAAGACAGTTATTTGTGTAGTGGCCTGTCAAACAAAAGACCGCTAGCACCTGTCATTTCTAAACCGTGAGATAAGCAAGCAGATATTAAGATAATGCAAATAGGAATACAGTGGAATGAGGTAAAGTTCTAGCAATTTCTCCGTAAGAAATATTGTTGTATTTAACGTGCTCATGCTTAGCAAATAGGGGAACTGGATTTTAGAGTGAAGGGATTCCCCTGCGCCAGGACCGCCAGGAGGAGAAGGCGCAGGGAATGAGCTGGGCATCCGTGGCGTGTGGTTTCAGAGCACCTTGGAGGTGAGGAGGTACTTGGGGCAGATAATGAATTGGGGAAAGCGAGTCACTGTTACAGATGGAAGATGTAAATGCTGTTTTGTAGCCTTAATTTAATTTTGTTTGATTTTGGTTTTAGTGTGAGAGCAAGACTGAGGCACTTTTTGTGCTTTTTTCCCTGACTCCTTCCTCTTCTTCCCAATGGACAGATGTCATGAAAGGATGCTCTTACTGGCAGGGGTTAATTATATGAAAACTTGATGACATCACAGCAGAGCTGTGAGAATGTCAAAATACATCTGCTGCCATATTCAGACATATTGCTCTCCCTCCTCTCCCCCTATATCAGCTCCCCTCCCCTCTCAAAAGGGAATGATCTCATGACATAAAACAGAAAACAACACAAGTGTCAAAAGAAAACAAAATTAGTGAACTTTTGTCTGCCACCATAGAAACGAGGATTAACTTATGTTATTCCAGAGCGTGGAATGGAGACTATCTGCATGAGGATATATAGTGTATTGTCTTCTGTGAATTTTCATTTGACAGGGATTTTGGAGGCTGTGATCTTAATTAAATCTCAACTGACTCAAATAATGCATCTAAAGGCATGCACTGTTGCGTAACCTTGCTGAGTTGGTAAACCATAAATCATCAGAAAGCTTATGATAGGAAGGGCTGCTTTGAAATTTTTTTTGTTTGCTACATTTGGTTTGTTTTTTTTTCTGAGTCTTGTTTAACATTCACTTTACTGTGCTGTGCCATTGTGCCCTCCCTTTTCTAAGCAGTGTTATTTTTGCTTTAAAAGGAAAAAAAAAAAAAGCTCGGAGACATGCTCTGACCAGTCACTCAGCTGAACTAAAGAGAAGTCATAAATACAATGGGATTGACAGGGAAGAAATGAAATCCCTGCGCTGTCTTTGCAGGGACCTCAGTGCTCAGAGGAAGGTGTGGGTGCCTCACGTTCTTCTGGGGCTGGAGCAGCCCTGCACAAGTTTCAGAAGTGTAACTCTTAACCCCACTTCAGCTGAAATTTGTGCTGGGGTGTGAACAGCGATCAGAGCCCACGGCGGAGTCGTAGCAATGCGTCACAGATGGGCGATTGCACTGATGGACGGTGGGCTCTCACATCTGAGCGAGCTGAGTTTTTAGTTTTAGTTGTCTGCGAGGAAGAAAAAGGTTGCAACAGTTGTGTGGAGAAGGGTAAAATGGATTTTTAGGCGTTGAAAACGAGGTAGGGCAGTCAGAGTGATTTCTTATGCACCATTTTAACCTGACAGTGCTCAAGCACTATTGTTGCCTGAGAATGAAGTTGTTTTTAAAATCCTGAAATTATTATTTCAGTGCAAAATGCCTTGGTTTCTGTGTCTGTGATTACATGCTCCAGCAGCTGAAAAAAGGTAAGGGGAGAAGGATTTTTGCATTCAAAAGTTTAAGGAATTTCAAAAGTTCCTGTGCTTTTCTGCTCTGTATTTTAGTCTCTTCAGAGCTGCTGTAGACAAACATGAGCTGGGAGGACACAGCACTTGGATTTACTTTCTGTAAAGGTTTCTCAGTAGCAGGATAACTAACTGGTGTTGTTTTTCTCCCCTCTTTGCTAGGGAAAAGCAGTAGCAGGGGTAGTTTTATCAACACCTGCGAAACTAGATTGTGGGAAAGTCCTGACACCATAAGCTAAATTTGTTATTGTTTGGTGAAAGGCTTGGCTGGTTTTAAGCAGTTTGTTTGTTTTATTGAAAGCAGAACTGCATTACTGGAAACTAATTTACTGTAGTTCAGTTAAAATGTCCTGTCCTGTTTTGTTTTTATAAGGTGCTTAGTTGTTCAGCTTCGCTTTCCAGTTAAAAGGAAAAGGGAAAAAAAAATCCACCGTGTACTCATCTGCAGATTAAAGTGGCCGTGTAGAGACTAGGAGAGAAGCAGCCCTGGCAAATATCTCTGCCCCATCCTTTTTTTGTCTTCTATTTTATTTTTTTTTTTCTTTTTAACCTTTCCAGCATGGTTTCCTGCGCTAGCAGGAGGATCTGTGGTCTGTATTGAAGTTGAATGAATATTATAGAACCCAGACTGAATATTGAACAAATAAGTGGAATTGCTAATTGTTCTGTGCACTAGTTTTTGGACGGATTTGCCTTCATTGATTAGGTAAGATGCTCTGTTATTTGGGAGGGACAACACCCCCTCCTCCCCAAACTGACAACGGGTTTTAATTTTTAAGCTTTATCTTGCCCTTAAATCTGAAACATCATTGTTCAAATAACTGAGAACAAGGTAAACCAACAACATCAAAAAGGTCGGCTTCTGTGATTTCTCAAGGGCTTGTTATTTTGTACTTTCCAATTCTATTTGATGTCTTGACAAAACAAGACGACACAAGGGAGAATACATTAAATTTTGATTTTCATCTAACCTGTTACAGTAGTGGCAGCTTAATTTCTTTTACTTTTTACCGAAGACGGCTTTTTGCACAATTACTCTAATTGCCACGCCACTTTATGAGAAGGTTTCTTTATGGGTTTCCCATTTGCCTTGATTTTGTGAGGCATTTTTTTTGAGCGTGCTTTGACCTTTAACACGGCGAGCTGGCTGGTTGGAGTGCGTCTTCATTAGAAGTAAATCAGTGAATGGCAAAATTGTCAAAGAAGCAACTGATGTTTTCTCATTAGAATCTAATTTGCACCGTTGTGCTTAGCTGTGATGTTCAGCTGTAGGTGTCTGCCATAGGTGTGAAAACCTGCACATTTTTAGGCAAATAAAGTTTACAACTGTTACAAAGGCGTCACTTGGAACCAGAGTGGCAAAGCCAACCCGAGTGTTTAAGCAGAGCTCTGGTTTGTGTGGGAAATAAACAACATGATTTAACCAGGTGGATTTTTTTTTTTCTCCAAGAATCACTAATTTATTTGGTTTTTTTTCAACTGGCCATGACAATGTACGTCATCTCAAATGCCCTGAGTTTGAAGAGCAGGTAGCTGTGGATTTGATTCTTAAAGGAGAAAATAGCCAGGGGTGTAGAGAGGGCTCATCCTTCCTAGAAATCTGTTGGGAGTTGCAGTTCTTTAAAATCTACCATAAAAAAAAAAAAGAAAAGAAAAGGCCCCTCTGTGTGACACTTCCCTTTTCACTCACATGAATTTCTGGGCATATTAAATGTTGCTGGTTCAGTCATGGTCTTCTATTATTTAATTAAGCTCTCCATAATGTATGTATGAATTAATACACAAATGTAAGGAGTCTGACACCATGATCATTCTCAGTATATTAAGGGTGTTTGGAAGAGAGGGTTTCAAGGGGTTTTTAAGGGCTTTAGGGGTATTTTGGATGTTTCTAAGCAGGATTGCTTTTGGTTTATTTGAGGCTTTTTTGGCAGAATATGTTGATCTAACATTTCCTTTCCTAAACTCCGGAAAAAAAATGCAGGGTTTTTTCCTTCTTTTTTTTT